>VZRR01008712.1:34620-317321 GCA_013398015.1 Oreocharis arfaki | reverse complement strand
CTTTTGGTTGTTTTTGTTGTCTTTACNTGAAATCCCTAGAACAAGCCTTTTTAAAATTATTACAGAAGGGGGAATTGTGGGAGCCTGTGAGCCTGTAGCCGCAGCAGCCCCTGGATGTGCCCTGGCCATACTCCCTGGGCTAAGGAGACCAAAAGGTCTCTCCCAGGATGCCTTGTTCTGCTCCCCTTTCCCTAGCCCTACCTGTGTACCACCCCTGTACCCTCAGACTATTGGTTCCTGATGCTTTCTCTCCACCCCTACTGACCCCATATAAAAAACCTGTACACTTCCTCTTTCACTCCCTTGCTCATCCTCTCTTGGTCCCATCCTCATCTGCCTCCCTGGACCCACACCATGCACGTGGCTGGAATAAATCTCTCTTGGAGACCAATGCTGACCCTGTGCCATTGACTTATTGAGGAAACTATCCGGGGTGTCTGAGTGTGCAGTGGCCTTGCCGTGCAGCTCTCAGCCAGAGATGCTTTCAGAAGGTTGTAGCCTCTTTACTACCAAACCCCCAGCTGCAACAGTTCTCTACCAGTTTTGGTAAGCAATCTTTCAGTCTAATAATGCAGGACTTGGTACATACTGGGTTCTTCTTATTCCTATGGCAAATTAAAGTTTTTCTTATCTCAGCTTTGAATCCCTCCATTATGTCCACCGTGAAATCATGTCAGCAACTTCTGAAAGTTCTGTATTCAAAGATTTCTGTTCCCCATGTGATTACTTGTAATCTAACATGAAATAGTTTCTTAGTTATTTGTTAAGTTAAATTGAAAGCTGCACTGATTTTTTCACAAAAGATGTTTTACATCCTACAAATAATTTTTTGTGACTGTTGTTTGCTATACCTCAAATTTGTTATCATCTCTTTTAACTTGCTTGGTGGGACGTGCCTCTATTAACTTAAACTAATGAAACGTACTCACTCCTTTTATATTTATGTTATTATTGTGAACAACTCTACCATTTTCAGCTGGCATTCCACTTAGGGGATTCCTTCTCCTTCCTAAAAGTCAAAATACTCCCTGTCTTTAAGTCTTCTAACATTGACTTCTTTTCTTTTTTGTGCTCCCTCTATTTTCTCTTGTGATTCCTAGGTTTTCATTCCCAGATTTCCACATTTAAGTTACTGCCACTGATTTTTTTCTCTTTGAAACAAAATATAGAGATGAAAGTCTATAGATATATATAAACCTAAAATGGATGGTTGCATGTTTTCCTCAAGGATATTTTATGTTTTGTTGTCTTGTTGTAGAGTCCTCATTATTCTTTTAGGAGTTCCCACTTCCCATTTATATGCTCCTCCAAGCTGGTATTCCTCAGTTTCTTTCTTTTAAAGCAGCAGTAGCATTTGTTTTCAGTTAGAGTCACATCCTGTTATCAAACATAAATGTAATTTGAGTAATTAGAATTCTCATCAAAGAAAGCACTCAGATTTGAGCTTATTTAAAATTGACACATAATGATTATGGCAACCTTAACATAGTGTTTGGCCCAAGAGTCTCAAGAGCAGTCTTAAATTTAATGTCCATGTTCATATGAAGTTTTGTTGGGATTTAGCAATTTTACTTCCTTCCTATCTATTCAGAACTGGTGTCTGTAAGTGAGACCAGTTATTGAAAGAAAAGAGGTATTAGGTAGGACCCCAAATCTTGACTGTAGGATTTCGTAGTTTTATCAACATTTTTGCAATTTGAAATTGAAATCCAGTATCCTAAGTTCTAGAACTTTGGCCTAGGTTTAGATAATTCTTATACATTATCTATCTGATTATGGGAATTTAATAGAAGTCATGTTTTTCATGGTCATTAAGATAAACTGGCATAATGGAGTCCTTGTCGTTACTAAATTATCAAAACATTTATTTCTATATTCTTGTTACAGGTTGCACCAGCAAGAGAATCCCCACTCCCAAGATAATTGCCACAGACTGTCTTGAGGTATTGCCTTCTTCTGAATTTACAATTTTGAGTACCTGAAATGATGCGAAGATAGTTGTTCTGTCTGTCAGGTGGGTGTCTTGCATTATGCCGAGATTTTTCATGTCCAGGAAGGAGACACAAAGAAGCAGGCAAAGGCACAAAGCCTTCTGGGGTAGCACTGGGGGCCTCTGTCTGGTAATGTATTAGCATATTTCAGCAAATTTAGATGTCAGGCTATTGAATTATGTTATCCAAAGGCTGTGGATTTAAAAAATGCTGTACAATTCACCAACCTGTTACACGGAAACAGAACTAACGAATTTTAGCAGTCTTGCTAAAGTCTCTACTAAAGAAGTGATTCACCTCCAGAAGTTTTAAAATGTTATTTCATAAAAAATAGGCCACATAGCTTTTAACAGTGTTCCTACACAGCATTCTTGCACCATGTGGTTATAGTATACAAATGTTAATAAGATAATCACTCTCAACAATGGATGTGGATAAGTACAGCTGCCGCATGACAATAATAGGATATCCTTCCAAAAAGCCATTGTTTTTGAATTTGAAATAAGTTTTTTTCTATTCTTCTCTGATGAGATGATGTACTTTAGCTCTTGAGGTATTTTGTGGTATTTTGTGAAAGTGCCAACAACACTTTCCTGTGCTGTTGGGTTGGATATCAAAGGGCTCTCTACCCATCACACGCTAAGTGTGCATTGTAGCAGCAGAATGCCATTCCTCACCTTCCCACTTCATTTAAGTAGATTTTTATGGTACAGTGCTAAGAAGTAATCTCAGTTTCATCTGTGTCTGGATTGCAGTCAGTAGTGATAATGACAGGTCACCAGCAACAGTGTTCTCCATACTGTTCACTGACAAGCCAGGAAATGCCCATAGTGCTTGAAAACTGTTAACTGTTTTGTTCACGGAGCATCCATGAGGACCAAATTCCCATTTTTCAAGTGAAAAATCTGAGGCAATTGAAGCAATTTAAAAAGAAAAGATCTGTCTCCTGATTCCTAGCATGATGCTTTCACTACAGGACAGCTTTTCCACCTTGGATGGCCTGCTTCAAGTATAGCCTTTTTTCGTTAAGCAAATACTGATTTTGTTCTCCCGCTTGCAAGAAGACTAGAAGTTAACCTGGCTCTTTTTGGTTGTTTCATTGTTTTTGAATCACTTGAGAATGGCATTTATTAATTAACTGCTGTTGCTTATCTAATGGGCACTCACAAGCGTCTTTTCTCATGGCATGTGTTTAGCAACAGCTATTAAGAATGCTACTCCATGACAAAGTGTCAGGCTTTCCCTTTAACTATTTAATATCATGCAGACAGTCCAGCCCCCAACATTTAAACCAGATTATATGATTTAGAAGAAACAGGACAGGAGCACTCATAATTCTTGTTATCTATTTTATAAGCATCCAGCTCCTTATTATAATTAGTCATTTATATTATGATGGTGACAACAGCATACTACTTATTTTTGAACATAGTTGAGGAGATACAATTTCTGTCTGAAAAGATAGACTCCTAAATCAACACAAGATCTCATTTGAATTCTGTCTAACCCTTGAAGTAGCTGGTATTAGTTAAGAGATGGGGAGGATCAAAGGGTTATAGGAAAAGATGCAAGTGAACTGCCACAACGAGAGTTGGTGGTGGCAGGTACAACACCACTGGGATTTTGGAAGTTTGCTAATACATCTAGCACTAGTTCTGAAGGATCAGTATACAGATCTCCTCTGTCAAGTGATACATAACATGTTAATTGAGACTTTAGTCATTTGGGGAGCAGAATTACAGGAGTAACAAGCCTAACTGTTATTTTCTAAGGCCATCTCTGTGAGAAAATATGATTAAGATGGCAAATTGGGAAAGCAATGGGAGCTGACTGATCCTGTAATGTGCCACAGAGTCGCTAAATGATAGGAAGAGAATTGTTTCACTGTTTATAGCTCAGTTTCCCCATCAAGGAAATAGAAGTAATGAAATGTACTGATTGTTGTGAAGTATTTTGATATCTATGATGAAGTGTCCTAAAAACTTGAGGCTTGTTCCAAAGCCCTTTGAAGTCCTCAGAAGGCCCTTGATTCAGCTATCTTAATTTGCATTTGCCTTAGTCTGCAAGTCACCCACCAGACTCCTGAAATTTGGAAATATACCACTGAATGCATTTCTCAAAGATGGAAAAATATTTTCTCAAGTAATCGTTATCATTATCTTTGACTATTTGACTATTCAGTGTGAATTTAGAAAACAGCAGAATGATACATGCATTTGGATTATTTGTAATATTTTACAAGATCAAGGTGAAAACTTAGAAGATGGAGAAGGAAAAGCCCCAGCATGTTTCCCTGACACCAAAGAACGAACTCTGACAGAAACAAGCTCTGTTTTTTTTTTAATCTTTCTTTTCTGAAGGTAGATGAAAAAGATCAGGAGAAACTATGTCTCATTAGAAGTGAATAAGTCTGTGGTAATCCATACTAAATTTGCCAGGTTGTATCTTCTAAGAAGGTATTAGACACCGAAGGGCAGGTAGTTATATTGCACAAAAAAACCCCAACCAACCAACCAACCAAACAAGTAAACAAAAAGTATTAAAAAGTTGATGTTTAATTTTTTTTTCCCACGTAATAAATGAAATGGCACAGACTTTCCAGAAGGTAAGGTGAGAGAAAGTTGTAAGATGAATGCTCATTATTCAACAAAGCTCACAACAAATGAAATGTGTTCTGTAAGAACATACTTTGTTTTCTTTTTTTTTCTTGAGACTAAACAGCTTCGTTTTGTTGAAATAGAAATATTATCTTTATGAAGAAAACGTATTTTCCTAATCAATATTTTTTTAACCTCTGGGTTATTACTTCCTCAAATATATTTTTTTTTCTTCGAATTGGTCTGTGTACTTTAATGAAAAATCTGCAGAACAGACACATGCTATTGTTCACATTAAAACTTTCGAAGGTTATTAGCTGTGATAGAGCATTACCAGTCTTCAGTACATTTTTTGTGATGTATCAGGTTCTTGGGATGTATATGTCTGTGTGTATATATATATAATTGGTAGTGAGAAGAATTGGCTGTTGGCAAAGCAGGAATGTCCACACTCTGGTTAAAGATCCAGGAAACACATATTCTATTCTTGCTATGCCATATATTTTATATCTTGTATATGCTACTTGGCTTCTTTAAACTTCAGGTCAGGTATCTGATAAATGAGATTATTACGATAGGGACATTTCTCTTTCTTGACCGCTTCAGAAGCCTGATGATTGCTGGAAACTTTAAAATTTATTTTTATTAAACTCCATGTGACGTAAAATAATTTAAATTTTCATTTTTCTCATTTTTCTTCATTTTTAGAATAGAAAATATGCAAATAATATAAAAAGTGGTTTATATCTGAAAGCCCTTATGCCAGCTAGTAATTCTCCAGAAGACTTTTCTCTGCCAGGTTGTTATTTTGTATCACAAAACAGCTTAAATTCTCATGAGTCCAAAACTCTGGTTTGTCTCTATCAAGACTTTGGCTGTTTGGTATCTGTTGGAATTAGTTCAATGCTATTTTTTTTGAGCTCACGTCTAATACGAGTCAATGGGTTTGAATGTATACCTTCTAACCAGATGTAGACTGTACATCAAAATAGAGCCTTAGATATTTTACTATTTCTTGAGCTCTGGCCAGAGCAGAATGATGAACACTGTGTTTGAAACTGCTGATGCTATTGAAAAACCCTACAATAAAATATCTGTTGCTGTCTCTTTTCCTTGATTACTAAGCTGAAAGCAAGACTTAATAATAAATGGCAAATCATGATTGCTTCCTTTTCTACGTCTGTCACCCATCTCATTTCGAGAAACTTGGACAACTCTTGCCTGATTACTTGGCTCAATTCCAGTATGCTTGTAAAATTTCAGTTTCAATGAATTTCTCGTCCTGCTCCCACATTATCAGAAGTTCTCTGTGAACTCTGCCTTTCAATCCTCTTACACAGTGCACTCCATCCCACATGAGTTTGGGCGCACAATTTTAATTGAGCCTGTACCACAAACTTACCAATCATGTAAAAGTAGAAGTGATTAAATCACTTCTTAAATTCACTATTAATTTATGGAAGCAACGTTGGTAGCCACTGAAACTAAGACATTTTTAGAATTAAATCATGGTTATTGTTCACAGGACAGAAAATACCATGATTCATTTTCTGAAGTGGCAATAGGAAATATTGAACCATTGGCAATTTGACTTCAGGCATCCGTTTTATAATCCTTTTTTCACCTTGGAATACTCAATACTAATTTCAGAACTGGAGCAGTGTTGATAATGGTGTTTTCTGCGGCTTCTAACCTGATTTTAGAATGTGTAAAAAGCTAAAATAAGTCTAAAAGTTGCCGTTAAACTGTTACAGAGATAAGAAGCAATTAAATGAGATAGTTGTTCTGCCTGGAAAAAGTGGATATTTAAATTTTCCTACTGCCATTTATCTTTTCCTTGACAAAAATAATTACTTTATCTTGCAAACATAGAAGCTTGTCACTTACAGATTGCAAAAAAAAATCACTTAAAAGTAAAAAAAGTACAACAAATTAATGCATTAAAATAGATTTTACACTCAGTAAAGTTAAAATCTTGCAATTGAAAATGAACATATTTCACAAGTGCTAGTAAGAAGTAGAAAACAAAAGTTCTAATGTTTTCACTTTAAGAGTTTTATGATTTTAATTTTGTTACTGCTTTTGGCTTTTGTATTGTTATTTTAGCTGACTTTTTGCTAATGCTTAAATACTGCAGACAAGAAAGTAATATAAATTCAAAAGACATATAATTTTACTGTCCTTGTTCTGCTGTGCTTTTGTATTAGCAAAATCTTCTCCAAACAACTGGCATGATTAGATTCAAAGCTTTTAACTGCTTCAACACTGACTGTGATCACAAATACCACCTTTCAGTCCGGGTGTCTTGGACTGCATAGCTGCAATTTCTTTTAACCCTTTGGTGATGACAGTACTGGATCAGAAAATTTAGACAAGATCATCTATGTAGTCTCCTTTATTTACTACAATGTCAAAGGTTGGGATATTTTTTAAAATTACCCGTAAAATTGTTTGAAGGTGGGCCACAGCTTGTTGTTGCTTAAGTGATGCCAATGCTGTCTTCTTTGTCTCCTAAAGCATTAAATAATGCAAACAAAAAACCATGCAGTTTACCCCAGTCAACAATTTTTCTGAGCCAGAGCAGTTAGTTTCTGCTCCAGGAGAAGCTGAAGTGTTTGAAAAGATGTCATTAGTAGCCTTTTGTTCAGAGGACTAATATTAGCAGTGCTGTCAACACAGGTTACAGAATCTGTTCAGGAAAGAGATTCCTCTCCTGGTCCCTTGGCCTACCCGTGAGTCCAACAGACCATTACAAGTTCTAAATGTACAGTTCTGAGCTTCTGTTCTAACCCTGAATATCTGTGTTTTTCTTGGCCTGCTATAAGATTGTTGGTATTCAAGGTACACAGTAACACAAGGGTGGTTATACACAAGGCTCTTCATGAAGAGATCTAGACCAGACTTTCATAGAACTTGCAGGCACTCAGTGAATTCAACTGCACTTACTTGAAGATCTGAAAGAAAAGGTGAAATGTTTTACATAACCAGTTGCTAGAACTATGTTTTATATTTTTTTCTGATGATGTTCTGCTTAGCAATATGTTTATTGTACTGGTAAGTCTGAAGCACAAACAAAACTGCGACTCCTAACAGTGTTCAAAATCATGAGCCAGGACTATAAGACTAGCTTAAATTAAAGATATGTCCATATGATTACTTTCTCTCATTTTTTTTCAGGCCATACAGAACAGTAAGGTCATACTTTCTAGCTTTCTCTTTACATACCAGTATTTGAAATTTAAGTTATTAGATGAAATTTTAGTTTTTCCATGCAATAAAGTATCATGGAACTGAAATTATGAAGGGAAACCAATGACTGCAAGTCTTCACAATTACATTTGTCTGTAGGCCATGCTGCCCTCCTGAAGAATATAATAAATGCTGTATTAGTTCACATCAAAGGTGTTTTCTGAAGTGGTTGCTCCTGCGTGTTTAGCAAAGTAAAATGAAATAAGGTAAATGTGAAATGATGCACTTGACTTCCTACAATGAAGAACTTGGTTAGGCTTTGCAACCAGGACCACTGCGTTGCCTACCCATTAACTTATACCTTTGGCTTTCATAAAATCCTGTGGTATCAACTTCTATGATTTAATTACATGGTCTTTTTTAAAGTAGCACTTAGTGTTTGTACTATGTTATTGGATCACGCCATTTGCTTTTCTTCAACTCATCCTATAAGCAACAAGATTACCACCACTCTCTATTCGAGTTGTCTCCATTATGCATGGTTTTGGTCTTCCCTTCTTAGTTTTGACAGACATAAGTCATACCTTCTGCTTTAACTCATACCTCTGGAATCTGATCCTTAAAACTCCCTTACTCCATGAAAGCATTAATGTTTGTTGGTAGTCAGTTGTATCCAGCATAATTCCTCAAAAATCAATCACCGCAAAAGCACAGGTGTTACAACTTCAATCCTTTGTAAAGAATGTGATGAGTTGTGAAGTTCTGATAGCCAGAAAAATGTATTTGTTCACCACAGTATTTTTTGGGGGACTGGAAAGTGGCTGCAGTTGCCTGCACATAAATTCTGAAGTGACCTTATTCTGTTATTTTTATATTCCCTCTTTTCCTTGTCCTCCAAAAATAGTTGGAAATAGTGTCAGCTACCAAGGCAGTAGAAAACATCAATAACTACTTTACCTATCTCCTTGTCTCAGTGACTTGTGACAGAGGACTTGGGATCCACTTAGTCGATACCCTAATGGAGATGCCTGTTAAAAATACAGTGTTATCTGGTTGGTAGATAAAGAAGATAAAAGAGGAAGGTACAGTGGAAAATGTTACAGAAATCCAAATGCCTCAAAGAATACACATGAACTGAGGCAATAAGGTATGAAACCAAAAGTTTTCAGCAAGTCTGAGGCATCTAGAGATTTGAATGCTTGACTGCAGTGCTGGTTCCACAGTTCTTCCAATTTTTTCTCCATCTTCATTCAGCTTACAAATGAACTTATGATGACGTTCTTCCCCTCATTCATCTCTTTTTTTAGAATGGAAAAAATATATATAAAAATAGGGGAAAGGAGCAGTTAATTCTTCTAGTTTTGAACATGACAAGAAGGAACTTTAAGGGAGATGAACATTATGGAGGCAGAGATAGCAGGGAGGTGATGTTGTTGTTATACTAGTGAGGGTCTCCAGAGTGTAAATGACTTTGTTTTCTCCTCATCAGGCCCCAAAAGCTTGGAGTATTATTTTGAGGAAATAATATAAGGGAAATTAGCTCCATTCCTGTCCTGAATATCTACCATTCAGTTTTCAAGAGTAAGGCCTTTGTGTTCCTGTTGGTCCTTTTGTCCAAACTGGACCTACATATAGACATAAGATCTAGCAAGCTCATTATTCTCTACACAGAAGTTCTGGAAAGAAACCAAGGAGTTTTCTTGAGATGATCATCTGTTAGCTCTGAAAACTGGACATTCTCAGTCTCCAAGCTTTCATCTTCTATTGCCAGTGATGGCTGTTGTGCCTTTTCTTCCTGTTCAACTCCCATTCCTTCAACTGTTCAGCTGCCCATCTCTTATTTCTTTGCTTTCCTGCTTTATACATGCCATTCTGCCAAAGTTTGTATTTCATTTTTTCTTCTCCCTCCCCTCAGTTTCCTATTCCCCACTTGCCTTTCTTCTGAAACTTTCATTTAAAGAGCCTTTAAAGAAACTTTAAATGAAATATGTTATAAATTAAATAAAATTTCTGTAGATCCAACAAATAGGATATTCTCACAGGTGCCTCAGTTTAATTTGGATTAATGTCTTTTCTTTTTACACTGTTTAGTTAAATAGTGATCAATCTGGATCTGAAGTTCTGTCTCAGAATTTGAGTCTGATAATGAAGTCAGTGATATAATGAGGTCAAAGTTCAAAATGGTGTGCAGTGCTGATATAAATGATCTTAAAATTCGAGATTCCTCTTTTTGATGACTGACAGCAGACACAGATTCTCTATGGGTTTATTGTGTCAAAAGTGCTATGCTTCTGCAGTTCTGCATGAAGCTTCCAGCACAATTACGGCTCTGGCTGAATCCAGGGTAATGTTAGCTATGTAGCAGTGCAGTTACATGTCTATAACTGCTGCCCTTACATTTGGGTACCTCGTTTTTATTGGATGTTGTTGAAAAATGGAACATTTTCTCAAGGTATTTATTTTACTTTTTTTACTATTTCTTTTTTGATGTTAAAGTTCTAGAAGTAAGAATTTGAGAGAAAATCAAAGAAAGTTGAGCAGTTCTTTGAGAAATTGAATGAAGGATTAATGCACAGTTTTTCAGATCTTGCCACATAAGAAAGGTTTGAGGTCTTACCTATTTTTAGAGAAGCTGCAAAAGTGGCCAGCAACAAGTGCACAAGAAATCTTGACTTTGTAGGAAAAATCTGTTCAAGTATACAAATTGGTTCAGACATAGTACGATATTATTAGCATAACATTTAAAAGTTATTTTTATTTTTATTTTGCTTTTTTTTCTAATTATGGGCACTTCTTTAGTTAATGAACAAATGAAGCTCATACAAAAAAATCAGCTTGGTCTAATTTTGCTGATATGACGCGCACTTTACAGCTATATTTCTTGACTACAGCAAAACTGAGACACGTATTGTATGAGTCTCTATTTGATTACCAAATCCCAGTCAGGCAGAGTCAGGTCGCAAACCTCCAATGGACAGATACGTGCGAGTTTTTCAATCAAACCTGGTAGAAATTAATTTGAGGCTAACATTTTCCTTTGAGATGCTTTCTGTGTGTGCTTGTGCACGCAATACAAGCCTTTTCATGCTGGAAGCTCTTAAAGAGTACCTTGATTTTAAGGGAATAGCTTTTCCCCTGCTGAATAGTAATAGGATTTGATATTATATAGGACAAGATCTTTGATTATCTCACCAGAGAAAATACTTTCATGTAAACAGGTTAAAGCCATAAAATTCTTTTTTTCTGACTTTGAAGACATATATCTTGTAGCTTTATCCTGCTTCAGATATTTAATTTTAGTTCTGTAGCATCAAATGCTAGCATTACTCAGTTGCTATTGTTTTCTTTGATGTCTGAATAATAAGTGCTTATTGGATTGGGGCAAAACAGAAATAAAGGCACATGCAGGTAGATGGGTGAGGCTTTAGGAATAGATAGGTCATTACACAAGAGTGATATTCCAATGCCAGGAAAGTATCTCAGTTCAAAATATGGACATGCTCTACACTTACTTTGGCATCCAGACCCCTTTCTGTGCTGCCCATCAGAGTTGCGCCCATGCTTTCTCTTTCCTCTCTCAAGAGCAAGGATGATACTAATAGTAGGAGTTTTCCATTTCAGCAAAACAAAAAGAGAGAACCATGACTTCTTCCTACTACCTACATCTTTTCCATTATGGTAAACAAAGGTCCCAACTTGGAGCAGAATGTGTGGTAGCAAAGAATTGTGCGTTCCAGAAAGGAGCTTTAAGGAGTAGAGAGGTCATTTATCTTACATGAATAAAGGTAAGGAGAAAAAATTTCCTTCATAAAGTGGAATACCTTGGAAAAGTAGTTGAAAGAGTGACCCTGCTGGGTAAAAGGAGCTACACCCTTAAACAAATGGGATTGATAGCATAAAGGCCTTTAATGTCACCCTGTCATGCAGCTTCTTCATGAAGTTCTTTCTCAAAGGGGAAAGATCTTACCCTCTGTTGCAGTTGAAGCACGGGCAACGCAAAAAAATGGAGGTCCGAGACAGAGCTCCAGTTGAGGGAAATGATAACCCAACCCTCTTTAATTACAGGCAGGCCTTATATAATCCCTGCATTGGTCTATGGCAGGGATCATTGGTCCCTGGTCCAACCACCTCTCCAAGTGATTGGCCAGACCCCACACCACCTGTTTGACTCCTAATAGGACACACCTGCAAGGTGTTTAGAAAACCATCTTGCTTGGTATGTTGAAACCAAGGACTTAACAGAATACTTGCAAAATGGTGGATTTTTCTCTGCCAGCAGCTTTTCAGCACCCACAACCCTCTGTCAAGGTGAGATTGGCTGAAAGTAAAGGTCTCCCATCACAGTCTCCCAGCTCCCATCAACCTGTTGCCCATCAGAATATCTGGTGGCTCTGTGTTTTCTCATTCGTTATTGTGAAACAGACTAATGACACTGATCACTTATAATTTGATTTGGCTAGATGCAAAAAAATGCAGTAGCCCAAAGGCTAGCATGCTGATGAATCAGAGACTGGTAGTGATGAATCCTAATAGATTCTGAATTTCTAGGTTCCTTTCAGCTGCTTATCACTTCTTCTACACTGCATGAACAAAAGATAATAATATCCCAGGAGATCAATAAAAGAACAGTGTACAATGCTTTTAATGATAGGACTTGAATTTTCCAAATGTTATTCTAAACAAGCTGCCTGTCATTTGCTGTGATCCACTGCAGGAACTGGAAAGGTACCAAGGTAAATCCCTCCTTTCTTTTACTCAACCAGGCTTCATAATGCTTGGGCCATATGAGCTGGACAAGAAGGAACTGAGGGAGGGCAGGTGCTGATCAATGGCAAGGCTCTGAGTCCTTGGCATGTGATACTGCCAAGGGAACAGCCCTGCAAATGAGTGAGATGGCAGCCTCTTTATGAAAAAGTGTGGCACAGGAGATGGCTTTGTGAAACCTGAGAGCACAGCACTTTATCCCGTCTACAGAGATTCCTAGAGGGTAGATCTTGTGGCATCTCTTTTCAGCTCTACAAAGAGTTTTCCACCAGAACCTAGAGAAGCTGTTACACTAGATATTTTCAATGTGGGAGTGGAAGGGGAATGGGGAAAAGACATCCAAGAAACAACCTACAAGGAATTTAAGTAAATAATTTTGTACATTTTTAACTGCAAGGGTGTAAAATCTGGTCTTAGTCTCAAGTTGTGGCACATGGAATAAATACTAGCTTAATACGTATTCAGTCAGTGTCTGAAATTTTCCCAAATGGTCTTCCCTTTGAAGGCTTATAATGCTTTTACTAAGGTCCAGAGAAGCATTTCTAACAATCAGTAAAGTCTTTCTGAAATAAACATAGAGGGTTGTTAATGCTAGCTCAGGGACTCTACACTCTTAAAGTGATCTGCTGCCCTTGATCTGTGAGGGAAGTTGTACTGATGTTAAGGGCCATTGGAAAAACTGCAATTCCTGTAAGACTGCTGAGAGGTAGTTTAGGTCCTGAATGTTTGGAAAGGGAATGAATGCATGATATTCTTGTATCACAAGTATTTTATATTCTTAGAAACCCTAGTGATTTTATGTAATGTGTCCTGGGTTGCAGTATATTCTATCACCATCTTCATGAGCTGTGAAACCAGGTGGGGCAGTGTTTCTTTGCCTCCTCCCTCCGGACTATTTTCTGTTAATTGGCCCATCTGTGCCTGGCCTAACGATTCATAGATAACGGGCTCTGGACTATCTCCCGTTAATGGGCCCATCAGTGCCTCACCACCCCATTGTGAGATGCTCCGCCTGGGAGGAGGCACTGAACATTTCCCACCTGGATATAATCAGAGGTTTTTCAGGCACAAGGTAGCTTTTCTCTGCTGGACTTCCAGAGGACGAGAAGCTACATCACTGGACCTTCAGGCGAGGACCAGACCCTTTTCTACAGGACCACTGTTTCGTCAGAACTATCGCATCCCCCCTGCTCACCAGGAGCCACCAGCACTGCTGCCGGCTGTGACCAGCACTGCTCCAGGAGGTGAAGCTGCCTGGCAGCTGAGAAGGCTGCGCTGGGTGACTGTGCTGTTATAACTGCCAAAGTCGTTGTTTATTGTTTTGTTTTGTTTTATATATCTATAAATTAGTAAAGAACTGTTATTCCTATTTCTCATAGCCTTGCCTGAAAGCCCCTTAATTTCAAAATTATAATAACCCAGAGGGAAGGGGGTTGCATTTCCCATTTCAAAGGGGGTTTCTGCCTCACTTAAACAGATGCCTGTCTTTCAAACCAAGACAGTAATGGTAATTCCATGGTGTGAATTCTTATCATTCTTCTTTTAGTATTTTCATGTCAAGTACTGAAGCATTGTGCATTAAAATTGACACAAAAAAACTTATTGAAAGTAAGAGTAGTGTATCTTAAAAACCATAGTCTATAAACTGGAAGCAAAAAAAAAAAAAAAAAGAGGACTACTCAGAATTTTGGATTCTCCTAATTTTACTATTGCTGTGGCTAGCAGCCTCGACTGCTTATGCTTTTTTGTTTCTACCCAAATACATCTACTGAGTTCTTGGAACCCCATTTTTCAGAAATAGTTCTTTTCTATATATAAAGCAGCTTGAAGGAATAAGTTACAGAGCAAGGCCATAAAGGTCTTCCAGGAGTAGGAACATGTGAAGAGAGAACTCATTAAAATCACAGCATGATATGACTTATACAAGTCACAAAAATAAAAAATCTAGAAGTGTATGGACTTTATGTGTGTTTTACTTTTCCTTGAAAAATCAATGTAGTTTAAGCACCCAGGGACACCATAGGCATTTGCTCCACTAAAGATGCTGAAAGCACTAAGCAAGTACTGGCCTGCACAGAAACATTTACATTTGATGCGTTGATATAGCTTGTGGCATACAATATTAATAATAGTTCTCATTTTTACACTCTGTCCAACTTAATCCAGATCATTTGAAACTAAAAACGTTGATCCGAAATGCTTTGCGCATGCACATGTCCCATGAACATGGGACTTAGTCTGTTTCTGTGTAGTCTCAGGAGATGTAAGCCAACATAGCTTTATATAATTTAAGAATGCTTTTATGATTCACCCTAGTTCAGGATTTTGTTGAAAATTACTTCAATTGACTCAATATTCAGTTTTAAATGCTTTCTGTAGCTTCATAGAGCATACATTGATACAATGCACTTTCATCCTGGTCCATTTTTTTCAGAAGTGGCTGGTTTTTGTCATCATTCCCCTCTTCTTAAAGGCTTTTGCCCATTCACTGGCTAAATCCATTCATCCTTAATAACGGTGTTCTGCCCTATCCAGGAGACTACACTCTGCACCTTTTCATTACTGGACTGCATTGTACCATTATCTTAGCTTGTTCTCTTCATGGCTGCTGGCACCTATTTTATTTGATGCAATGAATCTCTCATTATAGGCTTATTAGCATCCATGTCAAGACAATGTGAAAAGTCGTCCTCTTTCAAGACTGATGAATACAAACAAGCAGAGAATAGAACCCATGAGCAATCTTTATCATTTCTCTGCCACATTAATACCTCTAACTCTAATTGACAGGGTAATTAAACCCCAAAGATATCCCAAGAAAGCATCCTGGGTAGCTGTGATCATGCCATGTGAGTGACATAGAACACATTCTGTGAAATAGGATCAAAATGGTTTCTGTGCATTTTGTGTCACCAAAGCAGCTGTCCTGATGATTCACATCCTATTAAATCCTATTTAATGTGCTTCGAGCATGTCATAATCAATTAAAAATAGTTGTCATTTCAGATAACAGTTTTGGAATTTTGAAACTGTGAATAGCTTCCTTTGGACAAAGACTCCTAAGGGCTCTCCTCTGTAGGACCCCTGTCATTCACTCACCTCTCACTTCTCAGGTTTGTAACAGTTCAGGATCAGGCCTCCATGGGAGATCTCTATAGCAGAAACAATTTTATTTTTCTACTCTCTCCCAACTCTTCATCTATTGTTTTTCCCAGAATTGGCACCTGTCTCTAGTTTCTCTGCAGTTGCTGTCACATTGTTCTCACTCTTCATCCTCCTTCTAGCTCCTATTTTTTTATTAACCACCTCTTATATCACTTGGGTTGCCTACTCTTCTGAGCATTCCAACTGCAGGGACAGTGATTTTCCATTTGTGGACAGTGAAATTGTGAGGGGACAAATGTATCAGTTGACTTCTTACACTCGAATAGAGTAGAATAGTTCATCTGGAATAGATCTAAAATGACTATCCAGTGGTAGTCCAACTGCCTGTTCCATTCAAGGCTGATCAAAAGCTAAAACATGGTATGAAGGGCATTGTCCAAATGCCTCTTCAGCAGCCTCTTCAGCACTGACAGACATGGGGGGACCTCTTCAGGAAGCCTGTTTCCAGGGCTTGACCACTCTGGATAAAGAAATATTTCCTGATGTCAGGTCCGCTGGGCCTGATGGGATTCATTCAGAGTAGTGAAGGAGCTCGCAGATGTTACAGAAGGACCTTCTCATTTACATGAGGGTCCTGGGAGTCTGGAGAGGTCCCCACTCACTGGTAGCTAGCAAACACTATTCCAATTAACAAGTCTTGGCAGAGTTCTGGGAGTGCTCATAGGCCTCAGTGGCTGGGACTGGTCTCTCCCCACTCCCACTATCTCCTGCCAAGGGCCCAGGGGACGTGTCCCAGCTCTGCCTGGGACCTTCAGTCCCTGCCTGAGCCCTGCTGTAGGTGTGCCTGCCTCTGTCCCTGCTCCTGGCTGGGCCTGGGACCTGCACTGCAGAGCTGCTCTCCAGGGTGGAGCCCTCAGACATGGGTCGAACCTTGTCATGCAGAGCTCTGGGTTTAACATGCCGTAACTGCTGTGTTCCATTTCCTGTGCTCATCATGATTCAAGTAACAATGATCATTTTTTTTCCAGAAATGTCAGGGGTTTTTCAGCTCCAAAGACACATTCAAGGAGATATAACACACAGGTTATGACTGGAAGCAGGATATTATTTCAATTTTTATTTTTCTCCATCTGTTTTGGAACTGATGCTCTCAACCATTACCACAATGTGCATGTGTAGCCAGGAGCAGGCTGATGTGTTCTTCAGTTTAGCTTTAAAATCCATCCTTTGTAGTCTGGAAAAGGCAAGTGACAGAGCTACAGAATGTAGCAGCACGAATACAGGTCCAGCAGGTCCTGTTTCCTGAAGGGTGAGATCATGAACCAACCTCATACAGAAAAGAAGGACTATGTGGTACTTTGGGGTATTTTACAAATTATGACACATATTGATGACAAGCACAATTTTTGCCTTCCAAGACTTGCTTTGTTGCTGTGCTTCCTGGTCAGGGACGCATGCCCTGTGCTTGTGTAGCCTTGTGCCTGTCCTGTGCTAGTGTTGCAGGCAGGAGAACTGAAAACTGGCAGCTCTGGATGGATGCAAGACCCCCTGGGAAATGGGAGCCAAGGGAAGAGCAGAGGTCAGCCCCACTCCAAACTTGCAATGGGCAAGAGAGCCAGAGAGAGCCAGGGCACGAGTGGTGCCTTGGAGGTGTGAGGGCAGCAGGCAAGAATGGAGCCACAGGGGCCCAGAGGAGCCCTGACAAGGGGCTGTGCCCAGTGTTACAGAAGCTACCCACAGGGCCACCCTTTGGGACCACCCTGGGAGTCTAGAAAACTTCCTTTCCTCAAAGGAGGGTCATGAGGGACACCTTCAAGGGGCAAGAGCAGCTGGCACCTGGCCAAAATGGCCCGAACGAGCCCTGGCAAGAGGTTGTGCTCAGTGTGGCAGAGGTAAAAAAACAGGGACACTTGCAGCCCACTGTGGGGTAAAAAAAAGCCTTCCTCCCCCCAGATGCAGGGCATGACAGGCCATCTTCATGTGGCACGAGCAGGAGAGACTGCCAAAGGGACCAAAAATATACAAAAAGGGGAACAGAGGAGCCCTCAGCAGTCATCATGCTCAATGCTTCAGAGGAATGCAAAACTGCCCCGGAGGAAGATTCCTCCCTGACCCCAGCACCCCAGCTATTCTCAGAGAATGTGAGAAAGACCTGTCTGCTCCTCCCATAGGCTGGCCCTGCCTTCCAGAAGATGCTCAAGCCCTATTCTGCCCTACCTGGAGCCATCACAGGGGCTTCTGGGAGTGGCCACATGCCACCAGTCTGATCAACTTCAGGGGCACAAATCTTTCCTGTGTCTGGCAGAGCACCAATGGGTATTCCAGAGCATTGGGATCCTGCCAACAACTCTGCATCTCATTTCTTATGGTTGCTGCACCTGGCTTCACAGGGGATGAAGATAGAGTGCTCTGCAGTGCTCCTGAAGTGTTCCTCCAGAAGGCATTTCTTTGGTTTGACCACTTGTCTTGATGCTCCTTCTCATCTCCTGAGGAGCTGGCATCTGTCCCCTGAAGTCTGAAGCAGGATTTCTGGCTATATAATGGGCTTTGAGCCCCACTAGGAGCTGGCCTTGCAGCAGAGAACCTTCAGCAACCTCATCCAGCCCCCCTCAGACTCCACCAAGTAATTACAGTAGCTCCTTAAGGACTTTCTCTTGGATGTCTTTGAGCTGACCCTGGGCCAGCTCTGTGTGTGCAACATAGGAGTCCCCATGCGCCGCCCCACTCACTGAAGCCCTGCCCACCACACCTCTGTCCATCATCCTTCATAGAATCGTAGAACCACAAAATAGTTAAGGTTGGAAAAGACCTTTAAGATCATCAAGTCTAGCCATCAACCAAGCACCAATGCCATGTTCCCCATTAAACCTTGTCCTCACCTGTCATATCCACGTTTTTTTAACACTTCAGGGATGGTGATATCTCCGCTCTCTTGCGCAGTCTGTTCCAATGTTTTAAAACCCTTTCAGTGAAAAAAAGTTTCCTAATATCTAATCTAAACCTCCCCTGGTGCAACTTGAGGTGATTTTCTCTCATCCTGTCACTTGTTACCTCGGAGAAGAGATTGACCCTCACCCAAACCTAAGGAGGTTTGTCTAAAACCTCCTTTCAGGCAGTTATAGAGAGGTAGAAGGTCCCTCTGAGCCTCCTTTTCTCCAGGCTAAGCAACCCCAGCTCCCTCAGCTGCTCTGCATAAGATGTGCTCCAAACCCTTCACCAGCTTTGTTGACCTTTTCTGGACTCACTCCAGTGCCTCAATATCTTTCTTGAAGTGAGAGGCCCAAAACTGAGCACAATATTAGGTCCTCCTTTGATGTGCTGGCCCTGAGGCAGTCTCTGTGTCCATGAGTCTGCCCCTGCCCTTGGTGGCCATATACTGGACACAGCTTCCAGGTACTCATGAGCTCCTCCGCTCAGCTTCGTGCTGTTACTCCTCTCTCAGGCCATGGCAGACTCCAACCCCTCAGTCCGGAGACCACCCCTATCAGCTGCCTCCCTCTGTGCCAGAGCTAATGTCTGTGAGGTCCTGCAGGGAGGAGGACCAGGGACTTGATCTGTCCGGATACAAACCCTTTTCCTGGGGCATAAGTGGGGTGATTTCAGCAGCTGCAGCCCAGAGGAAAGCCAAAATGAAACCAGAGCCATAGGCTGAGATGGACAGTGCCATAAGACCACCAGGGAAACAGACACTTTGGAAAACAAGTGAACAGAGGTGACACTGGTGTGATGAAAAGGTCGGTCATTTTTAGACCTTGAACGTTTGGATTTCTGCCCAAAGCACAGTCAGGCAAACGTGACTTCCAAACTGTGAAAATGGCTCATTGCTGCTATTGTAATCACATCCACTTGTCTCACTGAAACTAAGATGTACAACTCCTCTGTCAAACACTGTAGCAGGGCATCTTTACCCCGCAAGAGCTTATCTGTTGCTTGTTAGCTGGAGAAATAACTCAGGGCATCTCGCCCGTCAAATGAGCTTCATATGAGCTTGCTAATTGGTGAAGTAACTCAATCAGGACAGCTTGTCTTATAGTCAGTTATTTCAGTACCATGGGAGTAATGCTTTCAGCTCATCTTGCTGTGGAAGATATGGAGACATAAGCTGGCATTTTTGACTGACAGACACTTCACTTTACAAACTATAAAAGCCACACCGAACTTTCACAAAGCAGAAGTCTTCTGCACATTCCCTGGAAATGTGTGGGGCTTTCCTCCAAAGTTGGGATGCCTACTTCGTAGTTACTCTCTTGAGGCTGAGTGAAAAGGTTCTTTGTACACTATTGTCAGTTAGATGGTAAGTTACATTGAGTCCTAATCTGTACTATTTCTTTGCTAGCTTTAATATAGGTACCTTAATGTCATGCACTTTTTAATGTAATCTACTAGTAGTTCTTTTGTTTTGTAATGTGTAGTAAGTAACTCTGTTTAAGGCCTTTTGTCTGTTATCTCCTGTTTATTCAATGAGTAACTCATTTTATAATAGACCTGGTCTGCCATCCTTAGGACTTGTGGGCTGGTGCGGGCCACCTAAATTTAAGCTGCTGCCAAAAATATGAAACTAAGGCAGAGCTTCTCTGAAGCTCCCATTTGATCGATAACAAGCACATCTGTTGGCTGGGTTTACATGGGATACAAAGCACACTTCAGTAACAGCATACAAATTCTCGAGCACATTTCTCATGATGCCTTAAGATTTTTAGCTTTTTTCATGTTTGTCGCTTTATAGATTTTTAATATATAGTTGTATACTTTCTAGTATTTTTCCTGCCCTCTCTCACATTTTAGAACAATAAGCTAACCCTTTCTAACACATTCTTGAAATTCTGTTTAGTCTTGTTTTCAAGAAGTCAGTTTTTGACAAGGACATCTTATTTTTCACCAGAATTTGAGAGACACAAGAAGATATAGATCAAAGAACCCCTGGACCAACTCCAATGGGCAGAGCAAACCAGTAACCCAGAGGTTACTAGGGCAATTGATCTCCCATTGGATGTATCTGCTAGATATATGAATTAATTAATCTTATAAGAATTGTAAAAGTTGTGTATCACTTGTGTGCCTAGCCATATTTGTGGACCTGAAAGCTTTCATTAAAGAATTGCTTTTTATCTTACCACTCAACATTGTTTGGAAAGTTTTGGTCTTTTGATTCTAGGCAACACTCACTTTATTTCTGAGAGATATTTGCTTACGTCTATACGCAGGAAGATGTTCAGGTCGTATCTAAAGCCTTGTCAAGTCTCTTTTTTCTTTAAGATTTAGTAGTTGGAGTACTGAAAGATTGAGAGGTACTATTATTGTAATTTTGTACGTTGGTGCCAAAATTGCTGTGTACCTTCAGACTGTGTGAATAACAGCATTTATATCAAAGACATTCTTTTGGTTGTGGTGATGCCAGAGATGAAAGAGAGAGTTTTTGTTTCCTCTGCATGAACTTTAAAGGGATGTAAAAAGCATGTGTGATTTCACCACCATTCCTCACCAATGCATCAAGGGACACTTGCTAGTGCACTGTTTATGGTGAGGTTGTCTTTTTAGAAAGAGGCCCTGAATGTTTTTGTGTTCTGTACCATATTTTTCCTTGCACTTCAATAGCGGTTTTCCTACTTTGGTCTTCATTCTTGATCTCTTTCTTGAAGGTGGTGACAACCTTATCTGCCTTTGTATTGCTCCTTCCAGTCATCATTTTTCTTCTGTAGGCGCTCCATGCCCATAAATCATCTGCTTAGTCTTTGTCTGCATTCATTCTAGATGGAATTTGTCTTTTTAGAACTTGAGGAATAAGAAATGTCCATAGTGGTACAGGTGAGTTCTCACCAGGGCTTTACACAATGGTTGCCTTTCTTGTATCCCATTCATGGCTCATTGTCACTCTGTGATCTACTCATGCCTCCAGGAGCATTTGCCTCCTCCAATGTCTTCAGACTGGAGCAGAAACTTGTGTCACTCCACCTGACGTGGTGGTACCTATTTCTACCCTGCAGTTCCTCATGCAAGGAGTGTTTATTGAGGTAGGGGATGTCTCTTCTGTCCGAGCTTCAGCTGGTGGGGAGAATGGGGGCTGTAGAACTATGCCATGAGATAGAGCTTTTCTTCCTCATGGGTGCCATGAAATCCAGAATATGATGTGGACAAGGAAATCTACATTCTTGAACGATGTTTTTTTGCAATCTAAATTCAAAAGACCTGACCGTGAATTTCCCTGTTTCCTACGCTTGATGACCGCAAAGCGCGAAGGGTGGAGCCTGAGCGATGTGTTAAGGGGGCTTCCACCCATGAGTAACCTGCTGGAGTCCAGCTCCACGCAGTCACAACCAGATCCAGCCTCTGCCGGCCAGCTGAGCCATGGACGAGGTGTGTGGATGGGCTCTGAACACGGGGCTGGTGGTGTCAGTCCAGCCCCTTTCAGAACTGGTGTCTGCTTCTTAAAAGAGAAAATATCCACGGCTGGCATTAATGGAGCTTCCTTTGGGAAGTTTCATGAGAGGAAGTGCCAAACCAGTCCAGGCACTGAGAAACTACAAGAGACCAAACCCTGCTGGGCCAGTGCAATGCAGTTCATGTCTCTGCTGTCTGCAGGGACACACTTTACTCTCCAGGAGCATGAATAAAGCTTGCTGGTGAACTTTTAAATGAATTGTGCAGCTATGTAGTGAAAAGGAAGGTTGTGGCTGACATGGATAAGGAGGTGGCTGGACAGGTGGGCATCAGACACTGAAAGGCAACTGCCGCTCTTTAGAGGCCCTACGTGCCTGGAGGAGAGATGTCAAGAAGGACTGAAGAGTTTGCTTTTTATATGCCTACTTGAAACCACCTGTGATTGTCAGTGTGATGAAATGACTAATGATATCATTCAGATACAAATAAACTTAATTTTCTTTTTAATTATTGGATGAAAATATGAAAAACAGTCTTCTAGCATACACATGGTAATGCGTTTGCAAAACTGGTGCAATGAGTGCAGAAGGTTGCCAGAACATGTCTGTCCATTCAAAGAATATATATTGCTGCAGAGAGCTGCTCTTCTGGATGGACCACTCAGCCCTAGGTCATAACTTGACTCCAGCCCTGACTCCTAAATAGACCTGGGACCCACGATACAGCCATGTCTCCAGGCCTGTTGCCAGCTGTATCTCTTGCTAGTCTCCATGGCTGGCCCCTGGATCTTGCTCATTCCCCTCTATGTATCAGAGGGTCTTTTTGGAACAGGTTACTAGCTGCTGGCTCTGCCTGTCTGGGCATGGGCCTGTGGGATGGTGCCCTGTCAATGAGGGCATGGGCTGTGCCAGGGTCAGTAGCAGCTCCTGGCTTGCCTGCCTTCAGTGAGTAGCAGGCACTTGCTGCTCCCTGACAGTCTTCTAGCATAACTGCATCCTCAAACATTTTGCAATTGAGGCACTTCCTAAGCCAAATGATGTCAAAGTATTCATTGACCCATCAGCTGATTGCCCTCCATGAACCTATCCTGCCTCACCATGTAAGCTTCTGGTTAACATATGGCCAAACTGTAGGCCACATACTGATCCTCAGTAGGTGTCTGAGCATAAAAAGAGTGATAAACATCTTAAAGGAAAAATCATTAGTAAAACTTAAATATAGGTTTTTCTATTAACTGCATTTGTAATAAATGTCATCACTTGATGACTTTCCCCTACACATAAGCAAATAGCACAGTTTACCGACAAATGAAACAAACTCAAGAAAAATTAGTACATGGCAGCTCTTTCAGTAGGTCAAACCTATCACGTTTTCTCTCCTGATCCTGTGTAATATACAGTAGGATATAAAGTCTGTTACTAAATTTTGTGAACTGACTATCAGAAGATCAAACATTTCTCACTGAGACATGTCCTAATGTAATGCCACGAAGCACGTCTCTGTATATAGTGTACCTTTATTTGATACATGAAATATTCAAACGTCATCTACAGTGCTTGGAGCAAGAGAAGCACAGGCATATGGGTACATCATTTTATTTTTATTTTTTTCCATGGGAGAGAGGCATCTGCTTAGGAGCTGGGGATCTAAGGCATATGTAGTGAGCAGGAAATGTGTGCTTTCACTGGCGCTACCCCTTCTGGCACATCCACCTCCACTCATTTTTGGCTCTGAAGATGCTGTCACTTCATTGTGTTGTGTTGAAGTAGAAGTAGCACCTATGCAAGATGAGCAATTTACAGCTCAAGTAAATGAAAACAAATATACCAGTGAAAAAGAAGTTAATCATCATCACACACACTGTGAAACTACCTGCTTTTCATGGTGGTGTGTGTGCTGGTTTAAAACCTAGCAGGAAAATTAAACCCACTCGAGCTGCCACCCTTTCCCCATCCCATTCTGAGAGTGGAGAAAACACTAGGAGACATTAAAAGATGAAATCACATTTTACTGAAAAATCACAGTAATCACAACAGTATTACTCAGCTGGGCTCCATTCTGTGCCACTGCTGCTCTCTCCTTTTTCTTTTTCTCAGAGTGGCATCTCAGGCTTACTAGTGCTGTCTTTCAGCACCAAAACAGAAAACCCACCACTCAGAGGAACAGGAAAGGGACCACTGGTGGTAGAGAGGGGCCAGCTCTGCCAGGCTGACCATGAAACCTGCACACCCTCTCCCTTGAGCTCGGTGAAAGATGATGATCCTTGCATTTCTGGCTCTGGCTTTCTCCTGCTGAAACCATGCCCCTGCCATGATATGGGTGGTATGGAATTAAACAGTGCTAGAAACTCCACCCCATTACTCTATAACCATGACAGTGTAGTAAGAGCATTACTGCTCTGAAGAGTTACACAGTTACTGATATGACTTGTTAATAAATTCCTATTACTTAATGAACAGAAAAATTTGCCTTATTTTTTGATGTTTCTGCTTTCCTTGACATATTCTAAATCCTGCCAAAGATTTTGCAAAAGTTTTGGGAAAAGATGATTCCATTCACTGTCAGAATCCTCTTTTTGCCTCACTTGAATGATGTTAGTTTACCCAAATATGGTCTGTTCTTCACATGGTGTAAATCTTCATTAGTGTCCTTGGTATATTCAATAAGGAGAGGTCTTAAAAAGCGCATTGCGCCAGATACTGAGGAAGATACGATGAGACGTGAAGAATGTGGTTTTATTAGAATGCTGTAGTTGGGAATGCACCTGGGAAGTATATTCTTAAACCTTACCCACTCAATATCACCCTTTCTTGCTAATCCATCTTGCCTCTCCACATGTTTTTCCTCCACAATTCCATTTCACCTGATAAAGGTGTGAGACTTGCTTGTCCTCTGATTAACTAGATTCCATCATCATTGTAATCACCTCCCATCACTTAAGGTAGGAGTAGAGGAGGAAGCTGCTGTCTCTTCCCTATGTAGTTTGCTATGGAGAAAGAATCCCATTCCCATTTCCTAGATTTTCATTTTATATTAATTCTAGTTGAATCAGGAAACTGAAAGATCTGTTGAACAATTGTCCTTCCTGAAACACAGAAATAGGTTCAATCAAACCAGCTTCTAAGGTCTAGAAGGAAAGGGGGAGGAGTTATTCCTACCTTCCCAAAGATACAAAGCGTTACAGCAAGTCTCTTTTCCCTAAAATAACAAGAAAAAGAAAGTTTTTTGCAGATGTTTTCTTTAGACAGTGAAGGATAACCACTGACGGAAAGCCATCCCACTGGCTGTACAGAAATGAGTACAATGTAGATTATGTCTTGTTCTAGCAATTTAGGCACAGAAACATCTTTTCCTGAATTTCCTTTACATGATGTAGGAAGGGAAGGAAGTGTCATTCTTGCAGTGAGTGACTATGTCCCAGTAGCTTGGTTTTTGAAAAATGGAGCTCTGGGGTAGTGGGAGAAACCTAGAAATTATATACTAATGAAATTTGGAGGAAGAGAAATTAGAAGTGTCAGAGGTTTTCTTAATAGCAAAGTTCCCTTTGAAACATAAAAATGATTGGCCAAAATGGGCTTGCAGAGGCAGGAACTGTGATCCATTACTGTATCTTAATACAAAACAATTATTTCAGAATTAGCAAAATTCGGCAGAAGTTTACTCATACATAAACCCCACTCACATATCCTTGAAAATCAGGATGCAAAATGCCATGTAGTGTCTGGCAGAGATGGATAGAGTGAGAGAGGAAGAGTCATTGACAGTTTAGAATTAGATTTGTTAATTTTCAGTGAGTGCAAGACTGGATCTTTTGTGTTTAAGCAGTGAGTAAAGGGCCTGTAGTGTGAGGTACAACAGCCTGCTCTGACAGTGCCCTGCATCTGTCACTCGAGAAAAGAGGAAAAAGAGTCCCCCTAGTGTACCAGTGCTGTAAGAAGCAGGAGTATCTCGCTCAATTTACTAAATGTGCTTCAAGTTTTGCTATGGCATGTGAACAAGTGCCTAAAGGTATTTTAGGAAATCCCCGGGCTCTGTTGATCACAAGGCTTTTATTTCATGAACAAAGGAACCATAGACAATCATAAAAAATAAGCATTAAAAAAATGACCATGTGTTTTAACACATTTTAGCGATGAAGTAATTGGGTTTTGCATTGCTGTATAATTCTAAATACTAGTTTTTACCACCCAGGAAACATATATTCTCCTGGAAGACAGAAGAGAAATTATTTTATGCAGTAATACTCTTTTCTCAAGTTCTTAGCTGTGTAACTGTGAGGTAAAATCAAGCACATTATTCTATTCAAAAGAACCACTTTTTCTTTTTTATTGTTTCAATTAAACAAGGAAGTCTACTGCAGTTAGAAGTATTCAGTGTTACACTTTCTCTGTCAGAAATCTAGTGTGAAACTCAAAACAGACTTTGTACCACTTTGAATTTGCACTGTCAGAGATTAAGTGATAAATCAGCCTCCTCCCTGTGTAAGCTGTCTCAATGACCTTAGCTACAGTAACGCAAACCTGGCCCTTTGTGACAGGTGCTGAAGGGGCATGCATACAGGAAGGCATAGCTGCCTTATATTGCTGTGACTCCATAACTATTTTCCTCTCAGGTATGCTGAGGGAGAGCCGTGGATAAAAAGCTTCAAAGGAGACCAGAAGGTCTCTGTTGGAGATACAGCACAGCTGGTTGGTAAGCAGTATGTGTCATTCTGTCCTTCAATAATTTTCCTCCAGATGCTCATGCCAGAGTGAACCTGGCAAGTTAAGTTCCCCTTTGCACCCTGCTCTCCACCTGAGTCTGCCCTGTGGGAGATTAGGCACTACCTTGCTCCCTTGCCTTTGTGACTGCTGACAGGAGAGCTAAATCACCTTTCCAGCAGCAAAGGAAGCCTGTATTTTCAAGGGAGGGCGTGGGGGGAATGAGAGATGTTAGGGAGGTAAGTCCTCAGAGTAAGTAAAAAGACAAAATGGGACCAACATCTTTTAGGAGATGGCCAATGGAAGGCCCGAAGGATGAGAAGCAAAGATGAAACAGTGCTCAGGGACCAGTTATGCTGCCCCTACAGACAGGATCAGGTAGATTTGGCGGAGGGAAAAGGTCTCCAGCTCCTCAGAGGTAAGGGCAGCTCCAGCAGTAGCAGAAGAGGCTCTTGCAGCTGTTCAGATTAACAATGGTACTGTAATTTTTGCAGAGGCATTAGCTGCAGGGATGTTGTTTTACATTTTAAAGAGTACATTGGCATTTCCTGGAAGCGTAGGTTAATCATGGTAAAAAGAGAGGTAGCATATATCTCATTTTGGGAGGAGGGAGCCTTTGCAGCTCTGCCAGTGTTGTGTGCAAGCCACTGGTTGATTTGTTGGTATGAAAGGGTGCAGCAGACTTGTGTGCATACAGCACTGGGCTTATTTGTGTTCTGCTACAAATGTTTATATCAGTGTCTCTGCTAATAAAAACCCCGCAGTGCTAATTGCCAGGTTTAGTTACTTAGATGAGTTAAAGGAATTTGAAAGGTGTTTGTGCATACTCACTGCAGGAAGGCTCCTCCTGAAGAAAAACTATTAAATAGACATCCTTAACTTTCCTTTCAAATTCATATGCAGTATTTGACTTTAGTGTGTCTGTTTTCCTGGAGACAGCTGAGGCAATCTTCTCTACTCACTCGCCCACTTACCAGTTGTATTTTGAATTGCTTGCAATGATATGGATGTTGATTATGGCCTTCACAATACTGCCTGGTTTTTCCATAGAATTGTCCTTGAGGATGAGATCGCAGGAAATTCTCAGCTGACCAGAAGGCAGCCCAAGGTATTAGTTCAGTGTATTTTCTTTCATGAGTAAGAAGCAGATAATATTTCAGCCCAAATGGTGCATTTTTATATTTATAAATGAAATGCATAGCAGATGTTGGAAGCAACGTTTCAAGTACTCCTTCCTCCTCCCAGAGGAAATGTTTCATTGTTAATATTGTATATCTTTCTGAAAATGCTTGATTTGAAAAAATTCGTCATGCTAAAATATTTTGTTGTCCTAGGAACACTGCTGGGTCCTCATGCATCTATGTGTGAATTGTTCTTATTTCTATTTTTTAAAATATGTATCAAGATTTCCTTTCTTAAGTTTTTTCTTAACATTAAAAAAAATTTGTATTACAAAACCTCAAAGAATGCAAAGTAAGCTGGATATTCCCTGCCTATCTCACTCCCTCAACATACATTTCATCTGTTCTAACTGTATATACTTACATATATATATACACACACACATACACATACACATACACATACACATACACATACACATACACACATACGTGCACTCCATCACATTCCAAACACTTCTGGGTGTTGAATCTTGAAATTATATGGTAGGAAATATTAGGCTGACAAGTGCCTACAATTGGAATATTGTTTATGTTCTCATGTTTCTTTGACTATAACAGCTAAGATCAATATTTTCAATGCCTTTAAAAATGAAATAATAATGTCAAAATATTGCCAGAAACTTATTGAAATGAAAAGGGTGTGTTAGGTTAAGCTTAGAGACTAGACTGCTTTTTCTTTTCTGCATTTTTGCTTCTGACATTCTTTGTAAAGCGTGTTGTTTGCACTGGTAACTGAAATCCAATTTGAGGAAGACAGAAAGATGCACTAATATTTATATGAAGCTGTAATATAGCAAGAAGTATATAGGCTGTTATTCTACTATATTGCCAGAGGACTGTATTGATCTTCAAAGGGTTAAAGTGCTATGAGGTTACATTAGTATCACCCTTCAGCAATCACTGGCCAATAACGTATCAGCAATCAATGCTGCAGTGTGTCGTTCAGGACACTCAGTTTTTGGAGACAAGTGCCTGATATATTTCGACAAGAATAAAAAATAGTCTTGGAAATTCTTGCAAATCTTAACTCAGAGGGGGAGATATATGAAACAAACTGCTTCCATTAGAAAAAAATGGTAATGTTTGCCTTCCTAAGTAACAACATTTTATGTCAGTTCAGTGGAGCAGTGAATGAACCAAAACTCTGCTAACCTTCAAAATGGAAAGGATTCTGTAAGTAGGATTTACATAGTCTGAATATTTAATATTTTGAGTGCTCATCACAGCTTGCATAAACTAATACTTAAATATATATTTCCAGTAAAGAAAACATTTGACTTCTGGTGGGGTAAAGCAGTGAGGTTTTTTGACTTGTGAATACAGACACAGGTTTCTCAGCCCCTGCTCCTTTTTCTCCTCTTAGCAATTTTTTTCTATCAAGTTCTCATAATCTCTGCAAATCCAAAGAAGGCAACATAAGCCACTTCACTTTGACACAAAAGAAACTTAAAGAAAAAAAATCAAGAACTCAAAAAGCCATAAAGTAGGAGTATAAAGGGGGGGGACATAAAAATAGAGGCTGCAAGAGGACACGAGGGGTTAAAGTTCTGGCCACTGTCTGCATATATAAAATCATATCACCTTATCTGAAAAGTTTAGGCTCTAAAGAAAGCACTCAGTTTAAAATACCTTTTAGGTATATTAAATCTTTATGCTGGAGATTGGAGCAAGTGTTTTCTCTTTGGTGAATAGCTGTTTGTCTCACTTTATTTACTTGGTATTGGGTATTTGTCAATGTCATTTCATATCTGCAGAAAATTCATACGTTCTATGGAAGTATGTATGTGTGTGAGTGTGCTGAAGGTCACATGACTATTTCATCCTATTTGGTGGAGCAGCTTGACTTTTTTCCCTTGCTTTTGGTGATGGTTGTGAGTGCAGAAGTTGATTGACAGATGCATGCCAGAAACCCCCATTCTCCTTTTCAAAGACTACATATGATGGATTGCGATCTTTCAGCTCAGCAGGACACAGGGACCATGCAAGCTGTAATTGGTCAGGTATGGAGTCAGCCATTTCTCAACTCCCCTTTTATTTTTTTTTTTCACAAGGGTCTAACCATATGATTCACATAATTCATATTTACAGTACCATCTTTCTATCTGTATCTTCAGCTACCAGCGAGTGTAGTACTGAAAGTGAGAAAGGCAAAAGAAACACAATAATCTGGCCAGGGAATCACTAGAAAAACCTAAATTACCATCCTTTTCTTCTAATAAACCCTATTTATAAATCCGCCTCAGATTTACCAAATCAATGTATTTATTAATTTGCTGTTTTATTTTGTTTAAATATGCTGAAGTAGAAGAACCAAGGAGTGAAAGTGTTATGTTTGCTGGGGAGTTGCTTTCTATCTGTAATGCTGTTCGTTATTTTTACATTGACTGTATTCCTGTACTAGAGGCTGTGGCTTTTATTTTTTATTTTTATTTTTTTCTTCTTATACTCCTAATATAGATAATGTGTGATTGAGCTTGGTAAATGTAGTAGTCTTTGCTGCTGCAGAGGGGCAGCTTGCAAATTAAACACTGCCACAATCTGAAAGGTCCAGGTGGTCTGCTCGTGCTTCCTAATGCAATCCAGCACAACAGCTTTAATAAACAGCTCTATTTAGTTCTCCCTCCCTGTATCCAGGGAAGTGAACTGGTCTGGGGCTGCTGTGATGAAATGCCAGAAGAATATCTCTCAAAGGCCTCACAAGCTGATTTTTAGAGCTTTTCCGTTTTGTCGTCTTTGTCTTCCAAATGGGTCAGTGAGTCCTTCTCTTTCTGTTTTGTGATTTCTGATAAGTCTGTAGTTTTTATATATGTGTTTTAACCATGCTGTTTTGAGCTTTAGCTAGAGGAGAGAAGAATCATTGTCTTTTCATTTGCTTCAAATAATAACCTGAAGTGGGGAAAGAAATTATTTTGTTCTGATGAACAGGGAGGGCTGTTTTCCTGTGAAAGCAGTCGGAGTCAGATGAGAGTGCCTGTTTTTCTTTTTCTAACAAAATTTTAAGTACCCAACACTTTCTCATTAACCACTGACTTATAAATCAGTCTCTGGTAAGGGGTATTTTTTGAACTCTCAAAAGTTTGTGGTTTTTTGCATATGTTTCCAGTACAGTGAACGCATGCTGCTGAGATGATGACATAGTATTTGTTTTCTATATGTTGATATGATGGTAGAAAAATACACATTCTACACACTGTTTTCAACTAAATTATGGCAAAGCACTGAAGTCCCTCAAAGCACATGGTTTATTAATACCATCGTACATAGTAATGCATTTCTGGGCGGAAAATGTCAAATATGTAATACCATGTTTACCACAGACTTTTATTGCTTTAAATATTTTAGAAATAGAAGATACATTTTTTATTAAAAATCCTTGAAACATTAACAGCTTTCTATTAGGCTGGCTTATACCTAAAAAGTGGGGCATGTTTGCCAGTACTACATTGTGCAAAAAGATGTATTTTAGACTGTGTTAATTACCTTTTTGTTTTACTTGTTCAGTCTTACAGAAATATATTTAATGATTCTAAGGCAAATACAATGGCAAGGTTTTGAGCAAGTATACTCGACAGAAAATATACCATGAAATCTTTATAAATCTAAAAGATTGTAATATCTCTTTAATGTAACTTTTGTTTTCGCATGTAAGAGAGTGTAAGATAGCTATTGTACGTTTAAGGCTTGCCAACTCTCAGAAAGTGGTTTTGAGGCTGGAAAAGGTAGAAGGATTTTTTTTTTCTGTGTGTAACATTCCGTATTTCATGAATTAAAAAAAGTTCAGTGAATGTCTGGAAAAATGTTTATATCATGTGTTAGTGTATTTAATTTCCTAAAATTAATAGCAAGAGCATGTACTTAACAGAAAAATAAATTTAGTTATTTTAGGTGACTAACTTCTGTGGGTTTTCTGTGTCAGAATTTACAGATGTTGTTATTCTGAAACTTATTGTCTTAGGTGTTGCAAACATTTTTTTCAGATCAGCAGCTGTGCATATTTACGTATCATATATGTAAGTGTGCACATCAAAATGTGGTCATAAATCCACAAAATATTCAAGTATGTTTTTGTTTTGATTACTTGTCCAGTTTTTGGTGGTTATTAGCTATGTGTTAAGACAGATAGAACAAAAAGTTTGAAAATATTTTTTTCTGATAAAAAAATGATGCATTTTCTAGTTGTATAAGAAAAGAGTTAGTTAAAATGTGGGAATATTAGGGCAATCAGTATAATTGCCATACATTGCTGAAAATAGACATAGACTTTCTGTATGAACTTTAAGAGAAAATAACTATCAAAAGGCAAGCCTTATGGCAGAAAATCTTTCCACACTGCAAATCTCTATTTTGTATTGTTAATTGTTAAGGTTTGCATATTTGGTAGTTGCATATTTTTAGAAGAGACATTTATTTCCTGACACTGTTAGAAAAAGTTCTTAAAAGTCTTTGTTAATTTTCAAACCTCCAAACCCACAAACTTAGATAAATGTTTATAATTTGGCCTTTTTATTTCAGAATTGAATTTTTTTCCAGCCATGGAATGGTTTGGTTTTTTTTTTCACTAATCCTGCAGATGTAGCTCTAAAGTCTTGTTTACTGCTACTGGAATTTGAACTTGCCTAATTAAAAATCCAAACTTTACATGTATAGCTGATGCAATGGAGATCAGACACACTAGCAGTTTTTTGTACTTCAAACGTTAGTCTGTGTATGACAAAAATGGAATAGCAGGAGCATACTGATTTAAAGGCATTTTCAACACCAAGTACTTGTTCATCATTAAATGCATTTTCAACCTTTTTAAAAAAAAATCTGGATTTCATCTGTCTCTCACCACAAATGTCCACAGTGGTTCCTGCTGCTGATGGCAATGGTGGGCAGAGTGCTACAATCCTGACCATTACCCAGTGCCTGGGTGTACTGGGTCCAAGGTGCAGAATTGCTTGCAAACCTTCCCTCTGGATTTTTCCTCCCCCAAGCAAACAATAAAACAGCCAAGTACTCTGAAGAACAACCTCCTTGCCTTGTGTGTCAAGATCTAGAAGCTCATTGCTCATTGTGATTTTGATTCATAACTGGAGTGTTTGGCATGAAACCCTGATCTCTGCCAGCAATAGTCTGTAGCATCCTTCCTTGCATGCCAAACCACAATATCCATTATTTCTTCAATTGTGTTTTGCTCTTATAGAAACTATTAGCTGGATTTTTATGCCATGTTCAGGTAATTAAATGTGCCATCTAATTATTCCAATGATGCTGTAATTTGTCTGCCTTGTATGCTTTCTAAAACGTCTGCTATACCTTTTTCTTATTCTTTTTTCTCTCTCTCTCTTTTTTTTTTTTTTTTTTTTTTTCAGACGTGAGCTTGTGAGTGACAGGTTAGTTCATCAGCATTACAGCACTCCTGTTTTTGTCTCATCTCATGCAGACAGGTCACTGTGTCCAATCACCCTTCTGGCTCTGCTGTCCCCAGGGGAGCCCAGGCCAGCCTGCCATCTTGATCCACCGGCCTGAGGGCCCAGGCTGGCTGCACATTTTTATGTTCACTGGTTCTTGCAAATATAGTAAAGTGGGAAAGGCGAGGGGAGCAGCTTAAATTAGATCTCTGTATATTGAGAGGAAGCAAATTAGGTAACATTCTTCTTCAAATAAGCATGTGTTTGCGGTTATTATTGCTATGTTTGAGTTCTCTTTCTACGAGTTTAGCATGTTTATTTTCTGTATTTCAGTGGTATCCTCCATATGATCTCACCATGTAGTAAAAGCTATTCATGCAAGGGTAAACATGCTCTTTTCCCACAGAGTGTTCTCTGAGGCCCAGTTTATGAAACTGATACATTGCTGCAGCCGGTGTGGGTCTTTCTGTTCTGTTTCAGTTTGTTGCCATTTTTAAAAATTTTGTTCTGTGTTCTTCCTCATGATTAACCACAATAGAACATGTTTCAGAGAAACCATTCCTTTTGTAACTTGTGGTCACTTTTCAGAAGTTTAATCTGTTGTCAGTGTTGTTTTATAATGCAGACTAATATGTATCCAGGAGTTTAATTTTTACCAAATGAAGATCAGATCTATAGTGTTATTTTGTCTTGAGCAATGTCTATATGATTCTTCTTGTAGCAGCAGAGAAGTTCTTTTTCTCTTGGAATATCTGTTTCTAGCTCTTATATAATATAAAGAATTGCCTATAATATATACAAACATAAAAGAACCATATTACATGTAAATTTAAGACCCACTTTTATAAGACAGCAAGGAATTGTGCCTTTTTTTCTGCAGTTTGGGACAAATCCTATTCTTTCAAGTAAGAATTAGACTCATCACTGTAAGAATGACTACTTGCATAAGTAAGGTCAGACTACTTGTCCCCTTGTCTGCTCAGTGTAGTAGTCCTTTACAGTCACCAGCAGTGGGTTTGTGCAGTTCAAGACTGCGAGGGAGAGACTTATGGACAGGTACACATTGACTGTTTTCCTCAGTAGTAGAGAGACAATGTAAACAGTAAGAATTATGTTTGAAAATCTTCAAAACCTTACTTTTTAATATTTATGAACAAGCTGGTACTCTGATAATGAAGCATTCCATCTTTGCAGAAACCCACTGTTGTACACACTCTCTAGAATACTGTGTCCTTAAGAATTATTATTGTAAGGAGATGCAGGAATGTGGCTGTAATATTTTACTGTATAAATATTTGTTGTAGAGGAGTTTGGATCTTGTTAATTTAATATATGTGAATTCTTTGGTCCTAGGCCTGTATTCCAGCAAAATAATGCATTTTTCTGTTGACTTCTGTTTTTACAGCAGAAAAGATGGATTTTTATAATTTTGATTCATACTTTAAAAGATTTTTCTTCTTTTCACACCGAAATTAGATTTTAATTGAAATCAGCTTTCTAAAAACATCTTCAGTATTTTTTTTCTTACTGAATATCTTCATTCTTTTTTGTTCTGTCCTACTCTGCTGCCTCATCTGTGGGTCAGGCTAGCCCATTAAGAGGTCAAATTTTAAAAAAGCTGTGATTTGTTCTCTTTGTATATTCTCTATATTCTAATTGTAAGAGAAAAATAAAGTATGTCAGATGACCTTTAAATTGCTGGACAAGTGACACTCCTCTGGTGATGTAGATTATTATCTTTTTGCAATGCATTTACATTCAAGTACCTCTGTTATGTTTCCTAGATTCTAGACTGATTAACTAAATATCAGTCTGGCCCATTTTTGAGTGTACAGTACATAGAAGTGACTGCTGAGCCTCTCATCTTACACTGACCTGTAGCTGTAACAAGACTTTTATTTTTCTTCTCTGATCTTAGCTGCAACTCAAATGGAAGAAAATAAAAAGATGATCGAAGAGAAACTGTATACAGCACTTTCAACATTAGATGAGGACATGGAAAAATATTCTTTTTTCCTGTGACTTACATCAGTCAGTGACATTAGTAATGCAGCTTTTTATTTTGAAATTCTAAAAGGAGAAGAACCTCAGATCAGGCAATTTTGAACATGTGCTTATTTACCTCTCACTAAACTTAACTAGACTTAAGCATGTACTTAAAAGTTGGTCAGCAAATCACTTAAGCCCATAAGAAATCTGCACTTGCTAAATCTTCAAGTGCACAGTATGATACTGAATTCAATGGGATTCCTCAAATATATAACAATTGGCAGGATCTGGTCCAACGAGCCTATTGAGTTACTGCTACTGCTAATAACAAAGTCTGGCTTAAATGCTAACTACATAATTGTTATGCAAACAGTTTTACAACTAGAACTGACTATTAGGAATAAAGATAGTAACTCAAGGGTCTTGAACACTTACTTTTTGAGGATATCAGGGCTACAGGTAAACGGACTATCACTTCAGGGGGTTTTGTTTCAATGTAGGCTTTGAAACCTCTGTGATGTGTAGTACTTTCTCTTCAAAAGAGATATATTAGCTGTTGATATTTTCTGCCGATTCTCTATTGACTGGTAGTGCTGTTCTACAGTAGTGCTTTATCTAACTGTTAGATCAAAAGAAAATTTTGACGATCAAGGGACTGTTCTAAATTTCTAGCCATTCTTAAAGGAGGTAGTGGAAGAAAGCTTAATAAAAAAAAGGTTGGGGGGGGGAAATAGGGGGATCCAAAAATCTTTATTTCAAACAATCCTTACATGTTAAATTTTATAAATTAATTTTCTTAATGTGTTTAGAATAGATCTTGTACTTACTGATAAGCCTGTTTTTTCTATCTATATTTGTTTATGCTATACTATATTATAGCAAAACTATCTCCAGCAAACTTACTTACATGATTAATAGCAATTGATGTAGTTAATACTGTTTAATGACATATACTTAGAGTTGAAGAAATTCTTTTCAGAGATGAGAGCCTCATAAATGCATCTTGCTCTCTGCTGTAGATGTACAGCTGTCCCATGTCCTTCGCACATGTGAATGAGGATTTACAGGGTAGAACTCTGATAGTCGTTCTTGTCAAAACACATAGGTCTTGTCTTGGCAGGCTTTCCTGTGCCACCTTACTGTAAAAGAAATCCAATAATTTGACAAGCAGTGCTACAAAATCACACTTGAGAGAGTAATTTTTGACCCTGTGATATTTCCAGTGAGTGTTATCTAAACTACTTGCTAAATATGAGCTATTCCCAAAGGTAACTCATTCTAAGATGGAGTTCTGAATCCACACTTGGGGAAGGGCATTGTAAAGGGAAATAGGACCTTAAGCAAAAGAAAAAAAAAATCATTAAAATGGAACTTTGTGCTATTTTAGTCGTTGATTCCATGAAGTAATTTTTATTTTATAAGTTGGTAGCATTTTCAGGGATCTTGGACTCATGCATTTGGAAGACACAATCCAGCTATGGCATTTCCAAAAAGGAAATATTACAGGGACAACAGTAAAAGACAAAAGTGGTTTTCAGCTAACCACTGCTATGGAAACAAGTTTCAAGAAACAGAAAATAACTGAGCATGAGTTTTTTGCAAGCAGATTACTGAAGGTCATGTTAATAGTATTACACAACTGCTGTTAGACATATTGTGATACTTCTATATCAGAATGTTGTACTTTTCACTACACTGTTTACATCTCTAACTGCTTTTTCACTTACAAACCCAGCTTGTGGAGCTCTAACTCAGTTTTTACTTGAGCTTTTCTTATGTTTCAAGTGCAATTAAGTTTTACCAGAATAAAAAGCTGACTGCTTTAGCCCATTTCTGGAAGACAGCCTTCTTTTTTGGGAAAATAAATAGCTAAATATAGATTTGCAGCATAGACTAAGACTGAAATAACAACATTAATGACTAGAATGTTTCATATCCTTGTTTCAAGCTTATGAAGTAAAATCGCATTGTGTCCCATCAGTGACAAACTAGCATCAGCTTTCATTTTTCATAGTATATCATGTTAAAGGTTGTCATTGTTTTAGTGTTTTTGAATTGTAACCATGGAGAAATGTGCCTGACTGTTACTTAATCCACCTTTAAAAATAATTTTAAAAAGGGGTAAAGATGCAAATAATTCTGATAATGGTTAAGTCTGGTATTTCCGAGACACTGTCATTGTGTCTATAACCTTTGCTACTTGAACCAGATGCTGCCAAGTGCTGAATGTATCCAGAGTCCTGGACTTCCCCTTAGCTTCATTAGGCAGGACACTGTTCCAATGATATAAAATAATCTGGAATAAAGAAGAATTATGCTGCTACAGGAAACAAAGAGTTATTGCAGGATTCCTGGCCATTAAATCTTACCTTCTCTTCACTGTGCCCATCCCTTTCTGTGTACAAAATGTGCTTCACATTTTTCAAACGGATTATACAACGCAGAAATAATATCTGATTCGTATAATTCTAATCTTTTGGAAGAAAGGTAGAAACTTCTGGCAAATGTAAAAGCAAATGTAAAATGGCTTCTAATGTGAAAGAATAAAGCAGAAAATATCAAACTCATTTTGCTTAGTGTCAGCCATGATGATTTATCATTATGGTCAGGGAGAACTATGATCTTGGAGCAGAAACAATTTTGTCCATTGAGATGGCAAAAAATCAACTCCAAACCCGAGAATGTTCCAGCTTGATTCTTATGTCCTTAGTGTTGTGACATCGAATTCAGAGTTGGGGAACCTTAATCTTGCAGCCAGATTTGACAAGATGCTGGTTGAGCAATAGACAGAAGTGATGGCCGACGTAATGCCCATGCTGGGAAATAAAGAAAGATAACAAGATTTTTCCAGAAGTCTGGGTGCAATATTCACCACCTGCTCCAGCTTGTCACCAAAATAGGCAAGAAAACTTCTTGTGTGCAAGTTGGTGAGCAATGCTTACAATTTCAAAGCCTGACAGGTGACAAACTTAGAGTGCTCTAAAACAGCATGTGAAAGTTTCACAATACCTCTGAACACAGCTATCTGTTTGCTTGTTTTAGTGCTATTGCTTCTTTAAAGGGTGATCATGGAACCATTTGAGCACATCCACAAGTATTTCCACAATTTATTGGGAAAGCTCACATGAGCAGCACATTGTGCATTAGACAATGTAATGCTAAAGGCTTGGATCTCCTCTGGTTGCAAGAGGATATAGACATGTACTGCTGGAAAAAAATAAGTGTGTTCTCCATCTCCACTCAGTTAATTGCAGACAGTAGAAATCTCTGTGTGTGCGTGTGCGTGTGCATGTGTGTGTGCCTGCATGCGTGTGTGTATTGGGGTGTGTAGCCAAAAACCCGGAGGCTGAAACTGAAATTGGCAGGTGTTTTGAAAATAAGACTTGGATTTTGAATAGTCAAACAACAGCACAAAAGAAGCTGAAGATTGGCATTTCTTCCCCTAACTATATTGTTTTCTGTTTATTTTTCAAGTTCATGCTGGATTTTAGCAAGAAGAGAAATTTAGGGTTGCTCCCTAACTAGGGATTTAGAGTGACTCTGTAATGAATTTTAACCCAAGAGGCACTGTGAATATTCAGCAAACCTTTGTTCTATTCTGCTCATGTCTTTATGCTAGACCCATCACTGTAGTTATTAGATCTCAAAGATTACATTCTTTGATCTAGAGCTTTCTAAATCCTTAAACCACGGTTTATTTATTTAAAAGGTTATATCCAGCATTGGATTGGATTGTAAAGTACCCTTTGACTCTGATGAAGGACACAGAAGAAACAGATGCTGCTGAGGGCGTATTTCCTTCTGACCATGAAGTACCACAGCATTTTATTGAATTAAGAACTGCATAAAGATCTGTGCTTTTAATCTGGCCAGTATGTTGAGAATTTTTTTATCTCTATGGTATCCTGATGTCATTAATTTCTGATACAACAAACATTAAGATATATAGGTGAATTTCTGTTACACTCTGCATTTAAAAAAAAGCTGCAAAGTAGCTTCATATTTCCCTAAGAATGTAAATAAAAGCACACTAAAACTCAAACAAATGTTTAACATGAACATGTTCAGGATGTGCTCTTGGGGGTCTCTTTACTATCTGATATTTGCCAGGATTCATCAGAAGTAAATCTGTGGAGCTAAGCAGAGTTACATTTGGACAAGTAGGATCACGGGGAGCCTTTAAGCTTGTTCTGTCAAATTCAGAAGCACTTACATGAGCAAATTTACCAGTGTCGTCTACAATATTTGAATAATTACTGATTCCTAAGATAATCAGAAAGAAGGCACAGAAAGCAAAAGAGAAGAACACTAAAATTAAACCCATTGTGCTCCAACCTGACTGATATTAATTATACTCTCTCCAAACTGATCTTTTTATTTTTTCCCAATCAGTCCTGCAAGGCAAACTGTAAAAAAAATTTCATGTATTTTTTCTTAATTTTGGAAAAGCAAGACTGAAATTGGCATATGAAAAGAAAAAAATAATCTAAAAATGGTGGTTATTTTTTCGTTTTCATAATGCTTGTGTTTGGTTGTTTATCTTTTTTGAGAAGCTCAACCACTGGATATAGTAGCCTAATGCCACTTTATACTGAGACCTCTTTATACCATCTGGAAGTACAAACCAGCTGTAAAGTGGGTTGTAAGAGTAATTTATTTATGTGTGCTTTAAAGTTCTTTCCATGAATGGTAGAAACCCATCTTGATGTAAATGGGGATGGAGTCCAAATAAATGGACTAGAATTTCCTTTTTTTTCAGATGGAAATGAAAAAGGGATAGGCAGAAATCAGACTGGTGGAAGAGAGGAAGGAGAAAGCCTTATTTAGTCGCACATAGATATCCATTAACAGACAAAGTGAAAGGTCCAAATCCTATTTTACTGGCCTCCATCTATATCATTGCTGGCAGTGATGAAAACATGAAAGGGAGGGAAGAGAGCACTACTCAAGCCATAGGAGTCAGAGCTGCATTCTCGATCAATTTGGTTTTAAAATGAGTATGCTTAAAACAAATGGCTTAATCGAGTTCTCTCTTATTTTTTTTCACCCTGTGGGCTGCAGTGTTGCTCTCTGTGAAGATCTATCTTTCCAGAGCATTATTCAGTTAGTATACCTGGATTAGTGAAAAAGAAAACAAATTAAATTCATAGGAATCAACATCAATTAAGTTCCCTCTTTCTATACTTTCTATTGCAAGTTGCCTTCTTCAACTCCAAGTCAAAGGGTGAATAAAAACAGCAAAAAGAAAAAAGAAAAGCAAAAAAATGACATTTATGCTAATGAGAAATACCTTAAAATTAGTCAGACACGGGAAAAAATATTAAAATAGCCATTTTAGCATCGACACAAGAGTTTCCTTTGAAATTTTGAGGAGCTTCCTACTCCATTTTATTTTATAATCCCTTTTAAATGGGAACACAGGAGGCTTAAGGGATTCTGTGAAGTTGTGAGATATTTCTCTTTTTGCTTCCCCATTTTGTGAGAGCCTAAGGGAAAAATATTGGAAGGGCTTGTAGAACTTTCTATAATTGAAGTAGCCCTGTATTTCGTATTTTAAGAATTTGCTGCTGCTCTTAGTATTTCCACCTGGTTGGCTAACTCTTCCTGAATACCTTTGAAAGCAATTTCTGCTAAATACTTCAGTGGTTCCCAAGGAAGATAGGGAAATACGGGGTAGTTTTGCCCATTTTAAAAATATATCATAATTTAGAGAAAAACTCTGAATGTGTTGAGGAGTAGGAGCATTGGGCTTGATGTGTCTCTTCAGGTATCCTGTGGCAAGCCATCCATGCTTGGTTATATTCCAAGCCTTCGAGAAATGTAGTTGGCACATGTTTACTTGGAAACTCTAAATAGATACATCCATTAAAAATTCAGAGAAAAAGTGAGAAGGAACCTCAGAAAATCACCTGCACAAGGACAGGATCAGCTTATTGGAGTCACATCTGACAGGTATTTGTGTAAGTGCTTCCTGAAAAACTCCATCCGATTCCAAACTCCATGAGCACCGATTCCATACTATCTTGGTCCTATCCATTGCACCAAGTAAAGCCCATATCTTCTTGCCTCTTTTAGGAGTATCAGATTATTTCTGTCCTCTTTGAAATACTAGCTTCTAACTGTGCCTGTCTTGGGAAATGGCAGAAGTGGCATCAGGGACCCTTTACTTTTCTATGTACTCAGTGACCATATTCAGGGGGGGTGGAGAAAAGGGAAGGTGTGATTTAAATGAAGAAAGGAGAAGAGCCAGGGAAGATAAAAGACATTAAATGAAACAATGAACGCACAAGTAGTCAACCATGACTAGAGAGTGACAAGGCATGGAGAAGTAGGAGCCTGAAGGAAGAGTGGATCCAAGAGAGGTTTGGAACTATGAGGGACAGTAGGGAAGAGGACTTGGGCAAACCGAGATAAAAGGAGCAACAGAAAGGGACCTGGTTAGGGATAAAGACAGAAATAAAAAACCCATGGGGCAGATTCAGAAATTTCTGCTGGCAAATCTCATTGGCAAAGCGTCTCAGTTCTTTAAAATATATAAAGCTATACATACAAAATGTGGAAAGCAGTATTTGTACTGTTAAGCAACATAATTCAAATAATTTGTTTTGCTTGTAAATATATATAATAATGACCCTTTAATTACATAAACAACTATATTGTTTATGTAACAACTTCACAGATTAGATTCCTTTAGTGTGACTTCTTTCTCAATATTATAGTTGATATATATTGTTATTTTGCTCCCTAGAAATTGCAGGAAGTTTATGTATGTATGTGTATATACATATACACATATACACATGTATATATTTATTCTGGGCCAAATGCCAAATTCTAAAAAAGTCTTATTATATTTTAAGGGACAGAGGGGGGGTTGTTGTCCTTGCATGATTTAAAAAGATTTAAAAAGGTAATTTTTAAAGAAAAAGTAACTTTGACTAAAGCACTCAAACTGTCCTGCTTATAAAACGTCAGACTGAAACACATGGGCTTTTATTCCTCTTTCATATGAATGGTAGGATTAAAGGTTCTAACTTAGCTGAATTTTCATTTTGAATGAAAAATTTCCCAGAGATCTTGCCATTATTATTTCCAACGGACAAAGTCTATCAACTTACCCAGTAGTTTTTCTAGAACAGTGACTGACATCTAGATTTTTGGATATGTATAGACACTGGTCTTTGCACAAAGTAGATACATTAAGCCCCCATAATAGGCAATACTTGGCTCTCAATTTTCCACTGCCTCAACTAGTTATTTACAATGTTAAAAATGGAAGCTGTGCAAAGCCAAGTGCTTTTTTTCACTTTAAGTGTTCAATACAGTCCCTTTACTGCAAAGTAAAAGCTTCAGGTTCCTACAGAAAAACAACACTGGATTATCATTTGAACAGATATAATTACTACTATCAGCAACTTGAAGTCACTTTAATTCCTATAGTACACCAATTTTATCTCTGACAGGAGGAGATAATTTTCCGAAACTTATTTAGCTTCTCTTGAGCATTATTTACAATTGTGACTATAATATCATGTATGATTTAGTAAGGGAATGTTACCATGCTGAAGGAGAATTGGGAATAGGTATCTAGTACAGACCAGGGTGATGTGCAAAGGGGAAACAGTAACTGTGAACATGGGGTCGTGAAAAAGGTGGGGCGAGAAGAAAGCAGGAGATGCAATGTGGAAACTGGGCATGGCAGTTAGAGAAGAGGTGTTTTGGTAAGGCTGAAAAATGAGTTATTTTTCTAATTAGTTTTTTATGGTTTTATATATTGAAATAATTGTAATAAGGACTCAGAAAGGCCAAAAGATTAGGACTAGTAGCCAGGATTAGGCAGTGGCAGAGAACTGTGTGAAACAGTTGTGCACAAGAAAACTGAGGATAATAAAACTACATCAATGTTATAGTGTTTCTATTCACCTTTATCCATTCAGCATCTGCTCAGATACAAGTTCAGGGGCCCATCTTACAAGGCATCAGCAAACCATGCTTGTGGTAGTGGTGCAGCAAGAACTGAGACAAGCATAAAAGCAGGGCTCAATTCCATCACCTTACCATTCTGTATCAGTACTTTGCAAAGCTTTTAGCTGTTGAAAATTAATGTTAATCCCCTTAATTCCATTTTTATTCCTTAACTGAAGATAGATTGGCACAGGAATTGTCTGGTGGCAAATTGGGGCCCACAATGTTTCAGATAAAGTTTACAAAACCAAGAACAAGTCTATGAAGCTGTCTCTACTTACATCCAGACGTGTTCTGTTAGCAGCGGTGTTGCTGGCCATGGTATCAATCCCTCCCTCAATGTGATTTAATGATTTTTTTTGAAGTTGCTTTTCTAAAAGACAGTTTGTTTCATGGTCAGTATCCTTCTGCTTTGAATCATCTTCAGCTTGGAAAATGCCACCTTGGACAATCCCTGTATCTGCAGCTGTCTCCAACATGAGCATAGAATGATAAAGCATAGGAGGATAAACTATGTATTTTACATCCCTCCTCTCCCCACTTCATGATTTCATCACTCCCCTTCAGGGTAGAGAAAGAAAATAATAATTATTATTTTATTAAGTTTTACTAAAATAATACTTTTTTTCCTCACAAATGATCTGATAAGAATGGGGTTTGTGGGCAAGCTCACATTGGTATCTGAGGTGTGTATGTGTCACTTTATGCTGCAGTCCCATGTCAGAAAATATTTGGGTAACCATTGTTAAAAGATTGTGATTTCTTTTTGAGTTGCTTCCTAAATCAGAGATACAAAATGCAGATCAAAGATCCATGAAAAAGATATGGCCTCTTCTCCAGCATGTAAGAGTGTGAGAAGAGTGTGGCCGAGGAAGGTGACCCTCCCCTTCTACTCCCCCTAGTGAGGCCATATCTTGACTGCTGTGTCCAGTTCTGGGTTCCTCAGTACAAGAAAGACAAGGAGAGGGTCCAGCGGAGGGACACAAATATAATTAGAGGTCTGGAGCATCTCTCTTATGCAGAGAGACTGTGGAAGCTGGGCCTGATGCATAGAAATATCCCAAAAGAAGTTGCCAAGAGGATGGTGCTAGACTCTTCCATGCTCAGTGGCAGGATGAGAAATGATGGTCATAAACTAAACCACAAAAAGTCCCACCTCAACATGAACAAGAACTTCTTTATATTGAGGGTGGCAGAGCACTGGAACAGGCTGCCCAGGGAGATTGTGGAGTCTCCCTCACACCTGGATGAATTCCTGTGTAAGCTCTCTTGACAGAGTGCTGGACTAGATGATGTACAGAGGCTCCTTACCAACTTAACAATTCTGTAATTCTGTGGTTCTGTATGTAGTTCAAGTTTTGAAAAAGTTGCCTGTGGGATGGGCTCACACGGAAGCCGTTCACAGGGAGCTGCTGCTCATGAGATGGACTCATGTTGGAGAAGTTCATGGAGAACTATTTCCCATGGGAGGAACCTCCTGCTGCAGTAGGGGGAGGACTCCTCTGCCTGGGCAGCAGAAAAAACAATGGAACTGACCATAACCCCCCTTCCCTGTCTCCCTGCCCTGCTGGGGAAGGAGGTAGAGCTGGGAAGGAGAGAGGGGTGGGGGGGAGGTGGTGTTAAGGTTTTATTTTACTTCCAATTATTCTGCTCTGATCTTCTTAGTAATAAATTTTTTGCCCATGGTGGTATTTAGTGAGTGATCTCTCCCAGCCCTTGTCTCAAGTCATGAACCCTTCATTATATTTTCTCTCCTCTATCCAGCTGCAGAAGAGAGTGAGTGAGTGGCTTTGGTGGGCACATGGTATCCAGCTGGCATCAACCCACTACAGAGGGCCATGAGAATGGTGAAGGGCCTTGAGGGGAAGCTGTATGAGGGGTGGCTGAGGTCACTTGGTCTGTTCAACCTGGAGAGGAAGAGGATGAGGAGAGACCTCATTGTGCTCTTCATCCTAACAAGGGGAAGTGGAGGGACAGGCCCTGACCTCTTCACTCTCATGAACAGTGAGAAGACTTGAGAAAATTGCATGAAGATGAGTGAGAGGGGGTTTAGGTTAGATGTCCAGAAAAGGTTCTTCACCCAGAGGATGGTTGGGCACTGGAACAGGCTCCTCAGGGAAGTTGTCACAGCACCAAGCCTGACAGATCTCAAGAAGTGTTTGGACAACACTTTCAGGCACATGATGTGACTCTTAAGGCTGTTTTGTACAGGGCCAGGAGTTGGACTTGATGATCCTGATGGGTCCCTTACAACTCACCTGATTTTATGAATCTCTCTTCAGTGTGGTTATATATTTTGAAGTGTTTTACAAATGCAACATTCTTCTGCTTCTGAGCCCTTCAGTTACCTGTAAGATGGAATGGAAAAATACGCAGCTGAGCCTAGCAATTTTACTTGACAGCGTGTATATGGACGTAAAGAACCTGTTGCCAGTGGAGTTTAAAGGATTGCATCAATTCCAGTGTGGAGCTTGGGCAGGATACCAGCAATGCTCTGTGGGAGACTTCCATTGTCCTCTGAGAGCCCAAAAGATAAAACAATGTAGCTCTGTAGATGCAAGTGTGCAGGCTGCTTTTTCATTGTGTTTCTCATTTAGAGAATAGATCACAGATGTTAATGTGTGCTTGCAAACACGGGGTAGTGTTTAGCTTCTGAAACACCTATTATCTTCCATATTTTTGTGTTTCTACCAGGTGCTGTTTACAGTCTAGAAGATCCTCTTTCAGTTGTTTTTCCAGTATTACACCTTTGCAGGGGTTACAGTATCAGGAGATGGAATTCAGGGCATTAAGTCATTATGTATTTGCTGTTTTCTAGCAAAACCCAATAAAATAGCCCACTTCATAGAATCATGAAATTGCAGAATCAACTAGGTTGGAAAAGACCTTTGAGATCATTGAGTCCAACTTAAGACCTGACAGCACCTTGTCAACTAGACCATGACACTAAGTGCCACATCCAGTCTTTTCTTATGCATCTCCAGAGACGGTGACACCACCACCTCACTGGGCAGCCCATTCCAATGCCCAATCACTCCTTCTGTGAAGAAATTCTTCCTAATGTCCAGCCTAAACCTCCCATGCCACAGTTTAAGGCTGTGTCCTCTTGTTCTGTCGCTAGTTGCCTGGGATAAGACACCAACCCCCACCTGGCTACACCCTCCTTTCAGGTAGTTGTAGAGAGGGAAAAGGTCTCCCCTGAGCCTCCTTTTCTCCAGGCTAAACAACCCCAGCTCCCTCAGCCACTCATAGGTCTTGTGCTCCAGACCCTTCACCAGCCTTGTTGCCCTTTTCTGGACGTGCTCCAGCATCTCAACATCCTTCTTAAATTGAGAGGCCCAGAACTGGACACAGTACTCAAGGTGTGGCCTCACCAGTGCTGAGTACAGGGGAAGAACGACTTCCCTAGTCCTGCTGGCTACATTATTCCTGATACAGGCCAGGATGCCATCGGCCTTCTTGGCCATGTGGGCACACTGCAGGTTTATGGTCAGTCTGCCATCAGTCAGCACCCCCAGGTCCCTTTCTGCCTGGCCACTGTCCAGCCACACTGTCCCCAGCCTGTAGTGCTGCAGGGGGTTGTTGTAGCCAAAGTGCAGGACCCAGCACTTGGTCTGTTAAACCTCATATCACTGGATTCAGCCCATGGATCCAGCCTGCCCAGGTCCCTCTGCAGAGCTCTCCTATCCTCCAGCAGATTGACATTCACACCCAACTTGGTGTCATCTGCAAATTTATTGATGGTAGTCTCAATCCCTTCATCGAGATCATCATTTATAGATGTTAAACAGGACTGGGCCCAACACAGATCCCTGGAGGACATCACTAGTGACTGGCCACCAGCTGGAGGCAGCATCGTTCACCACCACTCTCTGGGCCTGGCCGTCCAGCCAGTTCTTAACCCAGCAAAAAGTGCACCATGGGCTGCCAGCTTTTCCATGATTATGCTAAAGGGTACTTCAGTCCTGTACCAAGGGAGACAGACCTAGAATGTAGAATGTCACAGTCCCATTGACTAATACAGAACCTCATTCAAAACACAAGCTGTATGCATGGACATGGTTCTGATTTTGTTGCTAAACATGCCATAATCAATATTGCTGAACAAACCCTTATCATGAGACAGTCAGACCAAGTGTAAATACTAATTAAGGACTAATCCAAAAATCTATTGAAGTTTGTGGCAAGATTCAATGTGCTTTGAACATGTCCCAAGGTAAAGAAATAATCAGTATTTTAGCAGGGTTCTGCCCCTACAGTTGAGAAAATTTCTTTCCTAATGAGGGACTGTTTTTGTTTACCTGAGTCCTCCCATGTTCAAAAGCTCTCCTGTTTTGATCTTGGTATAAATAATGTTTACATAACAAGTATGAATTCACTGCAGAGAAGCAGAAAACCCTGTCTTGCTGCATAAGGAATGCCATAATAGAAACTAACTTGTTTAAATAAAACACAGGGCAACTATCCAACTATACTATATTGTCAAGCTCAAAATCTGTTACACTTGTTTACTGGAAACAGTCTGTGGAAAAAGGATGAAAGTCCTGGCTTTACTGAAGTCAACAGGGATTTTTTCATTAACTGGTATAGCTTAGAGAGTTTATGGTAGTTATGGGTACAGAAAGTCTCTGCTAGAGACAGAAAAATTCCAAATCTGCTCTGAATGATCTTGATGAAATTAAGATTAAGGAAAAAATCTAACTTCCAAAAGCTATGTATTGACTAATACTCAATGTACCAGGAAGGAAGTTAAAAAACCCCAAAAGCTCCAAAACCTACATGCCCATTCTCAGTGGTTTAAAGAACCCCATCTTCCAAGGATGAATATCTTTTTATTGCTCCCTTTTGCTTTCTGGGAGTACCTACATTTTGCTGAAACCATTCACTGCTTCAGGAGCAACAAGAACTTTCAAAACAAGAGAGTTGCTAATTAAATATTCATGACAATATTCAATACAGCATTTTTATGCTTTATGTAGTATTTTAATATCACTACACGCATTTTCTTGAAATATGTACATTAGGACCCCCTGATACTTAAAAATTACTATGGCAGCAATCTTCAAATTATATACTGTCAGGATCAAATGAATCCACTTCAATAATGTCACAATAGCTTTGAGCCCTGCTTGTATGGGAAAAGCCCTGCTGAAGTCACTTATGCCCTTAAAGTTCAGAGTATGCTGCAGTCCTTTGCTGGATTATGGCCTAACCTCTGAATGGGTAAATGAGGTTGGTGTGGGATTCTTCCACAGTAGTCTTCTCTTCCTGCTCCCCAGGCTGTGGGTATGCAATTGTCCTTATCAACTTGAATATACCTTTGTGGTTAGTGTCAAGTCGTCCAAATGTCATCTGATTAGCTTTAACAGAAATATAGGAATATGGACAAATGATGTATTAATTTCTAAATAACATCCAAGAGATTTACCTCTGTTTATCTGTTTCTGTTACACAACCTATGCAATCTAAAAGTTATGTGTTCACGTCAGATGCTGGCTGTATATAAGCCCCCAGTCAGAAACATGGAGTTCAGGATGCTTACAATCCTTGCTTAATTATAACATAATTGGACCTTAATACGTTGATTCTGTTAATCTGAAGAGAAAGATTTAACACATTTTGGTTTTTTTAACTTCTCCTCAGAAGTTAGCCATTTTCATCTGATAAAATAGTGTTCTGTGCAAATGGGATTAGAACTTATTCCAATTTTTTGGAATTAATGTAGAGTTAATGTTACCTGAAAGGATTTTAAATTGTTAGAAGTATTTCCTAAATTTAAATTGTTACAAGTATCTTATAAATGAGTGTTGGGGTTAGTATTTTTCCTTTTGTTTCTTTCCCTCATGGAATTTTGTCCCATATGTTGCTAGGAAACAATAACTACCGATACTTAAGAAAACAAAGATATAGCTGGGTGTCACAACATTCCATTGAAATAGCCCTTGCTGGGGGTGGGTTGCAACTGGTAACGCAATAGAAAAGGTGAGGGGGCTAGCCTGGAGGTTTGGGGCTGGGTTTTTGGTCAGTCCAGTTTCCGGGTTTGGAGGAGGAAGGAGCTGTTTGCAGTGTTCCCTGCTGCCTGACCGCTTGGAGCTCAGAACCAGTGCATNATTCAAAACACAAGCTGTATGCATGGACATGGTTCTGATTTTGTTGCTAAACATGCCATAATCAATATTGCTGAACAAACCCTTATCATGAGACAGTCAGACCAAGTGTAAATACTAATTAAGGACTAATCCAAAAATCTATTGAAGTTTGTGGCAAGATTCAATGTGCTTTGAACATGTCCCAAGGTAAAGAAATAATCAGTATTTTAGCAGGGTTCTGCCCCTACAGTTGAGAAAATTTCTTTCCTAATGAGGGACTGTTTTTGTTTACCTGAGTCCTCCCATGTTCAAAAGCTCTCCTGTTTTGATCTTGGTATAAATAATGTTTACATAACAAGTATGAATTCACTGCAGAGAAGCAGAAAACCCTGTCTTGCTGCATAAGGAATGCCATAATAGAAACTAACTTGTTTAAATAAAACACAGGGCAACTATCCAACTATACTATATTGTCAAGCTCAAAATCTGTTACACTTGTTTACTGGAAACAGTCTGTGGAAAAAGGATGAAAGTCCTGGCTTTACTGAAGTCAACAGGGATTTTTTCATTAACTGGTATAGCTTAGAGAGTTTATGGTAGTTATGGGTACAGAAAGTCTCTGCTAGAGACAGAAAAATTCCAAATCTGCTCTGAATGATCTTGATGAAATTAAGATTAAGGAAAAAATCTAACTTCCAAAAGCTATGTATTGACTAATACTCAATGTACCAGGAAGGAAGTTAAAAAACCCCAAAAGCTCCAAAACCTACATGCCCATTCTCAGTGGTTTAAAGAACCCCATCTTCCAAGGATGAATATCTTTTTATTGCTCCCTTTTGCTTTCTGGGAGTACCTACATTTTGCTGAAACCATTCACTGCTTCAGGAGCAACAAGAACTTTCAAAACAAGAGAGTTGCTAATTAAATATTCATGACAATATTCAATACAGCATTTTTATGCTTTATGTAGTATTTTAATATCACTACACGCATTTTCTTGAAATATGTACATTAGGACCCCCTGATACTTAAAAATTACTATGGCAGCAATCTTCAAATTATATACTGTCAGGATCAAATGAATCCACTTCAATAATGTCACAATAGCTTTGAGCCCTGCTTGTATGGGAAAAGCCCTGCTGAAGTCACTTATGCCCTTAAAGTTCAGAGTATGCTGCAGTCCTTTGCTGGATTATGGCCTAACCTCTGAATGGGTAAATGAGGTTGGTGTGGGATTCTTCCACAGTAGTCTTCTCTTCCTGCTCCCCAGGCTGTGGGTATGCAATTGTCCTTATCAACTTGAATATACCTTTGTGGTTAGTGTCAAGTCGTCCAAATGTCATCTGATTAGCTTTAACAGAAATATAGGAATATGGACAAATGATGTATTAATTTCTAAATAACATCCAAGAGATTTACCTCTGTTTATCTGTTTCTGTTACACAACCTATGCAATCTAAAAGTTATGTGTTCACGTCAGATGCTGGCTGTATATAAGCCCCCAGTCAGAAACATGGAGTTCAGGATGCTTACAATCCTTGCTTAATTATAACATAATTGGACCTTAATACGTTGATTCTGTTAATCTGAAGAGAAAGATTTAACACATTTTGGTTTTTTTAACTTCTCCTCAGAAGTTAGCCATTTTCATCTGATAAAATAGTGTTCTGTGCAAATGGGATTAGAACTTATTCCAATTTTTTGGAATTAATGTAGAGTTAATGTTACCTGAAAGGATTTTAAATTGTTAGAAGTATTTCCTAAATTTAAATTGTTACAAGTATCTTATAAATGAGTGTTGGGGTTAGTATTTTTCCTTTTGTTTCTTTCCCTCATGGAATTTTGTCCCATATGTTGCTAGGAAACAATAACTACCGATACTTAAGAAAACAAAGATATAGCTGGGTGTCACAACATTCCATTGAAATAGCCCTTGCTGGGGGTGGGTTGCAACTGGTAACGCAATAGAAAAGGTGAGGGGGCTAGCCTGGAGGTTTGGGGCTGGGTTTTTGGTCAGTCCAGTTTCCGGGTTTGGAGGAGGAAGGAGCTGTTTGCAGTGTTCCCTGCTGCCTGACCGCTTGGAGCTCAGAACCAGTGCATGTGGTGCTGAAACATCAAGATCAGCTCCCGCCAGATCCTCTGCCCACAGCGTGTTGCTGCGGCCGCTCCTGTGTGTTAGGTTCTGAGATCCTGATCTGCTGCGATTTTCCTGCACTGCAAGTCTGCTTAACTCTTTTTTATTGTTTGTTTCTTGGCTGTTTGTGGGGGGAGGGTGTCCTGGAGCCAATATGCGGGGTGTCACCATACGGGCCACGTCTGCGCGGTAGCCTGGCAATCGTGACCAGCCGCCACCCTTGACTTCCCATCTTGGCCAAGCTGCCATTACCGTGTCCAAACTCGCACCACAGCGCCCCCTGCAGTCAAGGGGGAATCATCGCACCCGCCCTGCCTGGCCAGGAGCCAACAGCGCCCCTGCCGGCTGTGGCCGTAACTACAGCAAAGGGGAAATTGCTTAAAGAGCAGGAAGAGGCTGTTTATTGGGCTTTCTGGGGTTTTTTGTTTGTTGTTGCTGCCATTGCTGCTGTTTGTTTGCCTTGTTATACACATACATACCAGCAAAGAACTGTTATTTCTTTTCCCATGTATTTGCCTGAAAGCCCCCTAATTTCAAAGTTATAGTAATTCAGAAGGAAGGGGCTTATAGTCTCCATTCCAAGGGATGTTCCCACCTTCCTTGGCAGACACCTGTGTTTCAAACCAAGACAGTGAGAAACTTAATTAACTTTTAAATTCTTGGATTTGGAGAGACTGCGTTTGGTAACTGCAGAGATGTTGTACCTTGTAAAATTATATATTTTACTAGAAGAATTGCCTGGCACACCACCATCCACGTAATTTAGGGAAACTTTTAAAGAATTTTCAGTTTTTCAGATGTACTTGCATGTTTAATGAATCCCGTAATTGTCAGTCTGTGGGTTTCTTCCTCCTGGTTAGACTTTTAAAATTTGTCTGTGTGTCTTCTGATGCTTAATTTTTCATTTGGAATATACCTGCTCTGACCTAGGCATTTAAAAATTCTATGTCAAAGTCTGAGGCAGTCACTCTAAAGCCTTTTTTCTCTTTAAGTGCAATAAAGGAAGGCAAGTACTGTGATCTACACTGGAAAGTCTTACTAAACTCTTGTAAATAATTCTTAAGTAAGGAAATATGAATTGTGCCTTTCATTATACAGCAATTAAAAACAAATAATTTCTTTTAAAAACTTTTTAGAAATTCTTGCTGGAGGTTAACTCTGGCAAATGAACTGTAAATTGCAAATGAAAAATCCTGCAATTTTGGTTCGCTAAAAAAAGTGTTCTAAGCAATGTACCAAAGCTGAGGGTTGGAAATGCTCCAACTGTCCTCCAACAGAGGAGGAGTAGGAGGAGGATGTGTCTAATAGCACAGCTCATTTCTATAAAATATTCAAAAGAGGGGTTTTTTGCATATGAAATATTATCTTGATTTTTGTTTCTGAATCATCAGGTATGTGAGGGTATATGTTTTCCTCAAAAAAAGTTTTTAAAAATACCATGAAATTAGAACAAGTACTGACAGTCATGTGATTCTTATGTGAGTTGAATAACAGTTGGGAAGGAAAAAACCATCTTGCAAAAAACCTTCCACTTTTATAGAGCTTTTGCTCTCAAATATTACTTCATAATAATATATAATCACATCTCTCTTGCTTTAACACAATTTAAGAGGTGAACATTCTAAAATGGGTTACCTCTCCATTAGTTTTAACCAATCCATTTCCACCAATAAGGAGAGACAGGTATGAGTAGATAGAAGTGAAAAATTAGCAGTTTACTAAAAATCAAAACAGCAACAGGCAAAAAATAACAGTAAATTATCACTAGCTACAAAATAGCTAAATCTCTCAGAGTCCCCAGGAACAAAGAGAAAAGTAAAATGGCAGAGAGTCCTGTCATGGTTTGACATTGGCCAAATGCTAGGCATCCATGAAAGCCGTTCGCTCACCCTCTCTTGCTCTCAGCTGGGCAGAGGAGAGGGAAGAAGATTAACGGAAGGCTCATGAGTTGAGATGAGGACTGGGAGAAAACACTCCAAGGGCAAAACAGGTTCAAATTTAAAGGTATAAAGTAAATTTGTTATTAACAGAGTCAGAGTAGGATAATGAGACGTAAAATAAGTCTTTAAGACACCTTTTTTCCCCCAGCCCCTCCCCCTTTCCCACCGACAGTGCAGGGAGACAGGGCGTGGGGGTTTTGGTCATTTCATCACTTGAGATCTTTTCCTGTTCACTCAGGGAGAGGAGTCGTGCCTCTGCTACATCATGGGGTCTCTCCCATGGGAGACAGTTCTCCATTAACTTCTCCTGCGTGGCTCCAATCTCACGAGCAGCAGTCCCGCCAAAACTGCTGCAATGTGAGTCCCTCTCACGGGCAAACAGTCCTCACAAAACTGCTGTGGTATGGGTCACTTGTCCATGGGGTGCAGTCTTCTAAGGATAGGCTATTCTAGTTTGGAAGCAAGGGACCTCTGTCTCTGGAAGCAGGGGCCCTCTCTCTCTATTCAGGTCTCCCACTGGATTACGGCTTTCTCTGGCATCCAACTGCTCTGGTGTAAGCACTTTTTCTATGGGCTGCAAGTGGATCTCTGCATCCCCTATGGACTTTATGGGTTGCAGGGGGACAGCTTACTTCGTTATAGTCCTCACCATGGCCTGTAGAAGAATCTCGGCTCTGGTGCTTGGAGCACCTCCTCCTCCTCTTTTTCCACTGACCTTGGTGTCAACATGTTCTCCCTCATATGTTCTCACTTCCTCCTCTTCTCTGATTAGAAGAAAAACTGCTGCCCATAGGTACTATTGCCAACAAGTTCACCAATACGAAGATTCTTGCAGCATCTTGCAGTGCCGAGATGTTGCTCTCGTCTAGGTTCTGCGTCAGGGAATCGCTCACCATGTTTCTGCTGCCAGCCACGTGGCCCCTGCTGCCACCGCTCAGGCAGTGGCGGCCACCGGGGTGCTGGCGGTATTTAATGCTTCTCTTCATGGGGGATGCCAGGAAGGAGAAGCTGCCGCTGCTGCCCCTGCCCTTCTGGCCGTGGTGCGGCTGGCTAGGGGTGGCCAGGCAGGCACGACTCTCTGTGGGCTGCACTGAGATGGTGGTGGCTGCGGCACCTTGTGGAAAAAAAACTGTGTGTGCTGTTTTGTTTTTATTCATAAATATGTCATCACAGAGGCATTGCCAACCTCTCTAATTGGGGCAGCAGCATGTCTGTCTTCAGAGCCATTGGCTCTGTTGGACATGGTGGAAGCTTCCAGCAGCTTCTCACAGAAGCCACTTCTGTGGCCCTCCCCCGCTACCAAAAAACCAGGCCGTGCCAAATCAACACAAACCCCCACCCCTGAGATGGGACCCTCTGCAGACAACTGTGTTTGGGAAGACAAAGGGAAAGATGGCAGCAGGCTTTCTACCTCTCTCGACTATACGTGGAGGTAGAGAACAAAAAGAAGAATAACAACACAGAAACCTAAACTCCTTGATTACTAAAACTCCCTCTTCCCCAAACAATAACCATCAGGAAACAAGGACAAAACAAAAAGAAAACTTAGAATCCAAACCCAGTCAAATGTCCTCTCAATCTCCCTGGCAGTGGCGTCTGCGTCAACGAAGGCAGCTGACACATTCTGGCACCTGGAACCTGGGAACTGAAGAACTTGATGAATCTCAGCTGGCTGGTTCCAGATAGTCAGCTCTGCAGCCGCCAAGCCACTGGTGTTGGTGCTGCTGTCTCAGGTCCCTTTTCTAATGAGGGTGAGGAAGGAAGACAGACTCCTGACCACCAAAGAATGGTGGCCAAACCTTGACCAGTTCTGATGTAGCTCTGTGTACAGATGTTGCAAAATTCCCTCTGAAACTATTTTGAACTGTGAAATGCAGCTTCTCAGGTTGCTAATGTTGCCATGTGGAAACTCATCTGAAGCAACCCCCTTCAGAAGACAGAGAGAAATGAAAGATAAAAATTCTTCAAGTTAAAAATTACCAACCCTAACCAGGATTTTTTTTAGACAGTACTTGGTTTGATAAACTTCACAGTAAAGAGTTTAAATTCTGTATTTGTTGTTCTTTACATTTCCATACATTGTCCATAAAAAAATTTACCAGCATGAAGAGGGCCTGGGTGTGCCGATATGTTTGCATATAGCTCTGATCGTTTATAGCTGACCTCTGTGCTCTCCACTGGCTGTCCAGTGCCACACATTAAATGGCCAGAGAAGCTGTGAGTTTCAAAGGGAATCAATGTAGCATCAATGCTATGCCAGGGGAGTTGGAGATGGAAGCTCACAGGAAAACCAATGTGTACCCAGCTGGGACTCTGAGCAGTAGTCCCAATATCAATCACCATGAGATACATATGAAAGTTATGCCTGTATAAGTGACCTCATGTTGGAAGCATGCCTCCAACGCAGGTTCCACAGGAGGAGGTGATGTTTCTGCTGTGTAGAGAAAAATGCTTGGCCATCTTCCTCCCTTCATTTACTCCCCCCAGTGCTACTCACTCTGGTGTTACTTTTTGGTGTACATCTCTAGTGTCTATCTTCTTGCTATGTAATGGGGGTCATTTTGTCAACAAATGACAAAAATGCAGCTGTTAGAGATCTGCTATTTTGCCATGTTATTTCTAATGGTGTAGCTACAAGCAAAAGTTAGGGTCCAACTCACATCTACTATGAAGTAGCTATATTGTAACTGAAAATTGGTGGTTTTAGTTTTTGAAGCTGAAACTAATTGCTGTGCAGAAGAGTCTTCTCTCTGATTAAATACCTCTGTATTTAATGTCACTTTGCAGGGTTAAGTGGAAGACTTTGTAGACTTTGTAATCATCCTTCACATGAGAATGAGTTAAATTCCATGCCTTTTGTGAGAGATGTGTTCAAGTCCGGTACTTAGCCAGGATAAAGTTGAAGTAAATGCGCACCTGTCTAGTTGTCGACTGATAGTGATCACAAGTTCTCCGTGATTTTTACAGTATTGACACTATATATTGGTTCCCAAAGTTCTTCAAAGACTAACAAAAATCCACCTAACCAAGAGGTTCAGTTCAAGTCTGTTGCCCACATGTTACATTATATGTTTAAAAGATGGCTGCTGGAGAGATGAACACAAAAAGCCAGACAGACCCTTCTGTCCAAAGCCCAAGCAACTCAGTTCACGTAAGGAACTTCTGTCTTGTCCTGAGGTGGGATTAAGTAAAATCTTGGATGTCAGTATGACAGAAATAGCAAACATATTGTTTGATTACGAAGGATACTTACTGCCAAGTAACAGACTCATCTGAAGGGAGATCCCTTGCCGAAAGAAAAGCCCTCAACATGGGTCTGAATACATACATTTTGTTTGTCTCCTGTTGGGATCTTGAAGTATACATGGCCTCTTGTGTCCAGATGTTGCTTAAAGTCTCAGAAAAATACAAAGCAAACTTTCTGAGTATTTTCCTGTAATTAATTTTGTGAACTAGAAACCTGCATAGCCCATAGGCTGGGGTAGTTGAAGCTCCACAGTGTGGGAGCAGATAGTGTTCGGGACTGGGAAGGGGGACACCTGAGTGCCTTTTATTAAACAAAGCTATTGCGAAGTGGATCTAAGAGGTACTGTTAGGACACGCAAAATGCTGTTTGCTGGGTTATTGCAGGAGAAAAAGAGGGATAAGAGTCAGCGCTATAAGATGGGGAGATCTGCCAGCCCATGCTATAGTTATGTGGCTGCTGTAGGATGCCTTGTGGTTGCCTGTAGAGCCACATGTTCAACTTTGGTGCTTGGCCCAGTCATCTCTGGTGCCAGCAGGTTGCTTGCTGTGGTCACCCTGGGGCTGTGCCTTCCCATACTGGTGGGTTCTTTGATGCAGCCCCTTACTGCTCCCCATACAATCTCACCTATCGCCACTTTACTGAAAGGTTTTAAACGAAAAATAAAAGCCCTCTTCAATTCTGTTTGCTTCCACCAGGCTGCTCTCTAGGAGGACAAAGTGTCCAAATATTTTAGCTCCTGCTAATATCATGTTTGAGATGATGGAACCAGACTAAAACATGATGATGGTTATTAGAGGACTCATCCTTTATTGGCTGGTAACTTGTGTTTTCTTCTGCATTTGAACTGGAAGAGTTTTCTGTTTGGGCACGAAGAATTACAGAAAGTCATACTTGTAGGCACAGAACAAATAATGATGCTATAACCATTTGTAAACAAAAGGTCTGCAGTGGGGTTAATTCCATTATTGCTATATAGTGCTGTTTACATCGGCCCATGCCATGGGTCTAGGGAGCCCTATCCTTGTTGGCGTGTTGCACTGACCTTGAGCCTGTGTAACCTACTGTGAATAGTTTACTTGCACTGTAGAGCACTTAAAGAACTGTATAAAATTCATGTCAATTTCCTGTCTTTTTATCATATTAAAATATAAATGGGGATTGACTGGATCCTAACAATATTCTGTCTACTGCATGCTATTAATTTTCAAATACACTTTTCTCCTGGGATTCTTCTGTGCATAACTGTAAAAAACAGACAATTGCGTGAACTAGGCCTTCTCTTATTCCCTTTGAGCTGTTTCTTTCCATCTTTTCTCACACAACTGCAGTAAGTTCAAGCTAAGTATCTCCATAAACTGGTGGTGGGATAGAGTAGGAGAACAACATGGTAACTACAGTAGGGGACTTTAAATCACATTTTCTATCATAAAATCTCTAACAAGAGCTGCACTGTATTAAGATTGTTAGGCTTACTATAAAAACTAATAACATGGTACCTGAACAACTGAAAGCCATTAAGATCTTTATAACATGGCAGCAAAAGTGTCCTGTGCAGTGGCGTGTTAAGCAGGACTGGTGTCTGGAACACTCTCCCGTTATGCACCAGTTCAAAGGGAGCAGGGCTTGTTCGAAAGATGATGGTTGCTATCAGAAGAGCTTGAGCAGAGATGCCTGCAGATAGCACAGGCAGGACTGAGGTGAAATAATTAAAGGAGAATGCTTGAATTTTATTTCACCATGAACTTTTTCTCACCATGCATGCTAATTATACTCATTAATGAGAGAAAAGTTTTCTTTAGTGGCATCTCCATTGCACTAGGACAAAGAAAAATATATCTGCTGGCAAGATCTTCTTTCCTGTCCTATTTGTTGAGCAGAATATTACAAAGTGCAGAGTGCTGTCTATTCTCACGCCACACAGTCTCTCCATCATTGCTTGTCCCCTTTCAGAGAAAGAATTGGGATGTTTGTCCATCTTTGTTTGTGCAGAAAAGACTCAAGGTGAGTGAGAGAACAAATCCTATAAGGCAATTCCGTCACTCACCTCATCTTCATAATCTTTCCTTAGCTCCCTCTGCCTTCTAACCCTGCTATTGATCGTGTCATAGGCTACAGTAGTCCAAGGCAGGGGGCTGAAAACCTTTCCGAACAGCAGTTGCCAGTCTGCCTGTTGCAGCTTGAAGAAGAAAAGCATGCTGTGAAAACAATCAGTGCATTTGCTTTAGATCTAAGTGATTCCAACTAGGTCGATGCTTCATGCTGATGTGTTGAAAACATTTAAAAAATTTCTTGGAGTTTGATTTCAACTGAAACATTTCATCATGTGTCTGACTCTCTGAAGCTGTTATTTCTCACTAATGTAGCAGACAACAGGGTTTTTTCCACCCTAGCACAAAGCAGTAGGGAAACTGGGCCTTTTGTCCAGGTAGGTTTTATTTGAATAATTTTAAGGGAGGGGGAGGTTGGTTGGGTTTTTTTATAAGCTGAGGCTCTTGCAAATTGACATTAGAGAAGTACCAGTTTATTTCAGGAAAGGAAAAAGAGGTAATCACAGTTTTACAGAGTGCAAATGAGAGTATAGTTTTATTTAAACCTCTTTTTCCCCCGTACTTGAATTTTCCTTCAAAGGCAGGATAGTTCATTCATAAATACATGAAGAATATTTTATTTTCTTTAAAGCACATGATGCTTTTTTATAATGAGTTTGCCCTCAATGTAATTTGCCTGATTCTCTCTTGGTTTGAGATAACAGCAAAAGAAACATTGCAAAAGGAAACTCTTCTCATCCAAATTAGCATTCATTCAGTTTCCAGGAGTGGCATGAACACAAGACAATGTTTTTCTATGGCAGATGGTGGCACAATTGGTTTCCAAACTTATTGAAAAAGAACACAGAAAATCAGAATTTGCTATACGCTGTCTTACTATTTGGTTTGGTTTGCACATGCTCTGCAGCCCCTAGAGTCTATAGAAAGCTAAACTGAGCAAAAACCACAGGACTGCAGTCCTAGTTTGGAGCTGGCTGTTCAGCGGTTTTGCGAGGGAGCCCATCAGTAGGACCTCACCTCTGATTCTGCTCGACTTCACTTTCAAGCATACTCCTCTTGTTTTATGTGCCCTTTTCAATAACAAGTACTTATCAGTGCCTGTTGTTCTCTTTGGGATAACTTTTTAATTATACAGCATATAAATATATATTAAATATATGTTGGAATTTCTCTTCCCCCAAGGAAGTGAAGTCACCTCTGTGCTGTTGCCATCTTTGCTGCTCGCTTCAAATAACACAAAGAACATTTTTGTGCTGCTTCAACAGGAAATAGTGAGCAAATACTTGCCTTGAGGTATTTCATTGAGTTTCAGAATACCAGCAGATAGAAATGTTCCAAAAAAAATAGATATTTTGTTGGAAGAAAATAATAATAATAATATTAATAATAAAAACCTTTGAAAGCTGTATTTATCTGTGGAGAGGAATTTCCCTCCCCCCTGAACTAAGCCTTTGCCAATGCAGTGTATAGTATACATGGCACTAATGGATTTCATACTTCAGCATTTATTTCACCAAATATCATGCAGAGAACAATAGTTGTCATTTAAGCAGCTTTAGTTTGCAACTGTGCAAGTCCTAGACATTAAAACTAGATAAGCCAGTGTAGAAGTGTGTGTGAGAAATTCTGTAGTCTTAGTGGTATTCTTTCATTCATTCATTTTTAAAATTATCCATCAGGGTGTTGCAAAAGTGCAAGTTATGGTTTAAATGTACTGCTAGGAATCCTGTTTATAAAGAGTATATACACTTAACTTATATATGCAAGATCATGGTTTAATTAGGTAATTGATTTTTTCTCTCAAAATGAGTGGGTAGAATCTGGAGAAGGATAAACTTTTGTCGCAGTTGAGGCGGACGCGCCACACGCACTAAGTCCAGTGTAAAGTGCAGGCAAAAAGTGTTTATTCCAAAAGCCAATGTCATATATATACACTTCTGTATGTTTATCATTTGTGCTCATTGTCCATTGGTTACTTAACTACTACAACAGGTTCATTGGCTATTTTAACTCCACTATACTATTATTAGTTATCTACAATACAGACATCCCAAGAATCCAAACAGAAGCCAGCTGCAGCCTTGTTGCTGTTTACTCCCTCTATTGTTTTGAATTTCTTGCTTCTCTTGACTAGATTTCTCACAGGTAGAAATGGACTGTGCTGAGACTAATGTCAGACTCAGACGCAGACAGGCTTTCTGGCCTGCTGTTAATTCCCACAAACTTTGATTTGGTTTAAGAAGCTTGTACCTGACAGAAATGTAGTTAGATCAGACTCTTTTGCTGTAATCTACCATGGCTGCTGAGCAATGATGAAAAGTTTCTTTCCAATAATATGCTCTCCTTCTGGGACTTGTTCCACTGGACCATATATTTGAAAACAGGGAGGAGGGTTGTTTTAATGGTGAGTTCTCAGTGGTCCAAACAAGTTATCTTCTACTGGCATGGATTTATATTTTTAAGTTGCAGTGGTTCCCATAACATTGAAACTAGTTAGGAATTCATTACAGTGTCAGTTTGCAAAGATAAAGTCTGTCCAAGCAGAGGCCATTGATGCCTCAATTCCTCCATGGAATCCATAGAACGTGAATTAACTTGTGCTTGGGTTAGTCTCTTTGGTGGATTAGTGAGGAAGTAGTTAAGGGTGATTTAAAAATGATTTTATAAATTCTGCTGTTCTTCTGTCTCTTTCAAAGACTTCTTCAAACCACTTTCAGTGCAAACTTTTCACCCTCCCTCAACTGTAAACAAAAATAGCATTCAAAATCTCTACCTCAAAAAGAATTCAACCCAAAATCATGGTGATTCCCACATACATTGTAACCTTCACCCTACTTTTCTTGATAAAGCTTTTTAAGCCTAGGGTTTTACACAGCATTAGCCATAATTGGAATTGACACCAGAAAACCACCAAAGGCAATTCACTTAATCTAAGTTTGTTGTGAAACTGAAAACAGAGTTCTGCCTGAATTCTCTGTAGATTTCCTGGCAGGAAGCATTCTGTCATTTTCAGGTGAAATTTGTTCACAGGGACCTGAAAGAAAAGGTCTTGCTTTGATCTGACTCTTACAGAAGTCAATGAAAGAGACTCCATTGATTATAATGACCACTGGGAAACTGTCCTATCCAGAGCTACATGTAGACTTCTGTTTCTGGACAATTGCTTTTCTTCAGTAACAGTCCAAGGAGAGATTGATGTAACTACACAGGCAAGACAGATAGTGGTGAGTAAGAGTGAGCTCATCCCGAAGAGGAACTGAACAAACAGGGAGTGGAACATGAGAATTGCTATGCTTTGTTACTGCTCATGTGCTGAACTGATAGGTTCAACTAAGTCAGCCATATACTGAATTAGAAGAAAGAAGCAAATGGAGAACAGACCTGTTAGAAACAGCTAGCTGTAGGGCTCATCTTTCTGTAATATTTTTGTCTTTAAGTGCTGTTTGTGCTCAGATGATTTTACTGCTATAAAAATAGCATATCAATTTTTCCTTGCATATCGCTGCCCAACAACTACCTGTACCTCTACCCTATTACTTTCTTCCAATAGTCTACTTTGTGTGACGGTAATACAGTTTAAATTGCTTCAGATCTTTTATGTACCAAGGTCCAAATATTAATGACATGTATTCCATAAATTTTAAATTATTTCAACAGGGTTGTCTAGCTACACTGTCAGCCAAACCAGGTACCTAAGTCAGTTTCTGCATTACAGAAATTCCACAGTGTAGCCCTGAGTGATAATTGAACCAGATGGATACTAAACGAGAAGAGGACCTTATATTTAGGTCTGGCTCCACTAGATTTCAGATTTAACTAGGTTGCTTGCAACTATCATGAGGGCTAATACCTCAGTCAAGGACATTGTACCGAAAATAGTAGCCACCAGTCTTTCAAAACCCTAGGCTAACAAGTGCATGGGTCTTCTGTGATCTCTGAACAAAAAATTAAAATTAAAAAATGTGACAGGGTCTTGTGGTTAAGAGGCTGTTCCAGTTGTGAATGTGGGGGTAGTAGAGCAATGGAAAGGAAGGCATTGGTAGAGTTGTTTTATGCTTGCCACCCTTGCAGATACCAATTGATAAGCTCTGGCTTGGGTGTCCTGACAGTGAAAAACTTTCTTGGGCACAAATCCACTCTTCCCATGGATTTAAGATATATATAGTGAGACCTTTAACTCCAGTGACTCCAGGCTATCAAGCACACTAGTTGGTGCATGGTCAAAAAGTTTTTATGCCCCCAATACACTAGAGTCAATACTGCAAAACTGCCTTAGCAGGATTAGCAGCTACACTCTACTTCTCACTCTCCCAAACCCCCAACTTCTCTGTTTTTCTTTTTCCACCCAGCCTGCCAAGCTGCAGGTTTCTTTTTCTGAAACATACATTTCTTTGGAAAAAGTTGATATAAAGGAGGAAAATAATTTTCTTTATCCTTTAATCCTTTATTCTTTTTGCTTTTAAAAGTTGATTTACTTCCTACAGTTGGCCATCTTGAGCTTCTGCTTCTCTGCTGTGTCAAGACTTGCTTAAGCTTGAAGGCTTTTTTAGGCTTGACCAAGCATTGACAGCACTATCACAGGAGCTAATGCTTGCGTCTGCCAGTTTGATGGATTAAGTAAACTTATTGAAATCTTTTTTCTTTAACACTAAAAGATGCCAAGGGCTGTTTCTGTTCTTGTACTTTGTGTGAAACACCCACTGACATTAATGGGAGTCCCATGTGTAGAACTAGAGTAGAATGCCGCCCTTAATATTTAAAAAACTTGTCAATGTTGTGCATGAAGTAATCTGGAGGTGTGTTGTGATGCTTCTTTGCTCCACAAAGACCATTCTCCTTACACATTCCCTGCCTTATGAAGACACTTGCATGAGCTGCTGAGCTGATAGCACCAGCTTTACATAACTTTTTCCCTTTCTAAAAATATTTTAAGACACGCAGTTCCGTTTTTATGTGATCTGCCTGCTTTGCTTGGTCAATAACATATACTTGATCTGTTTCAGTACAGTTTATAAACAGCCTTGTTTTCTGATTTTGCCGTGCTGTTACTCTCTGAAGGAAGAGGAGGAAAGAAAAATCTTAACAGAGAAGCCATTTCCAGTGACCTATACATTCTTTTTAGTGTTTGTAAAAATGCCCGATCTTTCATTCTCCTCTTGTTCTTGAGTACCTTGCAGTGGTGCAAGTGGTGGTATGCAAGGTAGCTAAAGGAAGTTAAATTATTTATGTTACCAAAAGTAGTTCAACACCAGTCTCATTCACATGTACACCATGCTTATTTTTTTAGAACTAGGACTGCAGCTCAGTAGGACCACCAAATTGCCACAGGTGGCCTTGGTAGGTTAAAGCTTTCTGCTTACAGAGTCAGCTGCAAAGGCGGTTTCTCTGTCTTCCCATAAAGACTTCTTCTCACCAACCTCTTGCTCTTCCTCAGTCATGGCTCTTGAAATTCTTCATCTTTACCTGGGAATGACTGCTTGTGCCCACAAAGGTCTTCAGTGGCTTTTTGGCAGGGAGGGTAGAACTGGTGACATAATTACAAACGCTTTCTGAAGATTTTGGTTATAATGCTAGAAGACTAGGGAAGAAATGAAGGGAGATGGGGAAAGGAGTGACTAGGTAACTCTTTCTGTGTTTTGAAGATAATTTGGATAATCAACTAAACAAGAACAAAGATGGTGACTTCCAGTATAAAATGCTTATGAATATGGTATTCTTTTACCATCATCTTAGCCTTTTACAAATGTGACTAGCAAGTTTGCTTATTGTGAAGTATTGTGGAAGCTCTGACAGTATTTTTACTAAAATAAGAATGTTACTTCTTGTGAAAAAATCCTAAGGATGCTGTCCAAATCTGCAGACAGGGTACAGTAAAATTGCTCCTACTTATGTCAGTGACCTGGATCATGACCTAGATATTCACATGCAGTTGATGTTCATGCAGAAGTCTACTGAAATTAATATGAATAGCTTTTGTGCTTTACAGTGCTGTGGCCTGCTTTGCAAAAATGCACTGACATCTACAATTCCAAGAGATTTTTGAAGGTGTCTTACCAGAGGACCTGCCTCCTGTGCTATTTCTTAAAGTTTTACATTTCTGGTATTTCTAAACCAGACCACCTGTGTGAGGGAATGGTGAAGTGCATCCACTTAAAAGTGGTATATGGTTCTGAAAGCATATATGGGCTTCAGTATAATGACATTTTCTTGGTATGTTTACTGGTTTACTGTATTAATAGTTAGTTAACCAATCTTGAGGGTGGCTACAGAAGACAGATGATATAAACAAGTGACAATAGCATTTAATGGTGCAGAATTGCCAGAAACTCATGGAAACCTAAGTCTTCTTCCCAGACTCTTCACCTTACAATTGTTCTTCCCATTTACAGAAATTACTGCAGTGTTTCAGGGTGACAGTAACACTGCACTGAAAACTGTTTGATAATTTTAGTTTTTTCTTTATTATGAATGAAAGAATGGAAGGCTTACTAGGTCATCCAAAGCAGACTTTGTCCTGCAGATTTCAATATGTCCATTTGCAAAATGTATAATGAAAGAACATGGAAACAACATTTCTCCATTCTTACTCTGCTTCACTGTACTCACAGCTGAAATTAGTTTCAGGACCAGCAAGACAGGTCCTCTCTTTTCCTCTGTTCTTCCTTCTGTGCCCTCCTAAACAGAGCTTAGCTGTGTGAGGATTATTTTCCCCATCTGTTGCCCTATATGGTTCCCCCATGCAGCATTTTTAGTTTCCTCTTCAGTTATATAAGGCACAGGAAAACTTGAAGCCCAACAAAACAAGGTACAATTTTCTTTACTAGTCTTTATGTAGGTAAAGACGGTTCTTTTTACTGTTCTTTCCTTCCCTTGCTACTGTCCAATGGGGAAGAAAAATATTAAAAATTCACAATATCAGAGGTGCTAAGGTTGGAAGGGGTCTCTGGAGGTCATCTAGTCCATACCTCATGCTCAAGGAGGTCCACCTAGACCTGGTTGCCTAGGACCATGTCCAGATGGCTATAGAATGTCTCCAAGGAAAGAGGTTGCACAGATTTTTTTGGGCAACCTGTGCCAGTGCTTGGTCATTGAAACAATATTTCCTGATGTTCAGAGGGAACCTCCTGTATTTCAGTGCATGATCCTTGCCCAGCCACTGGGCGCTACCGAAAAGAGCCTGGCTCTGCCTTCTTTGCTGCAAGGACACATTGATTGCTCGCATTCAACTTGGAGTCCATCAGAACTCCAGATCCTTTTCTGCCAACTTACTCTCCAGATGCCTGGCCACCAGCAAGTAGTCATGCACAGGATTGTTACTTCCCAGGTGCAAGACTTTGCACATCTCCTTGTTGAACTTCATGAGTCAGCCCACTTCTCCATCCTGTCAAGGTCACTCTGGATAATTGTTTTTCTACAGGGCAGAAAAAACAGGTTAGACTAGGTTAATTTTCGAAACCATTTTTATTATATTTTTAATCTTCTCTGAAAAAGCTTTACTCGGTGATGAGCTGTGTTTCTTTGTGAAATCATGTGAAATTTTATGGTAGTAAGAGGAGAAGTAAGTTTCAGCCTTTTCTACAGGGTCGCTCCATAATTTAATTTGAAAATTCACATTTGTCTAGTTGTATGAGAGCAGTGTGCCTTTGAACAGAAATGCAATTTTTAGCTTGTGATATAGAAGAGCTCCTTTTTGAAATTTTCTAAGAGTATGTTAAAGATTTATGTTCTGGAATTTTGCACATGCTGCCCATTTTGCAGATATGTGTGCATTCATATAAGGCTTCAGAAAGTATAATTCAATTAATGAATCTCTTTGACATGATTTGTGTGGGACAATGAGTCAAAAAATACTACTTTAAGACACAGTGGGATGAAACTTTTCAGTATTCTGAAAAATACATCTTAAGGTGCATAGGGTAGGATTAATTTTATCAGTGCTGCATCACTGGTGTAATTTGTTCTGGGCATTTGATAAAATAAAAAAAAGTCTGGCCCTCAGATGCAATGTTTCCATGGGCCTCCCCTTGATGAAAGCCCATCTGGATTTCCTGTATGGGGTCTCCCCTCTACAAAAACACTGAGAATTTTAGGTTTTGGTGGGTGCAGGATTTTGTCTTTGGTGGAAATTACAAACATTGGTCTTTGAAGATGTACGTGTCCTTTGGTGTTAAGGTGTCTTAGCCAATATCTCTAGACAGAGGTCCATATTATTTAACATCTGTTTTTCTTAGTGCATGTCAGAAATAGGTAGTCACAAATGGGTGAGTATAGACTCCCATGATTTGTCTTGGTTGTAATCATGCAAACATGCAGATCAATTGCGGGCAGTGTCCATTGCAGGAGCAAACACAGGGATTTTGTATTCATGTCTGAATATGAGAAAAATAAAGGAGATGAAAAACAAAGCAAATGAGACCAACCAACTAACCAAAAATTTATTAATCCCTTTCTTGACCCAAATAGCTCTTGTCCAGCAACAGCAAATCCAGCATGGGTAGGCAGACAGCGAGCTGTACGTGTTGTTTCCTCTGTGAGGAAACCATTATAAAATTTCAGATATAGTATTTAATCCAAAATTCAATGTTCTCTTTATCTGTGACATTAGATAACATTAGGAAATAAAAAGTGGGTTTGCTGTTTGTTTTTTAGCAGTTTGGTTGATTGGTTTTTGGTTTTATCTTTCCTAAGCAAATGGTATTACCTGCAGTCCAGGAAAATCATGTCACTGAACAAAATGAAAGAAGGCAACCTTTTTGTAAATAACAGAGGAAGCCAAACACCTGGAGGTGCTGGATGTGCAGGTTAGAGAAGAGTCTGGATAAATGATACTACTACATAGGAGATCAGATGATTTGTGCTACTCTGGCTTAGTTGATTGCTGGACACAAGTCTGAACTATGATTTCAGGAGGGGCTATCCTCAGAAGTAATGCAAGATACGTAATGGTATAAGAAAGAATGGGATTTATTCAGTATCATGTAAAACCTAGTGTGGCAGATCATGAGCTCTGACCTTAGCAAGACATGTTCTTCTTTTATGGATGGGGTACCAGCATGTTTCTTTGCAAGTAATACTAGGCCCTTGGCATTTTTTGTTTCTTACTTGTGATGCTGCAGGGATATTGAATATTCCATGGTTTTGTTTCAATTAAGATATCCTTTTCCAAAATCAATGGTAAAAGAAGACAACTGCATATTTCTCTGAGATACATGAAATTGTTTGGGGATTCTGTGATAGAAGAGAGCATTGGTATTATTTGTGTATATTATTGTACCTATATGGGTCAGAGTTACCCTTTGATGGAAACTGGCCATGGGCTGCCACTGACTAGCTATGTCTTTCTGACTGTCTAGTGTTTCCATGAGTTCCCAATATGAGGGAAGCACTAATCTGACTAATCTGGTTTCCTGGATGGCTTTTACCTAGGTCTAGGTGACCTAGCACAGATGAGGCACTCAGCTTTAAAACGTTGATGCTGCCTCACCGTGATACTCCAGTGTATGTGCACGTGTACATGCACATGTGTTGGCCTTATTTATTTTCTTTGACATGCAGTGAGGAGGTGTGATGATAGGTTCATCATCTGAACTTTCCAAGTACTTGGAGACACTACTCCGAAATAGTCCAAAATACACAGGTTTGAGGAGAAGCTGCAGCAAACTCCTGAAGATACTTTACTATGGTGTCCTAGGGTAAAAATGAGATTTGTCAGTCCAAGACTACTTAATTTTATCCTTTCATCCCTCATGGCAATGATATGAGGTGACTTTATTCGGAATTGATTGTACTGCATTTGTTGCTCTCCTTTATGTATTTTTGTCACGGTAGGTCTGCTTACTCCAGTCTCATTTGCTCTGGTGGACTCAAAGATAGTAGAGACAATAGAGCGGGAAAAGACACAGCTTTTAACTATGTTCCCCCATGAAACAGTGCCATTGTTGAGCCTATTTAAGTATGTTCTGATCAGCTTTTGCTCAGCTAGAACCTCGGGACCTAGGACCTGTTCTCAAGCACTCTTGTTTATGTTGCCCTGCTTATAAAAACAAAACAGCCCCCACAAAAAACCAAAAGACAAGCTTAAAGGATTTAGGAAATTGTGCAAGCAGGTTCCTTGAACTGTGGAAGTATACAAAGCATTGGATCTTCTGACTATAAAATTGATGGCTTCTGCCATCATTCTACCATATGAAAAAGGCCAGAGAAACTTATTCAGGTGCATTGGTTTTCAGGATGTCACTGTCTTTGTTAGAGTTCTGCATCTCAAAACGTTCAGAACTGCAAATAGGCTTGAAACGCCCTGTCTTTTGGGGTTGCTCTGTCAAACATGAGGCAGTTTCAGACTGCTAAACTCAAAATTTTTCCTGCCTGTGCCTTCATGTCATATTTAGTTTCTCATGTTATTCTGGTTTTTTAGACTTGATTTTCTGTTTGTACCAAAGCCTACTTGCAAGAGAAAGCCTGGTCTCCAGACTGTAGATTTCTCTACAGTCTGGAGGCTGTAGAGGCTACCTCCTCTCCTTTCAGGTGTCACAGCATTAGGAAGAGAGACAAAGCTCTTTTTTCGTCTCCTCAGCATGCATCCCCTCAAAGATTACCACGCAGAATACTTGTGTGCTGGGAGTGCCAGGAATAGAAATGCAACCCAGCATGTTAAGTTTCATACTGGCACAGGCATTTAGAATTGAAATGGACATCTAAGTGCCCACACTGTGCATATTACCACTGCTGCAGAAACAACACTACAGACACTTCTGGTGGGATCCTCTTACTCTCTGCAGCAGGAAAAAAGGATTGTGTAAAAAGGACAAATAAATTCCTCTGCTTGCGTGCATAGTCCACTTCTAACTTGGCAATGTATTTTGACTGCTCTCTGTAAACTGTATTATCATGCTGTCTTCAGGCAAATGCTACTTTTGCTTCTATGTAAAAATCACATATTTAAGTGCAGCATGACTATACGATTTGATAGTGTAAATTCCAGATGGCATGTGCTACTGCAGTAATTGGATGGACACCTTTCAGGACTGTGAAGCACCTAGTAGAGTTTCAGTTACTATATATGTAATAATTAAGTCTCAGTGCCTGAATACGTACCTATATGGGCACATGTACAAAAAAAAATCATATAGATATACACAATATAGTAAATATTAGTGTGTATGTGTAGATATATACATACAAAGTACAGAATATCCATGTAGGCACAGAGAGATAAAGTAACAAACATATATGTGTGCACAGTTGTACTGACATTTCCTCGTATCACATCTATCAGGTTACAAGCAGCTAATAAGTTTCTTCTTCTATTCACAGCCGAGCATAATGGCATATACTCATAAATCAACATCAACATGGAACATTGCTTAGCAAATATAAATGTATGTGCATTGCAGGATGATCAGAGATTACGAAAATATATCAGAAGTCAAAAGTAGCTGCTGGAGAAATGCTATGTCTTTAGTTTATTGAGATTGTTTGGAGGATCCTAATGTACTGTCACTGAAAGAATAATTTTTCCTTTACAATCTACTTAGCAAAGATTTATTGATCCTTTTCCCCTTCATAGAGAATTACTGATCCATTTTAGAAAATCAGATTTTCACACCTTTCATGAGAATGTGCACAGCACAGTTCTCTAGAGATTGCCAAGGAAGTTGACTTTGACATGAAATCCCCAGGTACCAGCACACAACAGCCTATAGTCTCATCACTGATTTGTTGCACAGGGTGGTAAAATACTTTTATATATTTATAGAGGAATGATTGCACTGCAAGGACTTATTTTTCCATGCTAGTGGATGTATTCAAGGTCCTGTTATTTGTGTAAACAGCATTTTTCAGGGGGGTTGGTTCTTCTCAGCTCTGATGTTATGAACAATAAGGTAAGATAAAAGTTGTTGAAATTCATGTTGCAAAGTAGTACAGTACTGCAGAATTTCTCAGTGTGTGTAAATAACTTTCCTCAAGATGTGTCTACTCTCTGTCCTCATTATTGTAGTATCCCAGGTAGCTAAGCATTAGGCATGTTATATTGAAGTATGCATCATAATGAAGGTGATTTATTATAATTAAAACAGCATGGAGAGCAGCTTTTATTAGACATATTGTTTCACAGGAGAGCTTAATAAAGAGCATTATTATTAGTTATAGATCTGTGTGAAGGATGTTGTTTACTGAGAGTTATGTGAGAATTAGTCAAAGTCTGAAGTTGCTCATTTGAGCTGTCCACTGGAGGAGGAAAAAAAACCCAAAAAGCATTCAGCACAGCAAAGAGAAGAATTTTAAGATTGGAGGAGAGAGAGACAGAGACAGAGAAAAGGAAATGCCGAGTGCATGAAGTGCTCTCTGCAGGAGCAGTTCTAGAATACTTTATTACATATCTACGGAGACAATGGCATGGACTGTAAGTAGCTCCTGTCTCTCAATATAATAACGCACATAAAGTCGGGGTCAGATTGGGTTCGCTCTGGGCTTTGATGCTGTAGAAGGTCACCAAGGGGATCGATGGACAAAAATGAGACCCGAGTTTCACGCAATCAATGAGATTTTTCTATTTAAAGTGGACACAGGGTGTGAGTGTCGGAGCTTCAAATGTGCTTTTGCTCAGCTTGAGCAGATTGAGAGAAAGATGTACTATAAATGTGTTGTTTGTTTTAATAACTGCTGGCACAAGGACTGCATATCTAAACAGTTTAGTCTGACAAACTCTATTATGAAGTTGCATGAGCTGCAAATAAATGGACAAATCAGCAGCTAATTTGAATGTTAATTACACTGAGTTTTTATTCTGTTTCTGTAGAGTTGTAATTGCCTGGCATTTAGTTAACCCTTAAAATATGATTAGAGAACTACTAAATCATTTGGTTCAAAATCATGTGGGACTTATCTGTTCTATAAAAAAATACTTTCTACTATTAATTTCCTAGTTCTCTATATTCATCATAGCCAATTCCTTAATTTCTTTAGGAATGGTTCACATCTCCACAGATTGAAAAAAGTTCTTATCTGCCTTTGGTTAAGAAGCTTCATTCTTCTGAGTAGCAAATGGATACTTGGTACAGGATTGCTTTGATAATTTTCTTCTTAAAGTTTCCAGGCAGGTGAAAGATCATAGATCGTTGTTTCTGCCTTTATTGTAAACAGTTATCTCTGTAGGAAGAGGGAAGCAATCAGGAAGAATGTGGTCAGTGAGTCTGACATAGCTGTAACATTGGTGACTGCAAATAAATAACTGATACGGAGGAGATTTATCTCTGTCTTGAAATAGTTAAGAAATCAAAGCAAATTATAGACCAATTTCTAATAACCAATGTATATGATTCCAACTACTTTGCAGTTGATGGAGTTGTTCCAAATTTACACTGCCCTAACAGACACAAGTCCTGACACTGTTTTCAATTTCAAGACAAGTCAGCTATTGGACTGCACTTTGTAAATGAGAAAGCCACTTGAATCTGGGATTTAAAGGATCTGATTGTATGGTTTTAAAAACTGAAATAACTAAATACTCTTCTCCCCCACTCCCTCAGCTGTTCTCTTCCAGTAGATTTCAGAGAAATAAAGTATCCTGCATTTTCTGAGCTTCCATTCCACAAATTGTTCAGATATTGAAGACTGTTTATCCCACATCACTGCATAAGTAAATGTACACCAGTGGCTATGAGGGAGGAAAGGGGGAAGCAGCAAACCCAATCCACTGCATTTTTCAATCTATTATTAAAATTGTCCTTTTGATGACAGTTAATACATCAAATTTATTCCATCAACAAAATTCCCAACAACTCCAAAACAAAGAAACAAACCAAGTCCTTGATAGACTTCTTCATTTAAATATCTTAATACAGAGTAATTGCAGTTTTGTGAGAAGATAATTAGAAATCACAGATTGTCTACAGTTCAGGCCTAAATTTCTTTGCTAGATTCTGAAAAACGCTGCAAAGAAGAGTAGGTGTACAGAAGAGAACCTGTGCTTCTGCCTTAATCTAATTTCTGCTAGAAGGGTCATTTACAACTCAAGCAGAATTTATGTTCACTTGAAATGATTTTTTTTGTATTTTCATATATGCCCCAAGTAAGAACACTTCAGTTTATATTATTCTCATTAAAATTAAAAGCAAAACATCCTCCACCTTAGCTTCCTCTCGTAATGGTCATTAGTATTGCGTTCTAGGATTTGTTAAACATTTTCTAGTTAAGTCTTTTTGATAAAACATAGAAGTTAATGAATTAGTTGATTTTTTTTTTAAATTAAAATACTGACAATAAAAGCCCATTGCAGCAAGCACATTCCACTGGAAAACAGGTCTCTGGCATTTAACGGAAAGAGTAAGCAATTGCAGGTGGCTTATATAAAATTCAAACAGTAGCACAATGAGCCAACCTATGATAAATTGGAAGGTCATATGGAAAAGGGTTGCAGGGCTAGAAAGAAAATACCACAACATTGGTAATATTTTTCTCTGGACACACCTGAGTCCAGTATTTCTCTCTTTGCTTTGGCTGCAAATATCGGAAGGTGATAAACCATGGCACATACAAATTCAATTGTTAATTTGTAGAACAACTACTTCTACTTAGCCAATATTGAGGTGTGTGCCTTTTTTGGACAACAGGTCTGGCATGATTCTCACTGATGAGTCACTGAGAGTTCAATTATGTGTTTTGCAGTAGACACAATGACTGCTGCCTTTTATGGTACTTTCTTTTAGTTAAGCGTATGCAGTTTCTTTTGATCTCCTCAGAGACATCAGCTGATTTTTACAGCCACCCCCAACGGTGTTAAGTTCTCAAGTGTTCACTCATGAAAATGTTTTTGAGGTTTATAGTGAAATTCCTGCTTGCAGAATAAGGAGCAGAGGCAACTGGGTATCTATGCAAAGATTTTTGCAGAATTAGGTTGTGAATTAGGGCATGCTTCCCTGATAAGACCTTACATATGAGGCTAACAAAAAGATGTTTTTCCGATTCTCTGGTTTAAATGTACTGTATACTTCATTTTACTTTATCTTTCTGAGTGTTTTAGAAAAGGCTGGAAGATGAACTGCACATACAACAGCAGGAGCATATAGACCACAAGGAAAAGAAATATAAATGATCCAAAACTGAGGAAACAGATGAATTCAAATGAAAAATTTTGCACAGTGGGTAAATATTGAATGTCGTTTATAAGGACTTCACCTTAATATCCATATTTAATATACTTTCCTTTTTATATCAACTAAGAACTGTGCTGAAAAGCGATTCTTTACACTTTCCTCTCCTACCCATTTTAAAATACTGGAAAACAGACATGTAAATTAAAGCTTCCCATGGATATTTTTAACTTCTGCAACCTGCTTATTCAACATATCATCCTAGGTCTCGCTGATCTTAGCAGCATTACAAGGATCATATTTTCACACAGATTAACCATTCATGGCAATTTCTCCAATAGATTTGACACAAACATTCTTTTCTTTGCTATTGGAGATATAAGCTTTCTATTTTTGACCTATTTTTTCTCCTGACTGACATATTTATTGAGGCTATTGCGAGGAAAAGCCCCCTTTCCATTAATATTTCACTTCTCTGTTTCTTTCTTTTGCAGAATTTCAGGTTGATAGAGCAGTAAGAGGGTCTTGGTCAATGTCAGCTTATGTATGGGCATGCATCAATAAAAACAAAACTCAAAGTTTTATTTAGAATTACTATTTAAATAAATACATGTGCAGTAGTTAATATGTATATTTGTATCATTTTGATGCTGTCTTCATGATTCTACTGTTGTAGATCAACGCGTAGCATTTATTGATCTGTTCTAAAGGCAGATCTAGTTCCAGAGATTTTGATTGATTGTCCTCATCCAGAGTGAATTCTTTTTCCATCTCTCTAGAGTCTTCTGTGGCATTGGCTGTGGATAGCATGCAGACAAAACATTTCTTTTTGAGGAAACGATGTAATTGTATATACGTATTATCATGTTTGAATTCCAAATAATTATTCAACGCCCTTTGCTTTTTCCATCTGAGCAACTTAATACACCACTTATGCTAAGAGTCTATAAACTATTGGTAGTATTATAGATCTCTCATGTCAATCCTCCATTCTACAGAATGAGATGATTGCAACTAATGCACTGCATGGAGTAGGAATGTCTTCTGTGACTTGTGTTGTTTGTTTCATCAGGCAAATATTCATCCCCTATAACCTTTTAAATGAAATGTTTCAGTTTTAAGAATTCCATGCATGCAAACCCCTATTAAGATGGTAGGACAATAAATAAATACTTTGTATTTTTTAATTTTTAATTTAAAAGTGTAAGATACCTTACTGCGTATTTCAACACTAAGTGTTTATTGCAATGACTCTCTATTCTCCATTCAGGTCAAGAGGTAAGAACGCACTTGAATTCACCTGGATAAATAAGCTATATATCCACCCCTCACTTACTGGTGCCAGATGCAAACACAAAATACATTGTACAGGTCTGGTTTCTGGACCACAGTCAAGAACTGGACATCAGCTCACTTTCCTTGTGCTGTCTGGTTTCTACCTCCTCCTATGGTCTAAATGATCTCTCACATTTTATCTCTAAGTTCCTTCTACTTGCTGAATGAGATGAAAAGAAAGGGATGCAGTCCTCCATCTTTTGTCTTCCCTTTACAAACTGAAATGTTCACCACTGAAACCTGAAAAGGAAAGGTATGAATGCCAATCTTATTTCCTGGCATTCTGCATTAACTAGATCTCTTGGTTAGACTCAGTAAGATGTCTACGTCTGTCAGGTTACTGTCCAAAAAAACTCAGACTGTCTTAACCACTTTAATAAAAGCTGTCTCCCCACTTATTTCCATGGTATTAGTTGGTTTGGGGATTTTTTAGACCAACAATAATTCTCCCCCATACAGCTTTGTGTGCATGCCTTTTACCATCCTGAAGAATGAGACTGCTGGTACAGAGTTAATTCCCTTTTCTGACAATCTAATCTAGAAAAAAATGTTTGGATGCTATCCTGCCACAAATACATGCTTGGAACAGTGGATAAACCTCAGGCCTTTGCAGAATTCAACTGCCACATCACTTTTTTGGCTCCCTGAGAACTGGAGTCTGCACTGTTGACTAAAGTGAGGTCTTTGCTTCATGCCAATTCAAGACAACTTCACTTAGTTTTGAGCTGCAGTCTACCTCTGGATAGCAGTACAGTCACTGTGAACAGGTCAGAGCTCCTCCAGTTTGCTCTTAGGAAGTACATATCTTGCAAATTTGTTGTCTTCACTCACGCTGTTGGTGTGGTTTGCCTTTACCTCAAGCTTTCACACTTTGACATAAGAAGTGAAGTCTCTAGGCTGGAGTCCATCATTTTCAAGGTTTTCTGTCCTTTCCTCCAAGTGAGTCATCAGTTACAGTTCAGCATTTTGAGAAGCTTTGTCTTTTAAATTGGGTTTTATTACAGTACCTGATCTGAATGCTCTCCAAAGGTTGTTGAGAATGTAAAGTAGGAACTCCTCTCAGACTAGCTATACTCAGTTATAATGTTGTTTACTCACAGTTTATTTCTTTTGGTAGACTTAAGCTCTAACATGTTAAATATTTCACATTTATATAAGGATATTCAGTGTTGGTAGTAAGTTTTCTTGAGCTACAAGGAAACTGGAGGCATATTAGTCATAAGTGAAAAAACTCAGAGTACATACTTTTTACCCCTGCCCTTGTGAGTTGCAAACAGGAAATGCCTGGCAAATTTTCCCCAAGTTTAGTGTAAGCTTTTCTCTTTGGCTTTTAGAATGTATCTGGTTTGTTCATTTTTTTCCTTGCAAATGAATGGTGAAAGCTAAAGCAATGGGATTTGAAGCAGTACAGGGAGATAAAAATGTGACTTTGTGTGAAATTGTATGATTGTTGTGCTCCAAGTCGAAATTGCTTTCTAGGTAAGATCTATGCGCATTATAGTTCTTTGCTAAAAGTATCATATTAGTGTAAACCTGTGCAGAGCACGCATAGTAAGCAAAGTCAGATTTTACTATTGTATCTATGACACCAACGGGGATACTAAAAGGGACTCGGCCGTGCATTGTCATCAAAGTTATAAACTGTCTTCTACTTTTTAGTCTGCCTTTTCAATCTCATTGCCTTAAATGAAGTGCTGAATTACACTTGAAGAACCCTAGTGAAGGCAAAAGGATCAGAATAGGTGTTACTGAGGTCATAACTTATTAATGATGTTAATGTCATATATAAGGCAGGAGAGAACCCCCCTTGACAGCAAGATCCTAGGCTGAGTCTGTAGAGACATTTAGAGGGAAACCAAGGAAATCTTTGAAATACGTTTGGAGAGGAAAATAAACACAAACCCAAATGTTCTTTAACTTTTACATTCATTGTCAGTGCAGTGTTTTAAAATTTTTCACTGGATTATAGTTCAAAAAGCATTTATCTGACTCAGAGCAAATTTGAGGTGAAATACTTTTGGTGATATCAGTTAGAAGACACCACCACTGTGCACAATTGTGCATTCCTGTGTTACACATTTCTATGTCCAGTAGATCTCTGAATGTCACAAACACAAGTGCCTTTTCTATTTACCTTTTCAGAAGAAGATTGTAATGGAAGCACTTGTGTTTCTAGGGTTTTTTCCCCCAGCACTCACAATGCCCATTATATGCATTTCAGTGTCATTTTCATCCTTTTCCTCCTACATAACTTTGTGGGTAACTTTGAGCAATTTGCCCACACTACTGTGTTCCAGTATCACAAAATCTGATCTCACAAAATCCTATTGATTTCAGTATGTATAATTAGTCCAAGGTTACATGCTTGAAGAACCAGTTTATACCCTTCAGATATAGACAAATGACTACAATATCTTGAAGCCATAATTTAACCACAGTATAAATACGGCTTTGTTTTCATCACAGCAATTCAGTTACTCTGTCACAACAAATTCAACATATCTGGTTGGGCTTCTGCTAATGCTTTTCAGTATGTTGTCATCTTTTCTTTAAAGACCCCTAGGGATGTGTACAGACACTAGTTCGTGTGGGAGAAAAAAACTGTATAGATGGACTGACATGAGTCACATGGAGTGACCTCTAAACATTGGGGTTTGAAGCCCAGCGTAAGTGTTCACTTGTGTTGTCACTTCCCCACGTGATACCTCTTCTTTGTTTGTGGTCTTCCAGATCACTTTGATATTAAAGGAAATGTTTGTCTTTCAAAAGCTTTACCTTACTTGTGATAGTAGTTGTCTGAGAGGTGGAAACTGATGCATTTCCATTTAACAATTTCTCTTCCTAAGTGCTCATTCATTCACTTCTTCTTCTTTTCTGATGTTTGTAGAAACATAATAAAAAATAGTGGAAGTCTGAAGCTAGAACTTCTCTTCAGAAAACAAGCCCAGTTGAACAATCTGTTCAACTGTTTGTATGGTTAGATTGCCTATCCTCCTCCTATTGCTCAGTTGCTCTTCTGGAATCAGACAGGTTGGGAAATGATGTAGAGTTGGGAACAGTTCTCTGAGTGAAGCTTTGTGTATGTGGCAATGTGAGACTTCTAAAATTATAAATGCTTTAAACTACTAGGTAAGGCTGGTTTTGATGGGATAAAGTCCAGGGAATTGCTGCTTAAGCATGCAACTCATGTTAATGCACCCCGACCCCTGATGAGTTGCTGATTAATCTAAGTGGGTTATAGCATAGCCTCTCAGTAGCTTTTCTTTAACTGATACATGGAAAAGAGTTCAGTGTTTCTTCACACTGAATGAATGACCTTACAAAACTAAAAAGGAGTCCATCTTTTTTTTTTTTTCCCTGACTATTGTGGCTTTAGCTTTTTCCTTCATTTATTAACTTCTGTTCCATACAACATTTGGACTTGAAATGTAATGAGATTGATATTTGATGCTTAATACTCACAGTCCTCTAAAACTGGGATTATTACCCTTCCCCTTTCCGCTCCCTCCCCCCATCCCTCTTCCCCTTGCCTCCCAAAGTTCCCTTTGGAGTTCAAAGCTTATGAATTTCTTGGCTTCCCACATGAAGAGGTAGTTTTGAGCCCAACAGAAATTTTGTTATGTGTGTTAAGATTTGAAGCTGAAAAATGAGTAAAGAAAAGTTTGGATTTTGAGCCCAACAGAAATTTTGTTATGTGTGTTAGGATTTGAAGCTGAAAAATTAGTAAAGAAAAGTTTGGAAACTGCTGGTAGAATTGTACAAGTAGTGTTACTTACATGGAGACTACAGTTTCTCTTTTCTGCTGGACTTTGGTGACAGGAAATATCTTGGTGCTACAAAACCAATCTCATATCCTAGCTAAATATCAAGTCTGAGAACATTTAACGCTTTTGCTATTTTGACTGCATAAGTGAATCAATTTTTTGTAGAAGTGTTTTGATTCCATGTAGGAGTTGCTGGTTATCTTTCACTAGTAATTCTCTATGTAGGCCTGTGGGTGTACTACTTTACATTCTCTTGGAAACAAGAAAATACTTTGTGATAGTCACTTAAGTGGCTTTATTGTGCTCCCTACAAAGGTGCCCTACTTGCGAGTGCAAAATTGGTAGCACATGCTTACTGGGGGAAAAAAGCTTTTTCCAAAACCATTGCTGCTGCCATTGCAGTAATGGGATATCAAACAGGCAAAATTGTATGTGTTGTCAATGTCTGCAATATAATTTCATTGACTTAGAATGTTTAAAGTGAAGGCATGATGGTAAGCTTATATAAGGTGTCACATTGAAGTAATCACCCACCAACTTGATTTTATGGCAAAAGAGAACATTTCAATATCCACATGCATTCTGAGGACACTCCAGCTTGCATGAAAACACAGAGATCAAAGTATGTGATTAAGCATTCAGATACCGTAGTGCTGAGAAATACTTAAATAACCCAACAAATAAATGGATGAAGGAAATGTGGGTAAAAGTAAATATGAATGAAAGCTGATTTTAATCTATGAATAAGAGTTTGGTCTAAAATGAAAAAAAAGGGCAAAAAGAGGGGATAGTTTAATTTTACTTACCCCACATGTAGCCATTTGTATTTTTTTGGTGCTTGCCTAAGTCTCTTTGCTCCTGCTTTTATTTTGCCAAGATTTCTCTTCAGCAATCTTCAGAGTAATGTTTTAGGTTGGAACCAAATGATAAAAAGGATCCGGTGTTTGAAAGCAGAAGAAGCACATGAGCTGGGACTGTCAGGCCCGTGAGTTGAGCAGAGCTACTTGCCTGTGTGAAAAGGGAGCTCAAGGAATGTCACAGATATGTGGGTGCTCCACTCATTTTCCTAAGTTGTAGATCTGAATCATTGTACTGGGGCTGGCTGGCTGAAGGCAAATTGCTGCATAGCTGTTGCAGTGGCCCTGCTCAGGGAAGAGCTGGTTGGAAATCAGAGAGCAGTACAGTGGTGGGATCATTTTGAGACTTTAGACCCTTTAGGTCATGGTGAGAGCCCACAGTACATTGCTTCCCCATGCAGATCATAACCACGGGGTTGGCTTGCCAACTCTCCTCCCTCTTTCCTCAGTTATGGCTTTGTTCTAGAATGTTCTCCCCTCCTCGATGTTCCGTTGGCTCCCAGTTCTCTTTCCCTGCCTTCCCTTTCCCCCATTGGACTGTACCCTGTCATTCTCCCTGCTGCCCTCAGATGATTTGTCCTTGATGCTCACTCTGCCCCTTATTCCCCTGGTACAAAACCCCTAGACTCTCCTTTGTTCTCGTCTGTCGTCCCTGGACTCCTTCACAGAATAAACCCTGTGGAATTCTACACGGAAGACCCCTCTCGCCTCTTTGTCCTCGCTGCTGCTTTTTACTTCCCGACACTTGTGCGCAGCCTGTCAGCGACCTGCCTGAGAGGCAGAACCCAGGAGCGATCTTAGGGACATTTTTTGGGGTGATGTGGTGGTTCCTCCNTTGAAGCTGAAAAATTAGTAAAGAAAAGTTTGGAAACTGCTGGTAGAATTGTACAAGTAGTGTTACTTACATGGAGACTACAGTTTCTCTTTTCTGCTGGACTTTGGTGACAGGAAATATCTTGGTGCTACAAAACCAATCTCATATCCTAGCTAAATATCAAGTCTGAGAACATTTAACGCTTTTGCTATTTTGACTGCATAAGTGAATCAATTTTTTGTAGAAGTGTTTTGATTCCATGTAGGAGTTGCTGGTTATCTTTCACTAGTAATTCTCTATGTAGGCCTGTGGGTGTACTACTTTACATTCTCTTGGAAACAAGAAAATACTTTGTGATAGTCACTTAAGTGGCTTTATTGTGCTCCCTACAAAGGTGCCCTACTTGCGAGTGCAAAATTGGTAGCACATGCTTACTGGGGGAAAAAAGCTTTTTCCAAAACCATTGCTGCTGCCATTGCAGTAATGGGATATCAAACAGGCAAAATTGTATGTGTTGTCAATGTCTGCAATATAATTTCATTGACTTAGAATGTTTAAAGTGAAGGCATGATGGTAAGCTTATATAAGGTGTCACATTGAAGTAATCACCCACCAACTTGATTTTATGGCAAAAGAGAACATTTCAATATCCACATGCATTCTGAGGACACTCCAGCTTGCATGAAAACACAGAGATCAAAGTATGTGATTAAGCATTCAGATACCGTAGTGCTGAGAAATACTTAAATAACCCAACAAATAAATGGATGAAGGAAATGTGGGTAAAAGTAAATATGAATGAAAGCTGATTTTAATCTATGAATAAGAGTTTGGTCTAAAATGAAAAAAAAGGGCAAAAAGAGGGGATAGTTTAATTTTACTTACCCCACATGTAGCCATTTGTATTTTTTTGGTGCTTGCCTAAGTCTCTTTGCTCCTGCTTTTATTTTGCCAAGATTTCTCTTCAGCAATCTTCAGAGTAATGTTTTAGGTTGGAACCAAATGATAAAAAGGATCCGGTGTTTGAAAGCAGAAGAAGCACATGAGCTGGGACTGTCAGGCCCGTGAGTTGAGCAGAGCTACTTGCCTGTGTGAAAAGGGAGCTCAAGGAATGTCACAGATATGTGGGTGCTCCACTCATTTTCCTAAGTTGTAGATCTGAATCATTGTACTGGGGCTGGCTGGCTGAAGGCAAATTGCTGCATAGCTGTTGCAGTGGCCCTGCTCAGGGAAGAGCTGGTTGGAAATCAGAGAGCAGTACAGTGGTGGGATCATTTTGAGACTTTAGACCCTTTAGGTCATGGTGAGAGCCCACAGTACATTGCTTCCCCATGCAGATCATAACCACGGGGTTGGCTTGCCAACTCTCCTCCCTCTTTCCTCAGTTATGGCTTTGTTCTAGAATGTTCTCCCCTCCTCGATGTTCCGTTGGCTCCCAGTTCTCTTTCCCTGCCTTCCCTTTCCCCCATTGGACTGTACCCTGTCATTCTCCCTGCTGCCCTCAGATGATTTGTCCTTGATGCTCACTCTGCCCCTTATTCCCCTGGTACAAAACCCCTAGACTCTCCTTTGTTCTCGTCTGTCGTCCCTGGACTCCTTCACAGAATAAACCCTGTGGAATTCTACACGGAAGACCCCTCTCGCCTCTTTGTCCTCGCTGCTGCTTTTTACTTCCCGACACTTGTGCGCAGCCTGTCAGCGACCTGCCTGAGAGGCAGAACCCAGGAGCGATCTTAGGGACATTTTTTGGGGTGATGTGGTGGTTCCTCCGCACTCCCCCGAACGCTCTGCCACCGTGTCACATAGCAGCACATATGATGCTGTATTTTGGATTTGTGACTAAAACAATATGGGTGACGCCCCAGTGTTTTGAGTATCTCAAACCAGTGCTTGCACAGTGTCTGCGTTAAAGACAGGCAAGAAGCTGGGAAAGGACGGTCTCTCTGTAAAGCCTTCCTGCTGAAAGATTATTTGCAAGAGCATGTCGTGATAGGACAAGGGGGAATGGCTTCAAACTTAAAGAGAATAAGCTTAGATCAGATAGTGGAAAAAATTTCTTTACCATGGAGTGGTGAGGCATCAGAACAGGTTGCACATAGAAGTTGCGGATGCCCCATTTCTGGAAATATTTAAGGCCATGTTAGCTGGAGCTCTGAGCAACCTGGTCTAGATGATCTTAGAGTCCCTTCAAACCCAAATTGTTCAATTCTATGATAGTGTTGGGATGTCTGACCCCAGCTGGGGTGTCTGACCAAAGGGATATTCCATACATATGATGTAGTGTTCAGCATTAAAAGCAGAGGGAAAGAAGGAGGAATTGGGATTATTTGTGTCTGTGGTGTTCATCTTCTCATGTAGCTGTTACGCACAGTGAGGCTTCATTGCCCTGGAATTGGCTTGTCAGTGGGAAGTAATGCCAAAAATTCCTTATTTTGGTTTGCTTGCATATGTATCATATGATTCCCTTATCAAGCTGTCTTTATATTGATCCACAAGCCGTGTCTTCCTCTGTTTGTTTTCTCCTCATCCTGTGGGAGAGGGGAGTGAGTAAGTAGTTGTGTGGGTGCTTGGCTGCTAGACATAATAGCTCACTAAAACAGTGCCAATCTTCGAGAGGGAGAAACTGTGGTAGCCACAGGCAGGAATAAATGTCTTGGAGGAAAATTTCAGTAGGTTTAAAAAATAAGAACCACCTACTGGGACTTTAAGGGTAGTCATACTGATAATTGATTGGAAATGGAATATTCCTGAGGAAAGTGCAGTGGTAGGAAGAAAAGAAAAAGTAGCATAAAAGAATAGGGGCTGATAACAGCAGACATGAGCTCCTGTTTTACAGTGTTTTATTTTCCTGCCTTCCTTCTCTGCAATGAAGATCTGCTTTCCTAATTCTTCTTGAGCTCCTTAGGCTGGGAGAATGGAGGGCACGCATTGTAGCAGTGTGGGTGCAAAGAGAGAAAGGAGAAAGCATCTTTTGCTCCTAGAAGACACTTTGAAGTTGTCCCAGTGTTGAGTTTGACAGGTACAATCAAGACTTGCAGCAGTTCTGTGAAATGTATCAGAAGTGCCACCAGGTTAAGAAATGAGAGATGGATTTTTCTTGATGTAAGGAATAAATTGGTTAAGTATGCATTAGCTAGATAATTTGCTCAACACATGAGAAAATGGATATCTGTGGATATTGAAAGCAGGTAAATCATTAAAGGAGTAGGATAAAAAAAGGACTAAACGGATAAAATTATTAATGGTCCACTTAAATATAGTAGATATTGTCCTAGCAGTAAATATAATTAAAATTTTGTGAGTGTGGTTTGAGGAAAGTTAGTTTTTATAAAACTCTAAGTTAGATATTATTAAACCTTAGAAAAGCATAGAGCAAGAAAGAGTTCAGTAAAGACTCTATGTGGATAGGGTAGATTACTCATGCAAATTTTCACAGGAAGGCTTAAAAGTCACAATAGACACCCTTGCCTGGTTGTCTCCTTCGCAAATTGGTTAAACAATGTATAGGGATTAGGTGACTTGGCTGGCAATGCATACAGCTTCAGTGGCAAAACTGAGCCTCCAAGGTGCCAGGCCTCCTATCATAAGCATCTAGTGGCAAACTTCCTCTCCCACAAAGGAAAGACTATTTTTTGTTAAGAGAGGACTAACAGAAAGGTCAAACGTGGTTTGAACACTGTATGATCTCGCAGCTGTGCTAGTCAACTCAGGCTGGCTGCAGGAAACCCAAGTGGGTCTTGGGCTTTGCATATGCAAACTATAAATACATGTAGTCTCTAAGTTCAGAAAACTAATGATAAATATGGACATAGGAATGAACTTTTCCTTAAAGTAAAAAGCAAGGATGCTTTCTTCAAATATATATGCCAAACACGCAGTATCAAGTTCCATTTGGACTCACAAATGAAAATAACTTATAATGAACAAATAACGTGAGATTGTGATTAAAACTCATATTCCACATTTTATTGTTCTATTTTTGTATTTTTAATCACTCTGAAGTTATTAATAGCTTTTTAAATTAAATTTTTGGGATTCTAATGTTACCAAAGCAGTTATTGTAAAGATCTGCATATTTTTGCAGGGGTTGTGCATACAAAAAAAAGAAAAAGAAAAAAGATTGCAAATTATGCCATGTCTTTAAATAATATTAAAATTTGAAGGAAACTTTTATTTTCAACAACTATATTAATTAGCTCTTTTTAAAAAATAACATTAAGTTTGTAATAGGTTAAAAAGTAGATTAAAAAGTAATTTGAGACAAATAGTAGTATGAGATTATGTTGACCTATGTTTTTTTGAAACAACTAAACTACATTTAGGGATATCTATTGATATCTTGTTATCGATTTCAATGACAAGATCAGTGCCCTTACATAGATCTCAGTGATTTTTCACAAGGAGTATTGCGTATGTGTTTGTCCCTGTTGAAGCAGATGGCAGCAATCCAAAAGGCTTCATTGAGAAGGAATCAGGCCTGCTAAAAACTTTTTTATACATGTAATATTTACACACATTTGCGTGCATACATTAGATGTACATGTCATAAACAATAATAGGATCTTTGGAAATATTTTTCTCCTGTTGAAACAGAAGGAAATCAACAGCACTTGTGACTGCTTTTTGAGCAGAGCAGTGGTATTACTCTTTTAGGGTGAAACTGAGCAGCCCAGTGATGTCAGCCAGTTTGCAAAAAACAGGTGTTAGCAGCAATGTGTTGCTATAGTTGCATGTTTTGTTTTACTCTCTGATTTGATTTTTCCTTCCTTAAAATATTGTTTGTTTTGAAAGAGTTTCCTTGAGAAACAATAGGGAGCCAATGGCAAATAATTGTATGGCAAATTTTTTTGTTAGAAGAAGCAACAAACCCTCCAAAAATCCCTTAGCCAAACTGTATCTAATAAAGAACAGAACTGTTTACGAAGGGAAAATATCAGCATGTTTGAGAAATGCTTCATTCATTGTTTATTGATAATTCAGTTATTGTAATTGCTGCTAAAATGATTTGTAAATGTTCTGCTGTTTTCCTGTTGTAAAGCATTAAACAGAAAAACTGCTTTGTATTGAAGACATCCTCCTGTATGTCCAACACATAATACTGTTGCTCTGTGTGGTGTGTGACACATCCTACCCTAGCATAATGAACTGGGAGTTTATAAGTATACTTTCAATGTCCAGCAGATTAAGGCCATTGATAAAAAGGCCATGCACCCTTGGGGCTTCAAGTTCTTAAATCCTTATGCAAATTGAATTAGAAATATAAAGCTGTGTGATAGTTGAAGGTTGTTGAATCTGGAATACATTTAATTAGAAATTAATATGTTGTGATCTGCAACATGAAAAGAAAGATGTGATACCCAGGTGTTGATGAAGACCTGGTGTGAAGAAAAGTAACCCTGAAGATCTTTTGTAATGATTAAAAAACAATTGCACTCATTCATCAATGAGGAAAGGCTTGGGAAATATAAAAGGCATTGCAATATTGATCTGCAGTATTTGTGGCATTATTAAGTATGTTCAGCAGTTGAGCAGCAGATTTTTCTGTCAGATGATCTCAACATAGGAGAAGGATAGGAAAACTATTTGGGATTCTTCCTTTTAACCTGGAAGCTGCAGTGCATCTTCTAATATCTGGAAAAAGAAAATAACATTTTAGTCTGTGAGACTCAGATCAGGAGAGGCTTTCAGTTGCTCCAAAAGATGGGCATTATTGCTTTTTTATTCTATGTTTAGAGTAGATAAAAGGAAGTCTGGAGGTCCACCTCTAGAAAGTATGATATGAGTAAAAATGCCAGGAAAGGAATAATTTCCAATACTTGTCACTGAAATTTAAGTGTGCTGTATTACAGGAAGCTCCATGAAGAGCTGACTAACTTATTAACCACATAATATATAAAATTAAGGTTGAGCTATCCTAAGTTTGGATTCAGATTTGGGAAGACTTTGGCCTTGTTTAGGAAGAAGTTAAAGCAGACTTTCTCACTTGCTTCAAGATGAAAAAGAACAATTTTGGATTGAAGGCTTTTCATCAATTATTGATTGTGATATTCTGTTGAAATCATGATTTGCCTGGTGTGATTTAAGTAGTTTAACTGTATTTGTAAAGGATTTTAAAAGAGTCGCAAAAAATGAACTTCCAAACTGGTCTAGGTTATTACCATGTATTGTATTATAAATTATAGCTGTTTTTAAAAGCGACTTTCAATTCAAAACCTAGATGAAACTGGAGTTAAAGAAATATTACTTTAAAAATCTTCAGGAAAAAAGAGTTTTCACTAGAAAATGTTGCTTCATTGCACTATAAGGGATTTGTACCCATTTCAACAAATTTTCTTTTGAAGGTGCTACATTGTGGGTGTTTGATAGAATTTCTGGTGAGAGCTAGGGAAGAGATCCATCCTGAAATAGGAAGTGACTTTCCTGATATGGCTGAGTCCATGGCTGACTACAGATGGATCTTGATTTGGGTTTTCCTGGACCAAGTGCAAGTAATTGAATTAAATACTGAGCTGGGTTGCTATTTAACCCCTGCTCTGATCATCAAAAATTCAAGTTAATGGTTTCTTTGTTTTACATCATGAAAATCCTGACATGTTCTGTATAATTAAGTTTTTGTTTAACTAAAAGGAGAGCTTCTTTCAATTGCTCTGAGTATCTTCTATGCAGCCTGGTCAAATTTCTCTCTCATACCTGATCAGCATTCAAAAGCTGTTGTAAGTTTGGTTTCGGTGTGAATCTGGATGTGCTGATTTCTGAAAGAAAGGAATTTTAGCTGAATTCTGGCTTTGATATTTTTTTATTCAAAGTAATTTCTAGTGTGTGCATGGTTGACAAAGCCTGACAAATGAAAATACAGAGAAACTGCATATAATACCATATTTAAAATTCTGGTTAGGCCAAATTATTCTCATATGACTGCTTTGTAGTGGAAATCCTAGTAAGAAATCTTACACCTAGGAGAGACTAACTCAAGTATGGAGTATTTTATCATGTTTCTTAATTCCAAAGAGGTTGTTTATGGCCTCTTCTCATGGAGAGCAGAAGTAATATGCTGATAAGAGCATACTGTAGGTTCTAGAAGGATTTTTTAACACATGTAGCATAATCATCTGGAAAGAGAAGCCTTGTGTTTAAGGGCTATTCAGAATAGAAACTGAGCAAATATTAAACAAGAAAAAAGACAAGTTATGAAACTGGCAGGCTTATGAAAAAGCGCTTGTGATTTGGTAAGCAGGATCATGTCTTCTCAGGTGGTCAGTGTGGAAACTGAAACATCAACACATAAAATAACTTTCACGATGAACGAGAAGGTTGGGTTTTTTTGAAGCAGGGGTCCATTAGACAGCTAATGTATTATATAAGGGTAGAATGGTATTTTTCCCATAAGAGTGATGAATACCTTTATAGAACTTTTTTTTTTTTTAATGGAAGACAATACTTTCCTCTTCATACTGGATTTTTTCCACGTCTTCTGGTAAGTTGGCCCCACAGTCTAAAAATTTTAGTTATTCTTTCAGGCTTGTGATTTTCTAGATGTTTTCTTATGTTTGACACGGGTCCTTTGGAATAGAACTGACAAAGCATTGGGAATCATCCATAACTCCTATGAAGAAAATGTGTCAAAGTCTTACTGTTGATAGGACCATCTTCTAATTTCAGATTTAATTGCTCTCCTACAGCATCTCCTTCTTTCAGGAAAACAGATGAAAGTAGAGTAGGAAATCTCTTGCTTTGATGATCTTAAAGGTCTTTTCCAGCCTAAATGATTCTATGAAATGTGTGGGAAAGTCTATTGAAGGCTTATCCACCGTGTTGGTCCCAGTCAAAAATTCCTGTTTTGCCTTTTCCATGTCCTGATCTCTAGGGCCTGCTTTCACAAAAATGAGTCAAGTTTTGTGTGACTCCAAGAATCATTAACTAGAAGAAGGCTGATTTCTCTCACCACTCTCAGGACTTGTTATTTCCGCTAGTGGCTGTTTGCTATTGCCTATCGTGTTTTGAGGAGCGTGGTAGCTTCCCAGAATAGTAGCTTCTCTTGTCTCTTGACCTACGCATGCATACACACTTTTGCTACATGTCCACAGAGAGACAAGCTCCTTTCCAGTAAGACAGTATGTCATTTAAATGGGGAATCATTGTAATCAGACCATGGCCAAAATTAAAACCCGCATTATCTAATTAATAGAGGAAGGTTTTGAATCGCTTCACCCTGGATCTGGTACAAAACTCTAAACAAGAGTTCTTGTAACAAGAAGAGCAATATGATCCTTAAATCAGACTAATAATTGTATCAGAAGCATTAAGGTCAACTCTAAGACTTGAAAGCAACATTTAGAGTAAAGCTTCTGTGCTGTGTGTACTCTGGCATTAGTGATCCTTAAGTGTCATGTGTGTCAGGAAAAACACAAAGTATGGATTCATTAGTGCACATACTTCTTTGTGAGCAGGATTAAGAAATAGCTTTTCTGGACAAGAGGTGCAGAAGTCTCCTACAATGAATTATTGTTCCCTACTTTTTCTATGGTGAAACCAGCATTCTTTGCCTTTCTTTCTTTTTTGAAGATTGCAGCATGAATGCTGGGGTACATTTAGAGCAATAAACCCAAAATGATTATAAAATAAATGGTGACCTAGCTATTTACTACTGTGCAGCTTCTGTGTGCCTATTCCCTGCAGCCTCTAGCTAGCTGGATTAGCAAATTGAACTTCTCTTGTGAACCTTTCAGCTTGCTCTTAATAAGTGTAAGAAATATGGGCAACAATATCATTAGGGAAAATAGTGAAATAGGGGAAAAAAAAACGTTTAGTGAGGGAGTTTTTGGTATGACTTGAAAACACATTGTAGTACCTCAATCTTAAGGCACAGCAATTCAAGGGATATTGTCATTTAAAATTTAGTTTAAAAAAGAAATAAAGTTAACTCTATTTTAAGATCTCTAAAGAAACAATTAAAAGCTCCATAAGTTTCTGTAAACTTTATTTTTTTCTGCCAGATCTATGTTATTCTAGTAAGCAGAAACCATTTCAATTTCCTCAGAACTTAAAATTAAGTAAATAAATGAAGGAGACAATCCTAACATTACTGCGTAACTTGAGAAGAATATTTCTGAGAAAGAAAGCAGCATGGGCAGTGATAGCTTTTCTGACTTTCCAAATTCAAATGTTATAGTTCAGTACTATTAATAAAATGTGTATAACTAAGCACTGATTTGTTAATTAGTTACATTATTTTTAACTAGAAAACTCTTTTTTAACTGCAACCTGGACACTCTATGTGAAAATGAATATCACTGGAAAAGTGAAATGTCCAAAGCCACACTAGTATTGAGAAAAGGGAGAAAAGAAGAACATTCTTTTTCTGCTACAGAGAATTTAATGAGGAGAATAAATACAATTCTAGCTGGAGAAAAGCATAGACTTTTGGGTGATAATATTCATATTGAGTGAGATGAGCTGTTGATATATCAGCTTTTTTCTGTAAGGGAAAAGAGAGGTAATACAAAAGATTTTAGTAAGTTGAATATGAGTAATATAGGTAAGAGACATAAATGCATAAATGGAAGTTCAAGATCAAAGTAGTGATGAGAGATCAATGATCATGTATCAGCAGTCTTGTTTGTTTTGCTTACAAACATCCATCCAAAGGTGGTGGTGCAAGTGGCTGTGAAGAAAATGAGATTTTTCTCTGTAACTTTTCCAGGGAAATAACAGCCAGCAGGTAGAAATGGTCAGAGGCTAGCAGGAGACAAAAGGTTGATTCAAAGTAGTTTGCATAAACCAGTCTATGGATAGATTGGGATGGAAATATCAGCACATTAGTGACAGCAGATAAAACAATGTTAAAAGAACAAAGAATCAAATAATGTTGTCTGTAAGAGATCTTTTTTATGGAAAAAAATGAATACCTCTAGAAGCAATGAGATGAAGGAAGAAAACTTTTACATAGGAAGACCAAGGGAGAAGGTAATCCTAAATTCCACTGGTGTTTAACAAAAAAATGAATCCAATCCTTTTTCAGTAGAGTCTTTTTAATGTATTCCTCATGCAAAAACTAAGCTAAGGTAAATCTTAGAACAGTTTTACCAAGTTTGTGATCATGCTCTATCTTGATTAAAAATTTTTAAAAGCTACAATTCAAATAAATTTTTAGTGCAGTCATTGAAATAATAAGTCATGATAAGGTGTAAATTTTATGCGTATAACATAATTTTTGTGTTTGCTTTCAATCAAATTAATTGTATATATCCCAAACAGAAGTCTGTGTAATATCATGACTGGGGGGTGGGAGTTTGGGCAAGATTATTTCATGTTTTGAAGAAAAGCAGAAAATTGATTTCTAGTACTTCTAAGGTAGAGGGAAAAAAAGTCTGCAAATTAACTTCAAACTAAGAGCAAAATAAAAAGCAAAACAGAGGATCTTACGTTTTCTCTGAACTAGAACTTAGAAAGTAATTACATTCAGAGCAACAATGTTTATGGTGCAGTAAGTACAAAATTTAGACCAGTGGCTAAATCGGTACATGAAGCCTTTATAAACCTCTATTACCACCAAGTCCTACATTAAGGAAGAAACTAATTCATTTTTAGATTTGTGCCTAGGGCATGTTTGACATAAACCCTATACAGTTTCTTTTAAAAGCTGTCTTTGATTACTAAATAGTTTTGCTTAGAAACTGCACCTTTACCCTTAAAGTGCAAAGGCAAAGCTTTTAACGTGGTGATAAATGTTCTCCTGTACTTTGTACAGTGCTTCAGATAAGAAAAAGGTACAGGTTTTAGCTTTTAGAAGAGGGTGTGTTACCACAACTGTAATTTGAATTTGCAAATCCACAGGATTTTTACTATTAAATTAAGCCCAACAGCCAGTTTAAGACATCAGGGAGTGGTAGAGCTGAAGAGTGGTGTAGCAGATACTGTAAGTGAATTACGGGAGGTGTAAACCACCCCTTAAGGGAGACGCACAGCAGGGAGGACCACTTGCAGCACAAAGCTATCAGGGAAATCTCATAGGAAACAGGCGAGTCTGGAAATACTAGTGCTAGTTGGACCAGAAATAGATGACAATAGACACAAGAAGTATCTACAAGAGGTGTGTGTATAATTTGTCACTACACATGTGGTATGTACAGTTGTATTTTGAATAAGGGGATTGTGATTCCTTAGTTCTCTCATAACTAGAACTCTGAAATTCTGAAGCGGTATATACCCTTGCCTCTTACTTAAAGCATGTAAAACCTTTCTACAAAGTTCATCTTGCTGGTTTTAGGCATTCGTAGACTTTTCAATTTTGCATATGAAAAGCTGAAACTTTAGCGTGGCTGTCAGTGAACAGAAGAGCCTGTGTTACAGTGCAAAGTGTAATCTGACCTATAGCACCTTCCAAAAAGCAAATGCTGAGTGTCAAGCCCACAGACATCCAGTGCAGAAGAACAGATCCTGACAGTATTAGCTACTGAAGATGCATATGCAATTCCCTGCCTCAATGCATCCTCTTCAATGCCGTGGGTCCTCTCTGGGATGGACTTGTAGGTGGGCAGAAGAAGAGGAAAAGGCTGCTGGGCCTGCAGCTGTCATAGCAACTACTTTTAAGGAGGCCATTAGGAAACCCCTTTGATCACCAAGAGATTTTGCAGACCAGGCCATTTGCTGTGCACTGGAATTACAATTTATTATGTGTTTTGCAAAAGCAATAGTTTTTAATCATGCATAATTCACTGCAGAACATACCTGTTCTTAAGCACAGAAAGCAATTGAAGGCCTGGAGATAACCTGAAGTTTAAAAAATGTTCAATTTTTAATGTTTTTCAAGGAAACAAACCTTTCTTTAACCCACCGTTTAAGTGATTTATTTAGTCTTCATGTAGACTAGAAATTTGGACAGTATCTAATCCATCTGCTTATAGAGGAAGTTGTCGTCCATTTACCACCTGACAGAGAGAGCTACCCTGGGGGTTAACTACAGGTTCTTGTGCTGTCTGAGGGAGGGGGCAGCAGCTTATGTTATTTCACTTTTTATAGTCCTTGCCTGTGTTTTTGCAAAGCTGTTTTAAATTCACTGCTAAGAGTATACCCAGCCATGCGAGTGACTATGTTGATGTGTACTGCGGTGTAGGTCTCAGTGATACCTTGCAGCAATGAGTTCCACAGGTTTTCCACCACCTACTGTTTGGAAAAATATAATTTATTATTATTAGATTTATGACTTTTTCCCATTTCAGTAGAGACACCTTTTCTCCTCAGATGAGTTAGGGTGAATAGTTTCTGATCTACAATTTCTCTCTGCTGTTTATCATCTTGTATCCTTTGATCATTCTCATTCTTAGTCACACTTTTCTGTAAGAACTCTCAGTCCTTTCAATCAGTTTGTCATTCTTACTGCACCTTTTTCTGATGTATTTTTCTTAGAAGGGCTAACCAGAAATGAACAAAGTACTCCAGATGAGGCCGAATTATTGATATACATAACAAATAAAATCCTAGCTCTGTTGAAGTTGCTGTGAATTCACTATCATCGAGGGGCTGAGGTTTCTCCCAGTGCTGTCACATTTCCCACATTATTCTTCCTACCACTTTTCATATATTCAACTTCAGAACATGGCAACTTAGACTTAATCTAGATTCCTACAGATTCCATTAAATCCATTAAATTGCTGTTAGTCCTCAGATCAAGAGTTTTTCTCTGTGGACATGTTTAGTTCCCTCCCCAAACTACTTTGATGAAAAGGGTCAAATTTTTTCCTGATTCACATTTGCTATAGATGTTAGTAACAAATCTTGATGTTAGTTTTGAATAGCTGAAACAGAGAGAAGCAGCACAGACTGAAACAATGCTGTTTGTGTTCACGATGACCTTTAGCTCTAAAATCTGCTAAAATACATTATTTAGTATATGAAAGCAAACAAATTTTTTTCCTCAGTAAATGACTGTCCATAGTGCAATATGAGTATGAGGCAAAACAAGTCAGAGTTTTTTTACAGTGTCTGCAAAAGAAAACTGTTTCCTCTCCAGAAACATCTAAGAAATGTTCAGATTGTTGCTGCCTAATAAATACAGTAAATGAAATGTTAATAAATCGCCAGCAATTTAGCCTGACAATAACATGGATTGACCACATTGATTAAATTGATTATGTTTCATATATTTACAATATGTAGACACAAGCCTAATTTATTTTCTGAAGAGTTCAAGGTAGGTATCACCAGTTTAAAAAAAGGCAAAACAAAACAATGGAGTAATGTTTGTGGTTGCTATCTGCAATAATCTAATGCTGACAGAGAGCAGTATTTTATTTAGTAATTAACAGTGTAAAGGGGAGAGAAGCTGTCATGTTGGTTCTTAAGCTGGGGAATGTGATGAAAGATGATATCTGCGATCTCATCCTTTCCACTTGTTTAGGATTGTCAGAATGAGAAATGTCAGCATTATGAAAGCTCAGCTCTGCTCTTGATATGATAAAACCCTTCAAAAGCCAGTCTTTCTTTCCCTCTCCCCCTCCTTTCTCCCTCTCCTGCTTGCACTTGCTTTTTTTATTTATCCTGTTTTGTTAGATGGCAGAAATATAATTCTTTTCTTTCTTCCTATTATAAGCCACCATTTTTGTTTTATTATATGTTTCACAACCCCTAATGCCCCACTGAAAATTACCTTGTTAAATGACAGTGTTTCAAAGCCATGAATCCTTTCCACCATTCCCTCAGAGGTTTGAAACAGTCAACAGACTGTAAAGAATAAATAATAAAAAAGTATTGATTATTTTGATGACTGTGAGATTCAATTAAGTATTAATTTTGCCCTCCAGTGGACCTATCAAGGTATTCAAAAGGGAGGATTCGACTCAACTAAATGCGTGCTGAGTGCTTCAGCCTTAAATAGGGAGAAAATGTGTTTACCTACAGTATTTGAAGAGGAGTGCATTGATGCACAGAGTCCAATATTTAAGTGCTGTGCAAATTAAGCCCTGGTGACAGTGACATTGTTTTCGGCAATATGAGTATTGACGAAAGAAGTGCATTTGATGACAGCTTAAACTATTTGTATTGATTAACATTTTCATAGATTATCATGTGTCATATCAAATTCACTTTTCAGACATGAATACATTAAAAAACCCATAGGCAAACATCGACCAATGTGAGGACGGGACAGAGGGAACATGCTAGCCAGCCTACTTGCTCGCTGGTCACCTGTTCTCTGCATAAGAGCCATTTAGGCATGAACTTTGCAATAAATAGCTGTTAGAGAGAGCAACAAGGTCACTTGTTCTTTTTCTTTTTTTTTAGTTTTTTTAAACTCTGCTTTCTATGCTGTCATGATATTATGCTTATTAGTTTGCAAATGGAATAACCGAGTGTGCTTGGAAATAATGCCTGACCCCCAAACGTCCTCAATGAGCAGAAGATAAAACAGATTCTAACCATCGAGAAAAAATTTAGATGTGTATATATATATATGTGTGTGTAATCTTTTATGGGAGATATAATGTTGCAAACACAAGAATAATTGCAAACTGTATGTGTAAGTATCTTCCCTAATTTTATCTTTTAGAAAATGGTTTCTGTGTTTTTTATTTTCTGAAGAAAAATGTGTGTTTGTGTCTTTATGGACTTTTGGAGCATAGTATCTCAATGACAGGAGCAGTTAGAAGAAAACTGTATTTCTGTTAAAAGTATGTAATGAAATGGCTATTTGATGCTGTGTATTTTCATAGAAATGCTGGAATGCTAGAAACAGTGTATTTGATTTTGTTAATGTTGTACAGCTGAGGATGCCTCTTTAAATCACTACGGAGCACTCACAGGGGGGTCCTCTTCTGTGGTATTGGAGCATGTAAGAATTTCTTCTCTTACTATGCTAAGGACAGGGTGAAGTGTAAAAACATACACAGAAAAAAAGCACATCCCACAATTAAAGCTGTGTTGGTTATGCTGCTTTCATAGAAGTTTTTCTCCAAAGCATCCTGAATCTCTCACATGCTAGTTGAGCTTTAATAGGGTGGGGAGTAATGGAAAACTCATTGGATCTGTAATAGCTCTTCACTTGACTGCAGCCAGCAATAACAGCAGGAGCAGCCAGAGATAAGAGAGAGAGAGAGAGTGTGTGTGTGTGTATGTGTGTGTGGGAGAGAGAGGGAGTGGAAGAGAGAGTATACGCACACCAAAGCTGCCACTTTTTTTCCCCCTCACTCTTTTTTTCCCCCCATCCTAGGATCCAATGATAGCTGGACAAGTCAGTAAGCCCTTGCTGTCACTGCGGAGTGAAATGAATGCAGAGTTGAGAGGTGAGGACAAGGCAGCTACTTCAGACAACGAGCTGAATGAGCCCTTTCTTGCGCCTGTGGAATCAAATGACAGTGAGGACACTCCCAGCAAGCTCTTCGGTAAGTCTGTCTAGGTATTTCATTTCACTGCTACCATGTTGTCTGGAAGAGCAATCTCCCCCTTTTTTTTTTTTTTTTTTTTTTTTGTTGTTTGTTTGGGCTTTTTTTGTTGTTTGTTTGTTTGCTCAATTTTCCTGTAAGTAGGAAAGAGTAGCTTGGAGCATGCAGGCACACAGTCCTCTGCTTCCATTGCAACTGGTTACCAGAATGACAGGATGAGTGCTGAAAACTTTTGTTAACAATGAACATATTTAGTGCAAGTTGGAGATATTTTATGGTTTTTTTAGAACCATGGACTCTAACGTAAAATAATGTGTGTGTGTGTGTGTGTGTGTGTGTGTGTGTGTGATTATAATTTTCTTGGGATACTTCAACAATTACTGTGGTAGGTGCTGCTTTGTTGCACACGTTACCAGCTTTTTCTGAGGCTTGATTAAACTGAAAAGTTATAATTTTTTTAATGGTAAAAAGTAATGTCTGAAGAGAACTGAAAGATTCTTAGAGAAAACACTTCATACCGAGTAAACAAAGCCTAGCAAGGGTATTGCACATGGAGCTAATGTTTTTGGAATTTAAATTAGAAATGAAGTATTTCTTCTCAAGCCTGTGGAAAGAGAAATTACCTTTTGAATTTTTATTCATTTTGGTATAGTCTAAATTGTGCCAGATAAGTATAACATTTCACAATCAAAACAAAAGCAGTGAGAGTGGCACTCCAGCACTGACATCTGTCATTCAAACGGATGACACCCTGTAAGCCAACTCAAGCAACTCTGATCTCTAATCAGAAAAGGGAGCAGAGCTGTTGAGGCGCATGCTTGAGTGATAGATGTTGACGGGTCTCTGAGCTGTAGCAGCACTGTATGGTACATTGTGACGTTTTGGGTTTAGAGGGACTGTACTCCTGAAGAAGTCCCTTTTAATTATTTCTATTTGTGACCTGAGACAAACCTTAATAAAAATGGACCATTTACTTATTTTTTATTATTCTATAGGTGGAAGTCAAAGGGAAAAAGATCTTGATTAAAGGGAATGCAGTTTTAAGGGAGAGAGGGTGAGAGCCCATTTTCTAAGATTCAACTTTTGATTTTATAATCTGTAAGGAAATCTGTAGCAGTGTTCAGATTTCAGTATTCCACCTGCAATAAGAGCTGCAAGATTTTTTTTTAAACAAAAGAACACATGCAATTTTACATTATAATATTCTTTACACATTACTGAAAGAGACAGCACAGAATGTTTTGCTAAATAACTTCACTACAGATACCCTAAAATTTAATTTCTAGATTGCAGTAACGACCGTTACTGAATATCACATCCATTTTTAAGCACCTTCTTAGTAATCTTTGTTTCCATGGAAAGCATAATTTCCATTACCAGTTTCAATGTTCAAAAAGCATATAGTAATTATTTTAGCACATTTCTTTCAGAAAAGAATTATAATGTCTAGAATTCAAAGGGCTATTAGTTATCTAGCGTAATATAAATATCTTCAGCTGTGTTTATATGTCTTATTTGCTCAAATGTTTAGAGTGCATCTATTAAGTACAGCAAGGCATATACAAAGCAAAAACCAAGCCTTTAATTTGAGGATAGTGAAATGTCTGTTTGTTTGTTTTTAGACAGGCAAGTCTTCTAATAAAAGGCAGGATATTTTTTGAGCCATTGTCATTCAGATGTTCTACAGTGGTAGTGAAATATACACAGACACTTTCATTAGAGTTGTCGTGTGTGATACAGAAATGACGTGTAACCATACCTTGTCTCCCTCTGGGCTGAAAATATAATTTATCTTACTAAAAGCCCTAGTGAAAAAGCTAAAAAATTCATATATTGTGCTTTTTCTATTGGTCATTGTAAGATGTTTTCTAGCCTGATCCTTACACTGCTGAAAAGATGTTCCCAAGTAAACAAAAGTAGGTGAAACAGTGCATCTACCTCAGTATCAACTTAGGTTTTGTTACAATTATGACAGATGCTACAGATCTATTAGCAACAGCCCTTGTCAACTAATTTTAGTAACTTTGACAACAACAACAACAAAATGATAGTGGGCCAATTTTGATACGTTTGAGGATCAAGCTGAGCAAATGTGAAATAAAGACGATTAGATGTTATGTCACAGTTGCATCCCTTAATATAGACTTGCAGTAAACACTAAAAATTATTAAGTGTAGTTGTGTTTTAAGCTCTGAGACATAAATATGGAACATCACCACCCTATAGTTTTTGCTCTTTATTTAATGTTGTGAATAGCATGTTAGGAGTGCATACTTTTTACTTTTCTTTGCAGTGTCTGAAGTTAAATTGTTGTGAACTTATTGACAGGTGTTGGCATAGAGAATGACAACTTTCTCCTTCAATCTTCTTTCATGTAATCAGAGATAATAAATATATATATTTTAAATATAACATTTAATACATGCTGTGTGAAAATTTTCCCCAAATCTGTTAAGCAGGTGAGGGAGGAGCATTTTAGAAAGTCGAGAGGAGACAAGTCCCTAGAGAACAAAGTTTTTCTACACTGCTGCCTTTCATTTTTTTTAAGGGTTTGTGAAAATCATGTACTGATTTAGTTGGAATGAATGACCGGTATTTGTGTGTCTTGTTGATGTTAGCAATATTTCATGAGTCTTATTTTCATATAGGTGAACAGAGTTGAATGATGAGATGTGAAGAGCTTTCTTGTCTTTTACCGGACACATTCTGCTGAGCTTCTTTTGATGAATGGGTTTATTTCTGCAAAGGCCTGCCTTGTTCACCTGTACCTTTTCCTAAAATCCACCTCCTTATTCTCAATTTTCCTTGTTTTGCTATTTCACTGCATGCCATAGAAACAGTGGGTATTTGTTTTTTGTTACCTGTCAAAATGGTACCTCTTCAGTAACAGTCCCTGCTGCCAGTGAGGAAAGGGCAGGAGCACAATTAATGGTGCTTATTTTTTAAGAGATGCACTAAACTTTTCTTTCTCTTATGGGTGCTTTGCTATCAGTGACAAAACAGATGGATGCTGCAGCATTTTGAGTCTCAGAAATACCAGCATTAAGTAGGGATAAGTTCCTGACAACCTGAAATAGCTCCCGTCTGAAACTGCTGTACAGGTGTCTGGGAAAATGCACTTTGTGGTGCAGCTGTTCCCTGTGAGTGATGACAGGAGCAGCTGTGATTAGAGGGGTTGCACCTTATTGTTGTTTGCTGGCTTGTTTTCTCCTGGTGGTGGTGATTTTTTTTAAAAATTTTTTTAAAATTTGTTTCTTTTTGATAGAAAATGCTGTCCCATAGTCCAGGAGTCTGTAATCCTCTACTTGTGCTTTTATACCAGTGGACTTCTTTGAATTTGCATACCTGCATGCAAAAGACTTTTGATACTGAAGTCACTTGAAACAAGAAAAGAGTAGAAAAAGTGGTTGAAAATAAGGTGCAAAATGTTGGTAAAGGACTCTGTCCTGAAACTCATTACCTCAAAAATACAGTTTTGAAATGTGGGCTAGCAGAGTTACAGTGTTTCGGTTACAGAAATCCCAGTTTTGCTGTACAGTACGCAGTGCAGTTGCTTTGTAAGAGATCTTGTGGTGAGTGACTTACTTTAAAAAATATTTGTGAAGTATTATCTCCTATTTTAACCATAGAATGTAATTAAGTAACATAGAAACTGAGTATGACTCTTGACTTTTCTGGCGGTGTCATCTTCAGATCAACTTGTCTTACGCTGCAATATGCTTCAAAATAGTAGCCCAGGCTAAATGCCACTGCTCTTACTAGAGAAAGCTTTTGTTAATGTTAAGTAGTAGTTTCACTTGAATAAACACATTGAGATTTGATTCTAACTTAACTAATCAATTTTTACTATATTTTCAAACAATTCTAGTATAAGTTATGAAGTATTGCTCCGGAAAAAAAAAATCTCGGAAGAAAAGAAGCACCTTTCATGCTTAGCCATGTAATAAACTGTTGAGATTCAAAAGTTGGTATAGAAACCAGGGGTATGTCATATATAAAATTCTCTGTACAGTAAAAATCCCAAGAACGAAGTGCCTGATCCAAGCACCAAAACCCCCTGTGGACTGAGGCTGGCTTTCCTGGAGTTAGATCCAGTCCTTAATTAATGCTTAATTGAAGGTAATTTGTGACATAATTAGATGACTGTAAAAAAAACCGGGGAGTGCATGCACTTGCATATTAAGGTAATTTCACTGTATAATAAAAAGTTATTCTTTGAGATTCAGTCTGTATTTCTACAAATCAAAAAATAAATATAGCTGTACCTATAATTGTGGAGCACAAGTGTTTCCTATTTAATTATTGCAGGACAGAAAAAAAATTGACTGCTAGCATTTTTTTTTTTTTTTCTGCTGGCAAGGTTTTGTTCCAGTGAAATCAAATCTTAAGTTTCTTGTGCTGGATCTGATGACTGTGGTTTTCTTTGGTTCATTAGTGGGCTTTTCATCTTTTCATAATGCTGTGTATGCTTGAAATAATGGAGCGGGGATATGGGAGTTAAATGAATCTGCACACATTTAAATAAAGAAGATTTTATTTTCAAACCTCCCAGAGGCTTTGGGATTTTGTTTTCCTTTCCCATGTTGTTACCCATATTTCAGAACTGTGCGCATACTTCTATATAACCATACATGGATATGCTGAAGAGAAATAAGGTAGAAGTTGTTTCTAGCTGATTATGTTTTGCTAGTAGATCCTTTGTATTACTCTTTAAAGGAACACATGTTTTTTACGTATTTTTTTTTTTAATTGGAGTTGCCATGATTAGAATTTATGGCACTGGAATAATTTCAGTTACAAAGGATAAAGGACTAAATTGTCTTTTACCTCTTGAGACAGCGGTCTCTGCAGGTCAGAGCAGAGGTCATTGCCAGGTTGCTGTGAGGAAGCTCACATTATCATCCTTAACAGTGTATCTAGCCTGTGGGGGCCTTCAGACTATGAGCTTTCCTTTCATCAGTGTATTTAAGGATGATTCTCAGTGGTTTGGTTATATCCTGAAATCTTAAAGGCCTGTAAGATCTCTGCCCATCAGGAACACTTTGCTAAGGTTTGGTAATTTCAATGGAAGAAAGCAATGTGTATTTGTTGCTCTTGATGTGTTTTAAAGCTCTAGTGAATATTTCTGTTCTGATAGGGAGGTTCATGGCCCAAGTGGTCTGTATATTAAAATCTGAGCCTTCTTTTAGATGCTGCAGACATAACACTTGAGATATGTTTGACCTGCGTATAAAGATTCTTGTCTCTTCACGTAATTTTATTCAGTAATTTCTGTGTTGTGGATGCTTTGTTCTTAGACATTATCAGTTATCTATGCCACAGGACTGATCCTGCTAGTGCTTGAATGTATGATACTTTCCTTAAAGCAAATAATCCGTGGATTAGGAATCCTATTAAATTACAAAGACTATATGAGAAATATTAATAGGTGGCATGTTTACAGGACTGAGTCATCATACAGGCTTGTAAATCCATTTTCTAAAATGTAGTGATGTCTTGCTTAAATAATAAGTTCTTAAAGAACCCAGAGATCTGGCTATGTGATTGATTGTTATTTCTGAACCATGTATTTGACATGAGCATTTTTAAATAGGTATTTGCAAACAGTTAGGGACTTGAATTACTCTGAATAATGCTGTTGTCTGATTTCTTGGCAGAGTTCTTACTCTGTCAGCGGGGCTTGCACAGTGAATGGGCAGTAAATGCCCATTAAAACCTAAACAGATGTTACGACTATTTAAACACAAAGCATGATGCAATGGCAAGAAGGAAAATCCATCCTCAGCTCAGCTTTCCTGCTGTGCTTACGTATTGCAGGTAGCTCAGACAGTGGTGGTACTGGTGCTAGCACATATATTTCAACTCTGAGGAGATCAGAGTTTTAGTCCCTTAACCTTTGATGAAAGCAATATTGGGCTGATGAAGGACAGGTGTTGCAGCCCCACTAATAAATCCTCCTGCTAGTATGGAAATAAAGAAGACTCTTGTAGCTGTCCCTCAACTGGGGCAAAGACTATTTAAAAAAAAAAAGGCAAAGAAAAAACAAAAGTTGGTTTGCGTATAAGTTAATTGTGTTTTGGGGTTTTTTTAAAGTGTATGCTATGTGTTTCTTAAATGAGGCTTGAAGTCTGATTTTCTGTATTTATGCACAGAACAACTAACACTAGAGAGGGAAGGGAAAAAAAAAAGAATTAAATCCTAGTATGTAATTGGTATGACTGAATGACAAATAGTTCATTTTTAATTAATTTTTCTTCTCTCTCTGAAGTTATAAAAATAGCAACAAACTTTTAAAAAGCAACATAAATGGCTGGTTTATGGGGACTTGCTGGCTACTAGACAGTAAACAGGTAATTTGTTAAAGAACTGTTAGATTCTTTGATTGAGATCCTTGCCAGTTTGTGTTTTGAGATTAATAATAGATCAGACACTTGCGCATTTGAAAAGGAAGCAAATGTAAAAAGAAAAGGAAGCAGAATTGTATGTTTCTGTTGGACTTCACATGATTAATCAAGTTCTCTGTGGGAATGTGCAGGTGAGGCAGATGGAGGCAAAGTTAGATTTGTCCAAATGTACACATGGCACCACTTAACACCTCTCTTGATTTCCTTATGCTAAACAAAGAGGCGGCAAGTGCTTACACCAAACTGGCACCCTGTCAGGGGGCAATCTGTATGAAGTTTCCTGCTGTCAGGTTAATAAATTTTTTAAAAATATCCAAAGGCAGAGGTAGCTGTAGGAAGCTCATAGTAACAGTTGCCATTCTCCCGTGGATCATTTTTCTCTTTAATATCCTGTGTAGCACTTAGTTTTCCTTGTGTTGTCTTCCTAGGTTTTGTTCCTTCTGTCATTTGTAGGTTCTTCTTTGTTTTAATTCTTTTTCCTTGTGAAATGGTTTCTTCTGTTGGATCCATCAGCTGTGGTCCCTTTTTAAAGGGAGAGATGGTCAAAGGGTGGGAACATCCACTTTATCAGTTTTAATACTTTGATTTAATTGCATATTCAATATATTAAAGTTTCTTTCACTAATGGTTTATTTTCCTACTTTTTACATGACAACCTCTAATACTACCATTAGTACTAAAAAAACCCATTATTCTGCGAGTTATGAAAGAATTTCTGAAAAAGTCAGAGGTAGCAGCTACATTCAAATGATGAAATGAGAAAATTAAGGCTAAACAAGGACAAAACCAGAACAAAATTAAATGTCATAATTTGCAGGCTTCAACAGGAATATTATTTTTTCATGTAAATGGCTTGATGTTTTTTAACATAAAGTCTTACTTTTCTCTTTTTTCACCCTCTAAAAATCAAAATCAATATCAGTATGAAACAAAGGAAGATTTGTATTGTGACATGTCCTGCTTTATGTTGTGATACTGCTTTGATGCTCTCAGAAGCCCTTTTACTTTGAAAGCAGAGGTCATCTAGAGAAGAATAGTACCTCATTCTGTCTGGCAAAGTAGAATCTGCCATTTTCAGAGAGACTAAAATTTGGTTTGTTCTCTAGATTTCAGGTATATCTATATCTACCAAATCAATGGACAATGCACACCCCGGCACTCTAAAGCATGTTTTTTAACACTAAACTACTGCTTGTCTATGCCTAAAAGAAACTTGGATTTCTGCTTTTATTTTAAAATATACAAGAAGGGTTATTGGGAAAGTGGGAGTTTTGTTTTTCTTCTCAGATGTCTTTTTTTTTTTCAGAAAGGTAAACCATCATTTTAATTTCTGAACAGTTTGAAGTCATCTTAAAGAAATGTTATGTTTCACAAAACAGAGTAATCACACTACTTGAAAGTGATTATGGAAGTCAAATATGTATATATATTTTTAATATAGATAAATTAACAGCCAGTGTGACTGAAATATGACATCCATTATTTTAATACAATACAAAAACTCAAGAGTCCTAAAACAATTTCACGTTACACTGAAGATTTGAGTGTTACACAAATAAGTAATAAAGACTTAAGAACAGCATTTTCTACAGCAGTCTATAATTAGATTCCTTCTTTCAAAACTAGTATGGAGTTTGCAGAAAGGCAGTAACACTAACTTTTGTAATATCAGCTTTTAGGAACATCTTCGTGCTTTTCAGTTCAGATGGTGTTCGTATGGTTTGGTGACCATTAAAGATTCTATTAAACCATTTTAATTTTCTAGCTCAGTCTCCTATCTGAAAAAGTCACACATTCTAAAATCTTGGTTTTAAGTTGTTGAATAAAGAATTACTAGCAGTCAGTTGCCTTCCAGAAGACAAAAAAGGAAGTCCTCTCCCAGGGCACACTGGACACACAGCCTAGCCTGTTATTCTCACCACAAACACCAAAGCTTGTAAAGTAGAATGTCAGTAAAAACAAAAGTGCCATCTTTCCTGTCTTCCCTTCTTCCTCCTTACAGCCAGGCTTGGAGCTGTTCCCCTTTCTTCTGCTTCTTGGTGTCTGCACACAGCTGGAAACACATACAGCAGTGTCATGGGCAGTTGCAAAATGAATTTTGTTTCCGTCAAGGTCTTTAGGCTTGTGTGATTTGTTTGAAGCTTAATGTTTGGGGGAGTTTGTTCCTTGAAGAGGATGATCAAAAACCTGTGTTTAATCAAGAAGCCAGAATTGCTTTTCAGTTAATATAACTTAAGGCATACTTTAATATATTGTACTATTAAGTATGTGTAATTATTTCTTGAGATAGCACAGTATTAACTGGTGAGGAAGAAAAATCATTTTAATTCAGTCTAATCTCTTGAGCAAATACTTTATGGGGTAGTTTTTGTATTTTCTTTTGCATACAATTAGGATTTATTCATGTGGTGTAGAGATGTTATGTTTCCTCAGCTATTTGAATAAACATGAGGCCAGATTCTGACAGGCCTCAGGTGACTGTCCATCACATATACAAGAAGACCATCAATTTCAACAGGATATTCATTCTATCAGTACTTGCAAGGCAGTTTGGGGCCTCCACTTGTCTTACTCACTCCTCTACAGCGGTTTCTTATGTTGTGGAGCTAAAATCAGCCAAGGAAAAATACTGACAGGAAGGAGCAACTGCTCTGTAATTATGCTGCATTCATATTTAACAAATGATGAATTATGGAACCAGTCCTGCAGTTTCTTTAGGTTTCTGCTTTGCTGTGCAGGTATATTCCGTGAGTATTGCTAAGGTTCTGTGACTCCACCTCTGCTGTCATGGGGAGGTCAGTGTTAAAATGTAAGTAAAGCTTCCATTAAGGCGGAAAAGTTTTTAAGTAGTGTGGATTATCATAACTTAAAAATAATAAGGAACATAAATGGTAATTATTACTAAAACAAAACCAGCTAGAAAAATCAGCAGAAATTAAAGGGAGGGGAAGGAAATTAGGTAGAATTGTGATTGTGAAGGTAAAGGCTTTATATTTCTCCTCCTTTCTTATACTTCCTTGCCTGAAATCATAAATAGTTAGACTGCACGTCACAAATCTTTATGAAGGAAAAACAGAATTTACAGCTGAAAGAAAACAGGAAATGAAAATCTTTAAAAATATTTTTGCTACTAATTGAGTATACTTTACTCTCATAAGCACAGTAAACTTAGTGATAATATCCAGAAAGAAAAGCATCTGCGTAAGTTGTTTGAGTTGATGTGTTTTTTTCTTCCTGACATGAAGAGTGTGAGGGAAAACTCTTGTGTGGCTCTATTGCTGGGATTTGATGCATTGTTTTCAGAGTCTTCTCATTTTAACTGTGTGGATATAGCACAGTGAACCTTCTCATAACAGTTGCCGACAAGAAAAAAAAAATCTTTCAATCAGCTGGTCTGGCTTGCTCCTGCTCTCCCCAGCCCCCACACCTCTCTCCTTTTATGAAGCAATGAATAAAAGAGGGACCAGATGATGCAAAGGTTTACTCAGATGAGATGTGCTAGTCAGTGAGAAACTTTGGATTTGCAGGACTCCGGCTTGTGACTGTGGACCTCAAAAGGATTGAGTTTAGGGGTCAAGCCTTTCTCACATTGCCATTGTCTCATTTGTGTAAAATGATGCTGGTGTATTTTGAATAGCACTTTACAAATTTCAAGTTTGCATGTGTCAGCAGATCCTGAGTGGTGTAAAGGCTGGTGTGCCAGAATACAGGGTGCATTCTCCCAGCAGTGGCAGTAGGGCTGTCTGGGGCTCTATTGGAAGGGAGATGAAGGAGAGTTTTGCTTTATACTCTGTCTGAAAACTCAGGTGTGAAACATTCATCATGAGGAGCAAAATCAGGCCCTTTCCTGCAAAAAGAAAAAAAAAATCTCTAGGCTCTGGTCAGGTTTTTAGTTATTTATTTTTAATAAAACATTCTTCTGGTTTTGTGTTCTCTTTTTTGTGGGTTCATATAACTGCTGTATTTCAAACCAGCTTAAAACAGCTAAAAAAAAAAAAAAGGGTTCCCTAAAAGACAGCATACTGCTGACTGTTTTATTTTGTTTATATCTGATATTTCTTATGGTATTCAGATGGTTGTAATAGACTAGCACAAGAGCTGCATGTCTTGTCATCTGTACTATATCAATACGTTTTTATAATGATACAATAACCTGAACCCTGTAACAGTTTATGATCCATTTGAGAATTCTTATGGATTCTCAGAGTGACGGAGGCCTGAAAAAAGAACTTGACTGCTTTCGCAAAACTGGTGCTGTGACAGGAAAAACTAGTGTGCCTGTAATTTAGTTGCTAAGGAATCATATTGATCTGATTCGTCATTAAACTTTTAAGTTGGAAAAAAAAAAGAAAGAAAGAAAAAAAGTCAAGCTTCTTGAAGGTGGAAAAACAGTGATGTGATTGTGAGGGTCTGCAATACAGGTAAACTGTGCTATACTGCTACTAATATTGATTTGTTATGATTAATAAATATGATTTTATGCATTACCCACATACTTTCTCTATAATAGTTCTTTTTTTAGACCAGAAGAAAATTGCCTCTTGTTCTTTATTTTTCATTGACTATTTTTAGTCAATGATAAAGAACTTTAACAGCAGTCTGATTACAGGAAAGACAGGAATTTAAAACAGAAACATAGCAGTAATGAACAACCACGCAGCAAGCTACACACATGCAGCCATTTTAACAATTGTAATGGTGCTAATTTCCTGGCTTTTTAAAATATGCTTCCACATGAGCTCTCAAAAGACATAAAAGCTTGGCATGTAAAGTAAATTGTTTGTCACTTGCTGATGACCTGCCATATTTATTGTCAGGAGAAATGGACATTAGGTGGAAAAGCAGTTGTTAAAGGCCAAACAATTTTTAAAGATGGCAAAGATGTGCAAGGGCTTTCCTTTTTCTAACAATGAGACACCCCTTCAGACATCAAAAGACAAGATAATAAGACACTTCAAGCACAATTCAAGATTATATTCAACATCTAAAGGCTCATCTCCTGTCAGTTTGCATTTACTCTCCCAGGGATGTGATGCTTCTATCATCATTCTGTCAAGAGGAGTCTGGCAGAAACGATGAGGGCCCCTCATTTCACACACTTAGTGTTTTTTATCAAATAGCCCATGCTCATTCTTATTCAGCCAAAATGGAGGGATAATTTGAAGAAGGTCATGCACAAGTACAAAAATCTTGTGCTGATTTGTGTGATTAGAAGGCATTAAAATTGCACGTTTATGTGTAGTTCTGAGATGTTTTGTCAGTTTATTTAGTAATACACTGTTGAAGCATTAAAAATATTTTTTAAAGCAAAAAAGGTTTGCTTAAAACAACACACACTCTATTATTTAGCAAATATTTTGAACAGCGATCTGTTCTAAATGGCATTATTTTAATATAACCTTAAAATGCATTCACCTCCCCTTTCCTCTTTGAGAGTGGAATATTCAAGAGCTCCAGGGGTGAAACCTTAGCCCACTCATATTCATTAGGATTTCACTCACTGGTCATTTCATTCTTCGAAGTTTTATTTGGATAAAGATTTAGGATGCTGAATTCAGCATATCGATATAAAGAGAATAATTTTAACACCTGGATCTCTCTACCTCACGTCTTGGCACTACACACTTCTTCTTGCTAACAAGGAATGAGAGGATCTGACAGGGTACAGAAAGGGAGGATGGAGTAAAACTGTTTTCCTCATTTCGGAATTCTTTGATTTAAGCACTAAAAATAAAAAGACTGGATAGTGCTGTCAGTGTATCTTGTACATGAAACTGGCTCAAATATACAAACCATACATGGACCATATAACATGGAGGAGCCAGGCCTCTCCATCTCCCATTGAAACCAATGGGATGTGAGGCAGTTTAACCCCTCTTAAAAGGGAGTCACAGCTGAGGGACTTGGCTGGAGCTGCTCTGAATCTTGAATCAGGAATTTATCAGCTGTTATAGGAAGGAACTGTGAAGGAATGTGCATTTAGCTTTGTGGAAAGAAACCCTCTGCTCTGTGGCTTGCCTTTGCACAACACAGGAAAAAAAGGTAACCTGCAATCATGGTGCATTCCAAGGGGTTTCACTGGACAAGAAACCACAAGGGAATTGGGAAGCTGTGAACAAATTGTCAGAAAGACAGATGGAATTGCTGACTGACCTACTCATAAGAAACACCAAAAACTTCCACCTCAGTGGTATGGTATTTGTGCTGCAATGGAGAGTGACTTCTCAAAGGAATTTGCTCTTCTACACATGTAAATGCCTTCATGTATATATCAATGTAGTCTGCAGCATTTCTAGGGAAATTATAAGGTGCATTTAAACAGCTGTGAATGTTTTAACTGACTGTTATGCCCAGAATAAAAAGCATTTTTTGCTCTCACTGAAAATGCTTTCCTGCTTTATTCATAAGGCCTATCTATATTCAGAATTTTGTATTCTTTCTGCTGAATTATTCTGGAGGAGAATTTATGGTTATTTCCACATCAGTGTGTTTCTCTGTGCAACCAGTTTTGGTCTGCCCCACACTGTCTAGTGGGAAACCTGAGGCTGTGCAGGGATACAAGTAGATTCATTCTCAAAACATTAAGGAGTGACTAAGATTGAGGGGCAAATATGACCAAAAGGCAGCATGAATGTAGTTATGCAAGATCCATGGTACCACCAGAGAGAGCAAGTGGTCACTCTCAAGGGCTTCTGAACAGAATTTGGTTTCTAACAGGACAGGATTTATTTGGTAAGTTTTTACCATGTCTATGGACCAGCTCAGGCCTGTTTCATTATCATCTTTTTTTCAGCAGAAGCATATAGGCTTATATCAACTGTGGTTGCTATGTGTGTATCACTATCTTAGTGAAGTTACTCCCCAGTATTTCTATTCATTGAACGTCAGATCCTGAAATGCTGTAGCACGTGGAGAGGGGAGAAAAGAGTGACTGCAAATAGAAATTCAGCTATGCTTGAATCTGTCCTAGCTTGCTTGTCTATCGTCCTTACTCAGTCTCTTCCTAGGTGCTCTAGGAGGCTTTCTTCCCTGCCTGGGGATGCTCTCCTGGCAGTCCACTTCTCAAATATGAATGTGCAGAAAAGAGACACTAATAACAAGTGCTGTTAAAGGTCTGTAAATTGTTTTCGATCTGCTCTTAGATCCCAAACTGTGGACGATGTAGGGATACATGCAGAGAAACTAATGCAGGTGCTCAGTGCCAGGGAATAAACCAAGTGTCCCCACACTGAGCAAAAACTCTGTTTAAGAAATATTTAAACTGTAGCTATTGTGCAGTCCACTGGAAGCATTCACAGTAGGATCCAGGAAATGAAAATGAATTCCCATAAATGAAGATAGAGGAGCCACTATATTTAAGGCATTATGGATGCATTTTATCTTTCTACCTATCCTCCTGCTAAGTAACGGGGATGGGTAGTAGCTTCTGCTAAAGTTAATACATTGATTTTCTCTGTGCTGCGCACCCGGCTGCTTTCCCTACCACTATCTAAACTGTTCTGAAAAAAAACCTGCCTGGTGCTTTACAGAAAGAGTCATTGTGATAAAAAATTTCACATGTAAAGTTGTGAAAAGCAGGACTGCAGTTGCTGTGCATGAGTATACCGTAAGCACAAGCTGTGCATGAGTATACTGTAAGCACAAGTATTACAAGCAGAAGTTTTGTTAAGTTCCAAGACAAGCTGAAAAAGCTGGAGTGGGAAATTTGACATCAGTTGTACATTTTCAATGTACATGAAAGCTCTTCCTCAAAGCTTGCACTAATATGCAAAGAGACTGGGAGGAGCATGCATTTACGTAAAGCAAGTGTCTATTTAGGCTCTTGCACAATGTTACTGAGTAATTCTGTATGCTTCAGGGTTAGTGCTTACATGAGTTGGCTGTGCATTTTTTCATGGGTAAGTGAAAGTGAACAAGCATGTATAAATGTGTTTCTGAAGATATAATTCAACCTTTTTGTGTTACCATTCAACAGTTTTTCTTTTTAAACTGTGTCTTTGGCTGTGGCATTTCCTCTTAGAAAATTCCTGCCCAACAAACAGCTCATTAAATCATTGATAAAATTCTGTTAAACAAACACTGGATAACACAAGATATCAGTCCCTAACAAGCGCATGCACAGAATATTGCACTTACTGGTTTTCTGAATGCTTTTGTGGGTTTTCTTTTGAAGTGGAGCTGTTGTTCAGGGCCAGAAGATTTATTGGATGAGCTACTAAATAAATAATGAAACCTGTAGCTATGAAATAAAATTTTTGCATTTTTTAAAATCATTACCATTTTTCTTAAGTGTATCTCACTCTCTCCTCCAAAAAGATTTTCACCAGCTTGTCTCAGAGGCAGTAACACACAGCAGTAAGCTAAAAAAGAAACAGGAATTATTTTTGCAAATCCTTCTGCCACTGCATCCTTTGCTTGCTAAAAGCCAGGCTCTGACACAAGAATTTAAGCCATAAAATCCTGAAAAACACAGATACTGAACAGTTCAGTTTCCCTGAGGAAGCTTAACAGCTCTGAATGTAGGAAAAAGTGCTGATATTAGTCAGGAAAAAATGCAAATTGTGAGTTATTTCAGTGAATGCTGGAATTACTTAATAATACTGCATTTCTGCTACACTCTTGTGTGCAGGAAGTCATATCACAATTTCTAGAAGATGGGAAAGGTGCTTTTTTGGTGGTAGCCAGTCCACTTTGAATATGTTCAATGTGATAGAGCCTATGGATTTGCAGTGTGTAATCCAATACAGAAGTTACTTCAGAGAGCATCCTACCCCCTTAAATGCTTCAGAATATATTAAAATAAAACCAGTTAAAATTCAATAAAAACAAGTGACACCAGGTAGAGCTTTAAAAAAAGTCAGTCCATGGAAAGCAAAGGCTTATGAGGCAGCTGGAATTGGTCAGACAAAACAAACTTCTTTAATATGGTTGCAACTGTTTCTCCAACTGTTTTTGAATAGTCTTTTTGGTTCCAATATGAATTAGAGGGAGACGTGATAGCCTAGAGACTGGCTGTCTCTCACCTGCCATGAAGCTCAGGTGCTGGTATAAAATAATGGGATAATGGAATTTGTGGCTTTTTGAATGTAGGTATTTCTCAAGTCAGATGTAGGGAGGAGGAGGAGGTTTTAGTACTGTCTATTTTATTCCTTTAATTGCAAAATAAATTGTGTATAAAGGCAGAAACAGCAAAGATTGGCTATTTGTTGTCCAAAAAGCTGTCCAAAAAGTTGTCCAGTTGTCCAAAAAGACAAATTGGTTGAACTACTTGGTATGTCATAAAATACACAGAATATATGGGGAAATTTGTTGCAACACTGGAAACATGTTCAGTAGTCTTTCTTATTCACATGCTGTGATATTGGTTCTCTAACAACTTTCCCAAACCTGCCTGTTCTTAGAGATAAGTGTCATGTAAGTTTAGACAAGAGCCAAATCTGCTTGTTTAATGAGATGTGACAAATGACAGTGGATTCTGATAGAACATATATAATTTATAAATGTAGTACTCTAAAACAATCATCTTTTTACCGGAATGCTGCTGTCCAAAGGGGACACTTCTGAGATGCACCTTAGCTGCTGCCAATGTTGCGTATTTTGACCACAAGAAGTGTGGTGGTTTGCATGAACCATGCTGGTTTACTCTGCTTCACTTTTCTATAATGTAATTTTAATTGAAATAATGTTAATGCATTTTAGACAAAGCAAAGAGCAAAAACCACCATCAAAATATCTCAACTTAATCGTCATACCAATGCCATGCTGCATTACTTAAAATTTTTAAATAGAATCTTAAACAATAAAATCAAACCTAAGTAACATGAAATGCTAAAACACTTGCATTTCAATCATGGAAACTTCAAGTCCAGGCTGTATGATGGGGACAAAATGCCTGCAAGTTGATAGAGAGGAGTTTTGCTGTCAGGATATGATGAACTGTCAAGGAAAATTAAGGTAGGCTTGCCTAGGACTGTGGCAATATGTAATGACCCCAGGAGAAGTGTTGTGATAATCCTTTCAGGCCCTGTTCTGGGCACCAAGCAGCCCCCCTCAGATATGCTGGGATGACAGAGCTGAATGAAACCTGCACAAGGATTTGCATATCTGGAGACTGTGTGTCTAGTAGAGCACAGTGACTGCACAGCTGAAGAAGTATTTACAACTTCTAAATACATTCTGTTCTTTGGGATGTGATCCTTCTCTCCTTGGGGAGGACTGGGAGGGAGAGGATTCCAGTGAAAACCTGGGGGGTGATTCCTCTCTGCTGTTCACTCATTTACCCATATAGGATAGAATTAGCTCATATTGCCAGAAGGAATATTTATTTTATTAATTTAATAAAGACCATGTATATATGGCCTGTATTCCTATGACTCAAGACCTGATTTCTACCTAATCTAATTAAGGTCATTTACACCCAAACTCAGTACATGTAAAATGCTGTCTTAGCAGAATGGGAATGTGTTATGCCTAACAGATCTACCCATGGTGCAAGGCAGGAAATACTCTTCTACTTTTGGATGATATTTTTATCTCAAATGCAGAACAGAAATATAAAACCCATAAACCCATTTATTTTTAATAGTGATGTATTGCTGTAAGTCACAGTTTCAGCTGACAATCTTTACTCTCTATTGACCTGTTTTGTGAGATTTTGTAAACTAGCTAATAAACCTTTGCTCTTGCTACTGCTGAGTTTAATACAGTCCATTACATTCACTGCTGAAATAAAAACTATGGTATGGTAAATTAAAATTTTTTCAAAATGTCTTAACAATAAACACTTTGATATTTGTTCACAAATATACTTTCATGTTACATGCTACTCAGCATGGAAAATTTTCTGTGATTCATCTTCCAAGTCACCTTTTAAAGAATGTATTTCTGAGTATGGATTTAATTTGTATGCTTCAAGAAGTGTCAAATGCATAACTAGAGAAGTAAAAAGTATATGTTGTGACAGTAGCCTGGTCTGTAGGAGCTGTATTGGAGCCTAGGGCAGTAGGGGATGCTTCAGGAAGTACTGAGTGCAGTAGATACCATTGTCCTATTTGTTTGTTGTCTCTGGAGCATAAGCTGGCAATTTAGAATTGTTGGACTTGGTGAGCATTATAAGACTTTTTGCTAGCCCAGAGAGTGGTATGACTCTGCTGGTGATGTTCAGTCCAGTGCAGATCAGTGAAAGGTTCTGTTCACCACTTTGTTGGCTATCTGTTGGATAAGAAAAGCCTCTACTGTGGATGAATGGTCTCATGTTTGGAGTAATGGTATGTGATGTCTATGATGGTGGGAAGGTTGGTTGGAGTACAACAGTGGGGTACAGATGTTAGTTCACTATTGAGATGAGTTTTAGGCTTCCTGCTGGAGTCTTCTATTTCAGACAGACTACAAAGAACAATTTGTGAGGACAAAAGATCTGTCTCAGGACTATTCAGTGTCTGTCTTCCTGTCAGGGAGCAGTGAGGCTTGCTGTTTCCTAAGAGGAAGTGAGCCAGAAGTAGAAGATTTCCAGTGATGGGAACGGGGTACAGAGGGGTCTGAAACCAGATCCAAGGGCTATCCAGGCATCTCTAATGGGAATATCTGGAAATGGTGTCAAAGACAGGACTAGAGACAAGCCTATAACATATGTGCAAGAGTTTAGCTCAGGAGACAAGCCACCTACAGTGTAAATCCAAAGTTCCTCCAGGAGGCAGGGCAAGAGACAAGGGATGGAGGCTGGTGGGACTGAAATGTCACTTCAATAAGGGTTGAATGCTAAGAACACCCTGTCCCATGGGCAGGGCATATAGGAGAAGGCCCCAGATCGTCAGATGCAGGATAAGACCTTTTGGTGCAGTCATGCCTCTGCACAGCACTGTATTCTCATTGGCAGCTAGAGCTGAATTCTGAAGTGTATTTGTAACTCAGCAAAAAGCAACTTCAGAGGAGCCTTGTAATGAAGAGTATGTGGTACATAGATAAGACAAAAGTGTGGCAGGTTTTATTGGTCTACTCAGACCAGTGATACTCAGTAGCTAGGTATATATGAAGTTTATTCCAGCCAGAGATGATGTTATTTTCACAATTTGTGTTACCAAGATTTAAGGGAAGATGCTCTGGGAACTTCTCCAAAATGGTTTATTTTATGAAGTCAAATGAGTGGGAGGATTTTTTCTACCCACAACCTTAAGCAGTGGGGAAAGCCATCTTCTCAGATCCTCCTTCCTCAGCTTTATGAGCCTGCGAAGACTGATTGCATTGTATGAGCTGGGACCTTTTATAAAAAAACCAGGTCTTATAGATGTAAATGAAGGCTTCCTAGCTTTTGTAATTAGCAGGGTTTTACTCTGGCAAAACTTTCTAATGTTTATTTTTAATGAAATAAGAACGAATTGCGAACAGGAAGTACACTTTCCCTCACAAGATTTGATGATGATCTTCATACTCTATGAGTTCTCCTTGGAGTTTTTTTTTGGGAGGCCATTAGAGCTTATCTCAAAAGAAAATTTTCAATATACAGCTTTCAAATGCAGGTCCAGCTCTCCAAGAATCTCTGCTGGTGGTGGCTGAGGTACACTGGTACTTTTGGTTACTTCTGTGCACTAAACCCAGGTCATCTTGTACAGCTACTGTCCTTTAAACTAAGGTAGTTAGGAAAACATGTTCCATTTGTAGCAGGAACAGGTTGATACCACCCTGGTGATAACTGACTATAGCAAGTTAGTGGTGACTGTCAAAGGAATGAATTTTATGCCTGAGTAATATTAATGTGAGGTGCTCATGCATAAAAAAAAGAAGTTAGTTGCAATTTGCATAATACTTCCTGCACCTGCTTGAATGAACTGTTAGATTATTGTACCAGGCTGCCTCAGTTCAAACACTTCAGCTTTGCCATTCTCAATGGATTAGTAAAAATAATTGTGTGGTTTAACAGAGGAATTTATATTGTGTTTGAGAGTCTTTGAGCAAACACCAGAGTGTGAAAAATACATTACAGACCTAGTGAGCCGTGCTGTGGGAAATGTAAACTAAAGCAGTGATATATCTTCAGGAGTTGCATCTCTTTTGCTACTCGTGAAACACCTCCTATTTTAATCAATTGTGAATGAATAAGATCTGTGGTATAAACTGATGAATGAAATTTATTAAACTGTAACTATCGTACAATATTTACAGAAGAATAAAGGAAATAAATACATTTTCCAGGGGTGAAGTTAAATTTGATCTCTGAGGACATGCCCAAAAGACAGCTTCTGACTCAAATGCTTATGTTTTAAAGAAGAGTGCACTGCGTTCCTTGTACATGTCTTTACATGGCTCCTCTCACTTTGTGATGAGAGAGAAAAGTTGCCTTTATTTATTAAGATGGAGATAGTAAAGTATTCTAGTCTCCTCATGTACTTCTCTCCTTGGGCTTCTTCCCAAGGAAGAGAGAATGGAAGAGAGAACAAAATGAGATGGTAAGGGTAGAGCACTAGGTGTACTCTAGACTTTTTATATTTAAAAAAAGAAAAACCAAAAGTGTCACACAGCTTGGAGGTCAAATCCAGCTAGCACTCAGAAGAGAATAACAGAGAAAACAGACTTGTGGTTTAAAGTGCAGCCGTAAACTTACTAGCTGAGGTTATCACAGGACGCTATCTGATCCAACCTCCCTGCGCAAACAGAGTCATCCTAGAGCACATGGCACAGGATTGTGTTCAGATGGTTCTTGATTATCTCCAGCGAGGGAGACTCCACAACTTCTCCAGTGCTTAGTCACCCTCACAGTAAAGAAGTTCTTTCTTATATTCAGGTGGAACTTTCTTGCATCAGTTCCTGCCTGTTGCCTCTTGTCCTGTTGCTTGGCACCACTGAGAAGAGCCTGGCTCCCTCCTCTTGGCCCCTCCCCCTTTAGATATTTATACACATTAATGTGGTCCCCTCTCAGTTGTCTCTTCTCAAGGCTGAACAGGCCCAGCTCTCTCAGCCTGTCCTTGTAAGAGATGCTCCAGTCCCCTGATCATCTTTGTTGCCCTTCACTGAACCCACTCCAGGAGCTCCATGTCACTCTTTTGCTGAGGAGCCCAGAACTGGACGCTGCACTTCAGATGTGGCCTCATCTGGGCTGAGCAGAGGGTCAGGATCACCTCTCTCCACCTGCTGGCAATGCTCTTCCTAAAGCACCAGAGGATACCATTGGCCTTCTTGACCACAAGGGCTCACTGCTGGCTCATGGACAGCTTGTTGTCCACCAGGACCCACAGGTCCTTCTCTGCAGAGCTCCTTTCCAGCAGTTTGGCTCCCAGCCTGTACTGGTGCGAGGGGTTATTCTTCCCCAGGTGCAGGACTTTTCAATTGCCATTGTTGGACTTCACACAGTTCTTTCTGCCCATCTCTCCAAACTGATGAGGCCCTTCTGAAGGGCTGCACAGCCCTCTGGGCTATCAGCCACTCTTCCCACCTTTGTGTTGTCAGTGAACTTGCTGAGGAGGCATCTGCCCCTCCTCACAAGTCACTGATGAACAAGTTAAACAATACTGGACCCAATACTGGTCCAGTTGGCAGGCACCACTAGTGACAGGCCTCCAGCTAGACCCTGTTGTACTGGATTACATCCCTCTGGGATGTGCCATTCAGCCAGTTCTCAATCCACCTTGCTGTCCACTTATCCAGTCCACGCTTCCTGAGTTTACCTATGAGCATATTGTGAGAGGCAGTGTCAAAGGCCTTGTTGAAGTCGAGGTAGGCAATACACACTGCTCTCCCCTCATCCATCCAGTAGTTGTCTCACCATGGAAGGCCATCAGGTTGATCAAGCATGATTTGCCTTTAGTGAATCCATGCTGACTACTCCTGATCCCCTTCTTTTCATCCATGTGGATAGAGATGGCCTCCAGAATGAGGCACTCCATCGCCTTTCCAGGGATTGAGTTAGACTGACTGGCTGGTATTTCCCTGGGTCATCCTTGCCCCTTTTGAAGACTGAGGTGACATTTACTGTCTTCCAGTGCTTAGACACCTCTCGTGATCTCTGCAACATTTCAAAGATGACCATTAATGGCCCTGCTGTGGTGTCCATCAGCTCTCTCCGCACTCGTGAGTGCATCCCATCAGGACCCATGGACCTGTGGACATCAAAGCTGCCTATGTGTTCTCTAAAGCAATCCTTCTTGAGCAAGGGAAAGTCTTCCTTCCAACATTCCTTTACCCTGATCCCTTGCGTCAAAGATTGCTGAGGGTTGGCCATGTCAGCGAAGACTGATGCAATGAAGGCATTCAGTTACTCTGCCTTCTCTGCATCCTTTTTTTAACAGGGTCTCCCCTCCATTTAGTAATGGGCCCACATTTTCCTTTGTTTTCTGTGGTTTACTGATGTATTTGAAGAAACCTTTCTTCTTGTCCTTGACATTCTTGGCCAGGTTTAATTCCAGATGGGCTTTGACCTTCCTTGTCTCATTTCTACTTACACTGACAACCTCTCTATATTCTGCCCAAGTGACCTGACCCTGTTTCCATCTCCCATGTATTTTCTGCTTCTGCTTGAGTATTGACAGGAGTTCTTTATTCATACATGAAGATCTCTGTGTCCACTTTGCCCAATTTCTTGCTCATTAGGATGCATTGTTCTTGAGCCTGGAGGATATGAATATACACCAGCTCTTGGATTTCTCTTCCCTCAGGACCTGTTGGGAAGACAGGTCCTGAGGGAACCAGGATTCTTCCAAGAAAATCCCTAAAGAGTCTAAAATTAGCTCTCATGAAGTCTGTGGTTACAATCTTATTTGCTGCCCTGCTTCCTCCTTGCCTCCTTCCTTGATACTGAGCTCCACAGTCTCATGGCCACTAGAGCCAAGGCTGCTCCCAACCTTCAGATCTCCAGCAAGGCCTTCCCTGTTTGTTAGTATGAGGTCAGGCAGCACATCATTCCTTCTGGGGTTCTCAATACCTGTGTCAGGAAGTTGTCATCAATGCTTTCCAGGAACCTTCTGGGCTGTTTGTACTTCACTGTGTTGTTTCTCCAGCAGATGTCAGGGTAGTTAAAGGCCCCCACAAAAACCAATGCCTGTGACTTTGAGACTGCTTCAAGCTGCCTGTAGACATCATACACTTTCTCCTCCTGCTCAGGTGGCCTGTAGCGAACAACCACAACAATGTCATCCTAACTAGTCAGCTGTTTTATCCTAACCGATAAGCTCTTGCCCCAAGAAAGAACCTGATACATTCCAAGTGTTGCCTCACATAGAGAGCAACTCTACCACTGCACTTTCCCAGTCTCTGTCCTACACTATGTAGCCCTTCAGGACTATCTCATCTCGAGGCGAAACGATTTTTTATTTTCTCTTGTGCTGTCACATATGTATGTACATATTAGTTAACATGCTAATCCTACTGGAAACCTCATTCCAAACCTCATACTGTGGTAGTTAGGAACCCTTCTAATTATCAGCTAGAAACATTCATATCCGATTTGTACCCATCTGGTTTTGTTTCATTATCATCCCCAATTATCAGGGAAAAAAATTATACTTGGACTGAGTAATCACATCTTCCCTAGGTCCTTGCTTTTGAAATTTAACCAAGAACAGGTTTCCATACCTTTCATTGAAAATAGATACCTTGTTTTCTTGGGTTTTTGGGGCTGTCCTGTGCAGGGCTGGAAGGTAGACTTCATAGAGTCATAGAATTATAGCATAGTTTGTGTTGGAAGGGACCTTAAAAATCCTCTAGTTTCAACCCGCCTGCCAAGGGCAGGGACACCTTCCACTAGATCAGGTTTCTCAGAGCTTCATCCAGCCGGGCCTTGAGCATCTCATGTGATAGGGCATCCCCAGCTGCTCTGAGCAACCTGTTCCAGTGCCTCACCACTCTCATTGAAAGAGTGTTTTCCTAACAGCTAATATAAACCTACTCTCTTCTAGTTTGAATCCATTCCCCACTGTCCTGTGCTCTTGTACAAAGTCCTTCTCCATTGTGAGGAGCCAATCTAATTTTGATTTCTATCTCAATACTGGTTGTCAGGGGCATGTGGGGGAGGGGTTGTACATGTACCACTTGCAGGAGGCAACCAGGAGAAGATGGGTGAAAGCGTTGTCTCTGGGGAGACTTTGCCTGGCAACCATTTCCTATCTCACATGGGATAGGCAGTCCGCAGGTGACCACCAAAGACACTGTACCCTCCAGAGAGGTTCTCCAATCAGATGTCTCCACCAAATGGACTACAGTTGAGCGTTGGACTGGGATAATTGTGTCCTGTCAGCAGGCAGACTTTGGGAGAAGCCAGGGGGCATAAAAGTAACTGAGCTCTAGGGGCTTTTTGAGTAAGGGCTTTTTTGAATCAGGCTTTTTTGGCTGGGGCTTTTTGAGTAGGGCTTTTTCAGTCAGAGCTTTTTGAGTTGGGGGCTTTTGGGTTTTGTGTTTTTGCTTCGGCTCTAGCAGGCGGGGCTTTTGGCCTTGTGTTTTGGGGTCTGGTCTTTTGGTCTTCTTGCTTTTTGCCCTGGCTATAGCCCTTTTTTTGTCCTCTTTGCTCCGGCTCCAGCCTGCCTTTTGGCTCTTCTACCCTTGCTGGCCCTTGCTCTCTCTCACGTACTCACCCTCCCTTTCACTGGATGCTTGGTTGACCTCCAAGCCTCATGTGTAGCCTGAGTCCTGCCCTGCCCCTTCGCCTGTCCCAGCTGCCACCTGTCCTGCCTCCCTGTGTTCCTGACTGATGCCCTGCCTGTTTTGTCCCTGCATTCCTGCCTGCCTCTTACCTTGCTTTGCCAATCCAGCTCGCCACCGCGATCCCCACCATGACCCTCTCCAGGGTTCTGGACCTCCTGCGCGAGTGCCTGCTCACTCACCTCATGTCCGGCTGCCCACTGCCATAGGAGCTGTGCTTGTGGAGCTCTGCCTCTCTGAAAGCTATGCAGGCTCCCCCACAGGCAGTGTGCACACACCCCCTGCCACTTGGGCATTGATGGCACTCCCTGACCTTCTGGTGGTAGCGTCCACTTTTTCTCTCTCCCCCCCGCACCTCTCTCTCCTCTCCCATCCTTTCTTCATTTTCCTTCCTCCTTTTCTGTCTTTTCTAGTCCTCTTTAGTAGGGCAACTCCCTTTTATGTTACTAATAAACAGTTCTCAGATACAATATTGTCTCATGTGACCTAATTTCATCCTAGACCATCTATTTTAAAAGATGTCCTCACAGTTTCTCATAGTGGAACACAACATCCATCCTTCTTGTAGGCTGCCTTCAGGTACTGGAAGGCAGCATTTACATCACCCAGAAGCTGCCTCTTCTCCAGGCTGAACAATCCCAATTCTGTCAGCCTTTCCTCATAGAGAGAGTTCTATCCCTCTGATCAACTTGTTGGCCTCTTCTGGACTTGTTCCAACAGGCTAATGTCCTTTCTGTGCTAGGGACCCCAGAGCTGCATGCAGCACTCCAGGTGGGGTCTCACCAGAGGAGAGCAGAGGGGAAGAACCACCTCCCTTGACCTGCTGGCCACGCTGCTTTTTATGGTTGGCTCTTTGGGCTGTGAGTGCACATTGCTGGGTCATGTCCAGCCTCTCATTCACCAGCATCCCCAAGTCCTTCTCCGCAGGGCTGCTCTCAATCTGTTCGTCCACCAGCCTGTGTTGGTACTGGGGGTTGTCCCAACCCAGGCGCAGCACCTTGCACTTGGTCTTGCTGAACCTCATGAGATTGCCATGGGCCCACCTGAGCTTGCCCAGGTCCCTCTGGATGGCATCCCATCCTTCAAGTGCGGCAGCCACACCACTCAGCTTGGTGTCATCTGCAAATTTGCTGAGGGTGCACTCGATCCCTTTGTCTGTGTCATTAATGAAGATATCAAATAACACAGGTCCCAATACCCACTGAAGGACACCACTTGTCACTGGTGTCCATTGGGACTCTGAGCCATTGACCACCCTCTGGATGTGACCGAGCAGTTTCTTATTCATATAGTAGTCCATTCATAAACCATCTTTTTCCAATTTAGAGAGAAGGATGTTGTGGCAGTGTCAAAGGCTTTGTAGAAGTCCAGATAGATGTCATCTGTAACCCTTCCCTTGTCCACTGATGTAGTCACTCCATCATAGAAAGTCACTGTGTTGGACAGGCAGGACTTGCTCTTGGTAAAGTTTTGCTAGCTGTCTCAAATCCCACGGCGTGTCCTCCACGTGCCTTAGCATGGCTTCTCGGAGGATCTCTTCCATGATCTTCACAGGCACTGAGGTGAGATTGACAGTTTAGTAATTCCCAGGGTCCTCCTTTCTACCTGTTTTAAAGATGGGTACAATGTTTCCACTTTTTCAGTCACCTGAGACTTCATTTGACTACCATGACTCTTCAGATATCAAGGAGAATTGCTTGGCAACTACATCAGTCAATTACCTCAGGACTCCGGGATGCATCTCATGGGGTCCCATAGACTTACGCTCATTCAGGTTCCATGAACCTGATCTTCTCTTACAGTAAGAGGAACTTTGCTCCCCCAGTCTCTGTCCTGCTCTCCATCCTCTCAAGAGGCATGGAAAGAGAGGTTGTCATTGAAGAGTCAGGCAAAAAAATTTGTTGAGTACCTCAACTTTCTCCTCATCCTTTGTTACCTCTTTATCAAAGAGTGTACACTCTCTTTGACCTTCTTTTTCTGGTTAACATACCTGTAGAAGCCCTTCCTGTTATTCTTTGCATCTCTTGCTAGGTTCAGTTTCATCTTCACCTTTGCCTTCCTCCTCCCATCACTACACAACCATACTTTGTCTTTATATTCTCCCTGGGTCACCTGTCCTAGCCTCAACTGTCCATTCATTTACTTCTTTCCCTTTAGTTTGACCAGCAGTCTCTTGCCTTCTTTGCCTGATTTCTCACTCCTGGGGATTGCTAGCTCTTGCATTCTATGGAAGGCTTCCTTAAAGATCTGCCAGCTCTGTTCCACTCCCTTGTCCCTGAGGGCAGTCTCCCACTACCTCCCTGAAATCCCACTATCCCCCAGGGATCCCACTATCTCCCTGAAAGGCTGGAAGTCTGCTTTCCTAAAGTTCAGGAGCCTAATTTTACTCCTTACCTGACCCATATTCCTCAGGACTGTGAACTCCACCAGTGCATGATCACTGCAGCCCAGGCTTCTTCAAATTTTGACATCCCCAATAAGGTCACTTGTGTTGGTGACCAACAGATCCAGTAACACATCTTTTCTTGTAGGGCTTTCTATTATCTGGGTCAAGAAGTTATCCTTCATGCATTCTAGGAGTCTCCTGGATTGCCTACAGCTTGTCGTGCTACTGTTCCAGCAGATGTCAGGATGGCTGCAGTCCTCCAGAAGGGCAAGAGCCTGTGAGTACGATGCCTCCTGTAGCTGGAGCAAGAAAGCTCCATCAATAGGATCCCCTTGAGCAGGCAAGCTGTAGTAGACACCAACCACAAGTTGTTGTTGTTGTCCTTTTGTTTCCTCCATCCCTGAGTCTTACCCACAGGCTTTCGACCTACTTGTGGCTGTTCTTCAAAGACAGCTCTTCACACTCAATCTACCTCTTGTGGTGGATGCCTCCAGCTCTCCTTTCTCCCCTCTCTCTTCCAAACAGCCTGTAGCAGTCAATAGCCACACCCAGTCTTGACTGCAATGATCCTTGTGGGTCCCTTCCAACTTGGGATATTCTACAGTTCTATAATGCCAGTCATGCAAGCTATCCTACCATGTCTCTAACCCTAATGAGATCAAAGCCCTGTGAATGCACACAGACCCCTAGTTCCTCCTGTTTTTCCCCCATACTGCATGTGTTGGTGTGCAGGCATCTTATAATTGAGTCAATATCCAAGTGAGGATGAGAAGGACTGCCCCAGTCCTGTCTTGTGGTCATTTCTTGGGATGCTTGTTCTTGCTCGACGTATCCCTTTTTATATCTTCTTTTGCTATTTGAGTGGTTGCAATAGTCCTCCATGCAGTGTTGGGCCAGAGCTGTAACCCACAAGCTTGGTAAATATTTATCAGTAACTCTATCCTGCACTAATCTGCATTATTCTGAGTTTCTTATGAGGCAATGGTGGTGGTAGGAAGGTGATGTATTGTCGCCCTAGTTTTTCACTGCATGCCTTGTTCGCGTTAGCAGTGAAAGACTTTCTCATAAGTAGTAAGATAAACAATGCCCATGTTTTTGTAACGAATCTTTTCTAGGCTGTACTTTTAGAATTGTTTTGCATTCCTTCTCCGGAGGCGGAGGAAGGTGATAGACTAAATTTATATCCTATCAATTTGGAGAGGCTTAACCTCTTCATCCAATTGTTGATTGTCTGTACATATGTATATAAGTGTGAAAATAAACGAGGAGCCAGGCTTTTGCCCGTTGGCCTAAGACCTTGGCGTGTGTATGAAACCTGCATCCATGCCTGATTGTTAGTGTCGATCTGCAACAACGTATTTTTATTTTTTTCAGGTAGGGTAGACCATGCTGATACATGGTTCTTGGTTCCAGCCAAATTCAGCGTCAGCATCTGACCTTTTTGTAGACCTCAGCTGCCGAATGGAGCCAGAGGCTAACATGCAATTTTGCCTGGATCTTGTGCTTCTGAGAGGTAGTAGCTTTTGGCTCCCAGCTTCCCACCGAGCACGAATGCAGGAGAACTGAACCCGTGGTTTCCTCTGTCCTGCTGGGTTACCTTATACCCTAATAACCCTTATGGCAAAGTTAAAATGTACTAAGGATTAGTCTCTGAGCTCCTTCAGGTTCAAATAAAGCTCCAAGTGTTGTGAGAACTCTCAGTTTGTGGAGTTCAAGTCCCTGGGCTAGATCCTGAGATCAGAATTCTTACCGGTCTTCCGTGATACCTACAGGTGTTTAACCATGTAATGGGGGCCAAGTCCTGATACCATGTGCTATAGAACTGTCACTGGCTGAGCTTAAGAAAAGTCATTGTTTAGCCTTCAGTGGGTCTTCAAAAAGCCTCATGCTGCAAAGTGTGCACAGTTGCTGGTTTAATAAATTCTCTTCTGATTTAAGATTAAGGGTTTGTAAATTAATTATTAGATTATGTTGCCTTCTTAAAAAATTAGATTGTTCAATAGAAGTCTACTTTCCAGTTGCCTTTGCAGCATCTGAAATTTACCTTCTTATGATAGCAGTGTTATAAAAATGTACAGGGAGACAGAGAGAGAGAGTGAGTGAAATACTATAGCAGTTTTATGGCTGTGTAAACAAACCACCTTTGTCAGAATTCAGTCATCTTTAACAGCTAGAAGGTGATGCTTCCAGTGATGGTGATCACCTTCCAGGTGATAGTAAGTATTTATCCATCTCACAGTAATTTAAAGAGGAGTCACAGCTCATCCATCTTTTTCTAAGAGTTACAATGAATATATTTGACTGTAAGAATTTAGCATTTACCCTTCATGGGTCAGTGGATGGGTTAGTCTTAAAGCATCTTTAGGGAGAGATTATTCTAATAAAGCCTCTGTACACACAATATACTGCATTAGTATTTCATGCTTCTTTTTTATAAAAATAAATCAAGCAGCAGGCTATATTTCCTAATCAGCTGTGTTTCACACATAACATCTCCATGTGTTGGGGATGATGTGGACTTTCAGACAGAAATTAATCTATTAATGGCAATATTTCATTTAAATCCTTTTTTGGGAACTAGATATCCTTAACAGGCTAACCAGAAGGCACTTTGATTATTGTTTTGAGACAGTGTTCTAGGAGCATCTTAAAAGCAACCTTTTTTATATTCCTTTTATTGCTGCCTCCTCATTTAATCTCAATTTCATTAATTGTGCACAGAATGTTTTACCTTCAAATTTGCAAGCCATGCAAGCAAAAAGTGAGATCATAATTTAGTGTTTCTTATTTTCAATGTCAGTCATATTTTACAGACATTGAATTTTTCACCATGAAGTTGTTACACATTTTCATGTAGGTTGCACACTTTTCTTGCCTGATTCTGGGACACTCACTGTGCTCAGTAGCTCACAATTTTAGAAAGTAGCTCAGGACAGGGACTGAAAAACATCATGTTAAAAGTGGAAAGGGATTTTAGTTGACAGCGTAAATATGAGGACAACTTTGCTTATCATATTTCCTTACCACCATTAGAAAGAAAAGCATTCTTTCTTCCCTATGTTAAGAAACCAATGGAAAATCGACATAAAAAATAATGTGCTTTTACATTTGAAAATACTGCGGTAAGCACTGAGGAAGGGCTTAAGGTTTTTTCCTCGACTTTCAATACTTACTGTTAAAACTGCTATGTCGTGAGGAGCTCTTGGCCTTCTATTAGCGTTTTTCTCAGTGAGTAACTGGTCTGAGCTTCTATAAAATATTAAAAAGTGAAAGACCTTAACCTCTCCTAGACATAAAGCAAACCTTTAATCTAAACAGAGAATAAACCAACGCACTGACATCTACCTAAGGTCTGTGAATCTGCATAGCCTCAACTAGGGGATGTGGAACTGGCTTACTTTAAGACAATCTATGAATCTTGATCATGATACTGAAATTAGAACAGAACCAGCAGGCATATTTTGGGGGATTTTTGGCACTTTCTTGGGAGTAAAGCAGAGTTGAGACTCGAACTTGGACAAAGCAGGCTCAATTAGAGAGGAAGCCATATCACCTAAGGTAAAACAGCAAGTTCTCTATATAGACAAGACATAAGCTAGTAATGAGCATACATCCTCTAATTTTTAATATTGGAAAAATAATTATTTCACTTGAATGAAAAGTAAAGTTCTAGAGACAGCAGCAGTCAGCTAACCAGAAATTAGTATACAGAGTGGTTTTGGCAGAGGAATGAATGTGTAAGCTCCCATATTTTGGGAGTTGCTTTGGTGAAGAGAATTAATTTGTGTCAGATGACAGAGAAGAAAGATGGTGCCTCAAAGGTCTTTCTGAAGGATTCGAGAATGGATGGTTCAAGCTGCAGCTTCTTCTCCCTTTTCATACTTCTTGTGACACCACTGAGTACAGCCCAAATTTTACAGGTATTAGAACACTGCCCTTTTGGGCATTGCAAGATCTCAGGTATTTTTTCTGGGAGTGCCTTAGGTCCAAGTTATTCAAGTGTGAGAGCTGGGTATTTAAACATCTTTAAAAATCCCATGCATGGAATTTCAAAGGTTATCTTCCCTTCATTTCCACTCTTATAGGCACTGTCTATGGTAGTCACTTTTGAAAATGGCTATAGAACAAGAGACTCTCAAAATAGCTCAGGAGGATCAAATAAAAGAAAAGGGACATAAATTAAGGCAGGTTGATGTGTTTATACGGGCTTTCTCCTAAGAGTTCTTTTCCAAGCACCTTAACTTAATGCTAGACTTTAAGCACCTAAAACTGTGCCTTACCTTTGCTTTACCCAGGTCTCCTCTGTATAAAGTAGGGATAATAGCTTGTCCCTGTCTCACAGTGATAAAAACATTAAAAGATTGTGAGATTTTTTTCCAGTACCATAGTAATGGGGGTTATATAAACATCTTAGATAGTCAAAAGGTAAGTTGAACTGGCAAAGCAGAGGTCATGAGCAACTAGAGATGAGATGTAGAAGTGGGCAAAGTTGTGCAAGGCCTGGAAGGCCTGGTAATAACTTTATATACTGTATTACGTCTAGGAGGGAGACTTTCAGCTTTCACTGACCTTTATTTTGAGCTTTTTTCTTCTCTATTTTATTTACAGTTACATGTACTGACATTTGCACAATTTCACATTTGTCAAAGACAAAAACCTGACAATTCTCTCTTTCAGACTTTGTTTTGAATTGTGAGTGTGAGTACATGTACGAATTTAGCCTCCCGTTAACTACTATGGCACGCAATTAGAATTTGCAGCATGGGTACGAAATTCTTCTTGTTATAGTAATGGGTATAGAGGTACCCTCACGTTTGATCTGAGTAGAAAATGTACCTAAGAGATGTCCTGAAACATTTTTTATGTCATAAGAACTGGAGAAACTCATATAGCTAGGCTTGCCTTATATTTTCCAGAGTGTTTGCAGACATGTATTATTTTATTAAGCTGCGGTCTAGAGTTTTTAACTTCAGACTAAAATTTTTTGTATTATATGATTTCTGAGGGTAAGTTTTGCCTGCAACAGTGATGACTCAACCATTTCCTGACCTAACAGTAGGGAAATGCTCATTGCCCAGGATTGTTCATTTATTTATGCTTTGTCTCGCATATACTGGAACAAAATTTGGCAGGGTGATGTTCTCTCAAAGCCTCCAAATTTGGCTCTTCTATCATATTAAGAAATCAACTTTTTCACACTCAGCCTTGTTAATCACTGGCAGGTAAGTTACTGGAGGAGTCCAGCTTGTATCTGCTCATAAGACTCATCTCAGGTGTACCAAAATTGAACAGGACAATTGCCAATGCTCATCCATGATTCTGGATCTAGATTTTTGGAAAAAAGGGCTCTGTCTAAAGAGCAAGTTTGGAGAGGGATATGGGTTGAGATAAGAAGTTACTGAAAGCCAAAAGCAAGAGAAAAAGAAATGCACAGTAACAGCAGCAATATTAATAACAAGAGTATATAAAAAGAGAAGGTGCTTTCCACACAAAAATGTGTTCACCACCTCAGCTTAGTTCTGTGTGGCCACTGGGACAAAGACAAGATGGCAGGCACCCCCTGCAGTGCTCTCCCTGTCCCCAAGCCTGAGGCAATGTAAAAAAAATTATGGACAAACTCCCAAAAGCTAGATTGTCAGTGTTGTGCCACACTGCCACTTTGGTCACCATGGCTGCTTCCCACACTGGCGCCGCCGCTATCGACCACTCCACTCCACTCCACTCCACTCCACTCCACTCCACTCTCCACTCCACTCCACTCCACTCCACTCCACTCCACTGGGGCTTGGTTCCCTACACTTTTGACCACTCTGCTTCTCTCCACTGGGCTCAGCTGTGTTCTCTGCCCAGAGCCACACTGTCCCAAGGGACGAGAAGGGATAGGCAGCAGCAAGAGAAGACAGGGTCCACGCAGCTGGCCCCATCAACCTCTCTGTGGAAGAGAGGGAAACAAAAATGGGGCACTTCAGGGATGCACTTACCTTCTCTTGCTCCTGAAGCCAGTGCTATGGAATAGCAGCCTAGCAATGCCCACACAGCTCTAAGCTCCGCCCCTTCCCTGCCCCCAGGTCACCACTGAAGAAAATCACTTCGTCCGGTTCAGAAACTGCTCTGGGGAATAAATAATTTCAAAATCCACTAGAAAAATGTATCTTACCCATAGTGACTGGCTGCGCAGAGGATCCCTGCTGCCTTCTCACTTGACCTGCATGTGTAAGGAGTCCCAGTCTCACCACAGGCCCTTTCGAGAGCCATGGCTGTGCTGTGTGATTTCACCTCCACTACCTTAGTCTGTTTTAGTTGTTTTTATGTGTTAGGACATTAAAATCCCAGCTTTGATCACTTCAAGTTTATGAGATGGCACCCCTAAGATCCAGACAAACTTAATCTTAGTAAGTCCTTATTTCCGTATGCTTGACTACAATTTCTTTTTTCTTTTGACCTAGTGATCTGAGTGAGATTGTGGCTCTTCACTTTGCTTGAGCGCATGAAACACTAAACATATTTTCATGAGACGTATGAAGAAGGAAAATCACCTTAGCCCCAGGGTTGTCTGTAAATTTCATCATTTCATCTCCTGTAGTCAGTGGTCGTCTTTAGGAAAGCCTATACTTTGGATAAACAGATGGCCTGATCCTGCTTCTGATGGAATAGTGGGATTTTCCATTACTGACACGCACACAGGGGATAGGCTTAGAAGCATCTGAAATAAGAGGCTGGAGAAAATGATCTTTCAGACCTTTTCATAATTTTAAAGGTGTTTATTGAGTGATCCACTTCTTCCTAGCCTCATTTTGACATTGAGTTATCGGGCTAAAAACCAATCTTGGAAAAGACTCTTCCAAAGGTGATCCTGCCAGAGGGTGTCTGCTTCTTTAGCAGTGCAGAGCCCTCTCACCACCAGGGAAAAGGGTTGTGTATTGAAGATATTTGCCTCTCAGCACCTTGCAGCATTTCACCTAATATGCCTCATCTTGCAAGTATGTCAGATCTGTCATTATCATGAGGCATGTGTGCAGGATTAGCACCACCTTTTGCACTTTAAAACCAGTTCATTAGCAGTGACAACAATTTGTGCATGTATGTGTAGGTGTGTATATATGTAACATTTATATCTATACACATATATTTGCATATATACACATTTGTATTGTGTATATATATAATATATGTGTGGGTGTATCTATGTAATATATGCATGTATACATACATACACACACACAAACAGGTGTGTATAGGCTGTCATATATTTTACATTAGACAGCAATACAATTTACTGTTTTCTGCTTAGTATAGAACTTTCAAGGAGTTTATATAGACTGTAAGTATATATGCTTACATATATACAGATGCATGTGCACAAATATTCCCATCATCTATGGTGCATTAAAAAGCAAGAAATTTCGGTTTGTTCTCCTGATGGAACTTGTTAAAATGTGTGTTAGTGTATCAGTTCCTGTATTTCTGAAGAGAGCAGTGCAGAGACATTCAGTCTGAAGTTTCTTGGTATTTTTAAGCTGAAATTAGATTCATTGCTTTGATTATTCCATTGTGGGTCTCAAGTTATATTTTAGTGTCCTTCACCCTTTTCTCCTTTATTATTTATAACCCACACTCTTTGAGCAATGACCAGGACTAATCTGTAACCTTCTGTCCTTCTGCCTGATTCATTCTCTTTTGAAATACAAAGATGGAAGCAAATATTCTCAGACTCTGTTAAAATATAGATAGATATCTGGATAGATATTTGTCTTCTATGTCTTATACTGAAATAAGAACTTAATGGAGGTTTTGCTTTTCTAATTCAGTCTCAGTGGAACTACTTCAAAGGAAAATAGTAAAGGACTGGGAAATACATATTTGGTATTCATTGTATTATAATATATCTACTACACACGCATCTGTGTAGGTACTCTGTAGGCCTCCACCAAATCGCTCGTGTGGCCATCTTGATTTAGATTAATGTATCCATGTTTTGTGGGGTTTTCTTCCCTTTGACCTTTTTTTGTTTCCCCTGCAATGTTAGCTGCACCTAAATAAATAAATTAAATAGTAATTCATTTGTGCTCACTCTGCATCACAAAGAAGTGGGGCATAAAACAGCATTAGCAGAGAATCCCCCGAGGACCAAAGAACCTCGCAGGGGGCTGGTCCTCTGAATGGTCTCTGTCACTCCCTAGTAGCTAATGACTGAAACAGGATCCATTGCCACTGGGAGCTTTTAATTTCCTTACATTTTACAGATTGCCCTGATCCGATGCAAAGTGACAGCTACCATTTTGGTACAGCTCATTAACAGCTTGTGCAAAAGCCAGCATGCGCCGTGTCTTCACGTCTGCTGTATTGCCATGATCTGTGTTCCTGCAAGCTAGAATTCAGCCTTTGGAGAAGTTCTAAAATAAAATAGTTGCAGGCATAATAAATGCAGTGTCTTAGATACCTGGGGAAAACAGACAGTATATTTAAACTTACCTTGGGGCAGAACAATTTATGTCCGTACTTCAGAATAACTTGAGAAAACTCAAGGATTTATTTGCTTGGTGAAAGTCCAGCAATAATTTATTCAAGAGCAGGGAGCGCGTGACAAGGAAGGTTTCCCAGGAAATTTAGGAAATATTAGGATTGCTAACAGGAGATGAACAGAAAAGTGACAATTCAAGAAAATAATTGGAAAATTAAGGGAAAGTTCTCAAATTCTTCAAGACATGTGGAACAACAGGACAGTTATGTCTGTCAGTCGCAGGCAACAAAACTGGAATGACTTTAGTTGTGTTAGGTTGGGCTTGTGTATGTGTACTTTTGTAAGCACTACTAAATTGTAGCCAGCTGTGGTATCTTCAATATCAGTGGAAAAGTCTTGCTTTAATTTGTACAGGAGTATTTATTTTTCCAGCATGGGTTAGCAGTCCTGAAAGCAACTTTTTAATTTTTATTTATTTATTAAAATAATTTTTATTAGAAAAATTCACTGAAAAAGAAAGAAAAGCTTGGATTTTCCATTTCCAGATGGAGCATTTGTGTTGAATAGGAGAATAGTAGAATAGGTCCAGAGCATACTTGTGTTTCTCATCACTCATACCTCTGAGAGGGGCAAGAACTAGAACTGTCCAAGTGTGGTCTAGTAATTCTAACATAGTTGATGATCCTGGAAGGGTGTACCAAATCAGAAGCAGTGTTGATGTCTGTGTTGTGATGAGTTTGTGGTAAAATATCTGTGGTGCTTCTATCTCTTCTGTATCTTCCATCTTGGATCTGAGCATATCGGCAGGTTCAAAGACTAACAAAAGTGTACCATTACAGTAGACTCAGAGGCCGTCTCTGAGTAATTTGTAAGGGCGGTTTTTATCCACCCTTCTTCAGCTCAGTGAAACTGAAAGTATTCAACACCTTCAGTGGTTGTAAAGAAGCAGCATTCTTGGAACTGAGAGTATAAAATATTCTATGTGTATTTGGTGAAGGCAGAATGGAAAGTTTGTAAAGTCCAATGGGAAACAGGTCACCCTTCAGTATAAAGTCCTGATTCTGAAAGATACCAAACCTCAGAGATGAAGTATTAAGCATGCCCTTCTCAGTAAAGACAGGCAAGTTGCAAGTAGTTGTCATTTAGTTGTCATTTCCCTAGTTTTGCTTCTGACTATTTGTGAGACTGATTGGAGTGCAATTGCCGTGGGAAGTTTTTATGAGTGCATGAAGGAAATAGCATCAGATATGGGTAACATAATGAGAAAAACTGTGATACATTTATGTTTAGAGCTTGCAGTCTAAGTGCATGAGTTAATGAAAAGCTGTAGGATGTGACACAATTATTTTAAGATGCAAGCTTCCATTTTGATGAACATTTTCAATTATTTTTTGCCTCTTTTTAATGTGGGAGTTGAGATGAGTGTGAATCCTGGACCTGCAAAGTAGATGAGTTGAAACAATGTCACTGACAGCTTAGCAGCACAGGTGACTTGTAGTGACAAGAAGTAGTGAAGCTCTCTAATATCTATCCTACAGGACTTGTAGCAGGCAGAGAGACAAACCCAGAATCTTGTGGGTTTAGGGCAGTACAGAATGGGATCACTGAGGAAATACTGAAGTGTGCAGGGGTTCTCCAATTCACATAGCAACTATATGGTTTAGTGTTCAGTAAAAAAAGCCTATATGTTGTCAGTATAACAATGTATTTTAGAAGAAAACTATATTTGGAAACACGTAAAACATTGTGCAGACCACCTTTTTGCAGTGCTCCTTTGACACCTCTTGTTCCTCACTTATTTTTCTATCTTTATGAAACATGTCAACATGTAAAAAGTGTACACATATGTACATTTAATAAATAATGGAAACATTGCTTATAAAACAAAACTGGATATAGGTCCATGATAATATGCTTAGGGAAACAGATAAGATTATAAATAATTATAAATATGATCACATGGTGAAAAGATAATTGACTACATATAAACCTGAGTACAAGTAACAGTGTGTTTCAAAAATAATTTTGCATCACATGTGTATATAATTTGACTAAATACATGTGTATCAGAAATATGTTGTGTGAAGATGGGATAATAGTAAGTAAATATTGATGCATTCAATGGACAGAAGATATGGTGGTTCCTCATTAATCCAAACGCTTTTAAAGGCTGTATGTTAGTAAAAGTATGTGTTTCTAAAGGGAGCAAGCTGCTAGTGTGAGTACATAGACTTGGATTAAGCCTTGCCACAAAGAATTAGTGTTTTCGCCATGTAAAAATGTCACACTAAACATAATGGTCTCTCTGAAAACAGCAGTGGGTAGAGTAGGATAACGGCTCAGCATTAGCTGAGGCAGCTATTTTACAGAGCTCCAGAGTAACCAACATCTTCTCTAGAAAACAACTTGACACCAATGGCTTATCAGGACTCCCTGCTTTGAGAAAGTGTCCTTATTGCAGTCACTGACCTCTTGCCAAGGAGCTGCTGCCTCCTAATAGCAAGTTGCCTCAGGGCTTGCCTGAGTGTGGGATTGTGCATGTCCCATTTCTAGCACAGCTTTGAAAAGTCTGTGTAGCTGAACTAGTGCGAAGGGCCAAATTAACCCTTTGGGTGGGGGTTACAGCGTTATTTGGCTGTATTCACCCATCAGCAAAGGAGAAAAATTTAAACTATATTTAAATAAGATGGTTAAGTCTGTTACGATTAAAGAAGTTAGAATTACATATGTATGCATTTTAAAATGCAGTTAGTATCACATATACTCCCCACCCATCACATGTTTGTTCACTCAGGCACATCTCTAGTAGTAGGAGAAGCACACCAGCACTGTATTTTGTGATATACCTCTAATCATAATTTTCCACTGTTTGGTTGGAAAAGCTCAGTTTTACACAGCTGCATGGTGTTTATATGTACTTTGTGCTAAAGGGTAAGGCAAGAAAGCACTCAGCCACGTGTCTTGCATCTCTGATTGAATGCCTAGGCAGCCTGAGTAGTTAAGCTCTAAACATCATGTCATGCTCTCTGTCTGTGACCCTCAGAAAAAATCTAAAAGTCAGATGTCTCAAAATTAATTAAAATTATGGATTAATATTATTTAATGATGCTTAGAAAATTTTATTTTCACATCTGTCTTTTCTGTAAAGTGGATGTAAAGTGGAAAAATTAGGTGAGTACTAGGGACCTACCAAAAATCCTGTCCTGTGGCCTTTTTGCACATTGTCTCCCCAAAGTGCAATGGTAGTTTTTCAAGTGGAAAGGTCATATGTTTAAGTTAAATTGCAGGGTCAGATGCTGCTCTTAGATGCCCATGAAGAATCCAGTCGATGATGTTAGATAAATCAGGCCTTAGGTGGTGAAATTGGGGTATTTTGTTCCTTGAGTTGAGCTAGAAAATGTGTGGCCACATTTTCAGAAATACATAGTGACTGTGTACTCTTAAAAAATATTCTGAAATAACTGTATTGGTTCTCATGAGCTGAATCACTTTGGGAACATCATCTCCCAGAATCATGAGTATAAAAATCATAGGGTTTTGATTTTGTTTTTTAAACAGTATTTTCCTGCTTCTTGGGTTTTGAGGCTTCATGGTCCTTGTATTAATGTTTCTATTCTCAAAACCCATGAAAAGATGAGATGGGGGTTTTTTTTGTGTGTGTGGATGAAGAATGGGGAAGAGGGAAACCCAATCTGTATTCACTTGACTCCTACAACAAGACCTTTAGAAAAGCATTAAATACCTAAAGTGTCAGTCAAGCAAGGTGACTGTCAAGGCTACATATGGTCACGAAAACAGAGGACCTTGTAACAAATTATCAGACATGTTGGTTCCTTTTTTGTTATTGGGGCTATAACTTCTAGGATTAATAAAGAAGCAGACTCTTTGAGTCCTCAAAAAGTGTAAGACTCATGATGAAAGGTGTATCCTGGGATGGGACATAGTGATGCATTTCCATTTAGAGTTGAGTTCTTTGCTGGCCTGTGTCGGGAGACAACCGATACAGATACAAGGTGACTTCTGGAGAGTTATTTAGCTTGGCACCAGGAACTGCAGGAGGATGGCTGTGGTGAGCCTGTGGAGTGAATGTGCTTCTGTTGGGCTGAATTCCCAGAAAATAGCGTGTGGTGACAATTTTTAACCCTGCAAAGAAAGGAGGTGGTGCTGCATAGAGTCATCCCTCTTGGTTTTCTTTTACGAATAGCACAGGGGAATGGGGGTAAAAAACATTTTTGACAAAGCAGAAATGAAACAGAAAACCTTTTGACTCTGAATAAAAGGATAGTTTCTTTATTAGGGTGCAGGTTTGACCTCCTTTTATTTGTCTGTTTTTCAGAGAGTGAACTTAGTTGGTTTTACAGGTCTAAATCTTTATCTCAGCTGGTTTTCCACCACCCCACATTTGAAGCACTTGGGTGTAGGCAAAGGAGTGAGTGTGTCTGGGAACAGGTTATTCTAGCTGCAAGAAAGAGGAAATGGTATTTTAAAAACCCATTTAATTAAATGACAACACTTGGGATTTCATTTAATTCACATTACAGGAGGAATTTAGGCTTCCACTGCTACCACCTGCTGCCAGGCTGTGCTGCGAGCATTGTTCCTGCGTCTCACTGATGCAGGTGAACTTACTGCCGAACCACTTTCACAGTCCAGAAAGCATGACATTCCTTGTTACCAGTGGGAGGAAAGGCTAATTGAGAAGTGTGTATAAAAGCTGTAATGAGTAGCATTTACATGTATTGATTAGAAGTAGGGCCACAGTCTCTCATTTATCACCACCAGCAGCTGTGAAATTTTCCCCACGTCGATTGGCACGGCTCATATTCCCGCTCCTCTGGTTCTTTATTGCTTTTTTTCCCCCCCACCCGCTCTGAACCAGAGTGCTGATCCACCAGCTGGAATGGGCTGGTAATTACTCCGGCTTCTCCACCAGCTGCCACAATTGCCAAACCGCTGGAGTGAAAAATTCCATCCTGCGTTTCCGATTTTTTACATTACCACTGCATAATCATATTTGACGAATAATTAACCCAGGTTAATACTTCAGGGAACCATTTGCAAGTAAATTGATAAGTTGAATGCTGTAAAGGCGCACAAGGGCTAAAGGCTTTAGTAAACTGCTCAAAACAGCCCACCGACTGTGCTATTTTAATACGCACACACCTCTTGACCATCTTAATTAAGAGTGGACAGTAGGCACTGTCCTCCAGCCTCCTTAAACACAGTGTGGAGGAGGGAGAGGATAGGAAACACACTCAAATTAAACTGTCCACTATATCTCTCTCATGGTAGTGGCGCCGTGGATGTGAATAAGTGAATTTTCCTCCCTTTTAGATTTAGAAACAGACACTATTAGATCAGAAACTTGTTAAACAGGTTTGAAATCAATGAAAAATTTCCCTGCCAACTCATTGGAGGGTAAGGTTGGAGAGCTGTTTCCCCTGCCTTTAACAATAGCATGCAGGTCAGTGAAAGGGCAGAGTCCTTTTGGAATCCTACGTATTTGTATTTTTTTTCAATTAAGGCAGCTGCACTGTGTTTTAAATGCATACCTTTTCTTTGGGGTTGATCCTGGATTTCTGAGATAAGTGAATTCTGTGGTTTATAAATCTGCTCTCTCTTCAGCTTCAATTTTTAGAGTGTTTGGCATAATCTTATTTAGAGCAGGATTGCAGCAAATAATAGGTGATTGGAAAAAATATTTTTGGTTTGTTCTGCACTTTTACAAAGTAAAAAAAGCCCAAAGAACCAATGAATTTCTGTTATGTTGATTTTTCTGGCAGTTACTGTTTCTAACAGTTACTGTTATCCAGGCAAGTATTTCTTCCTCAAGGTGGCCACTAAATGCCATGTAGATGTTCTGTAGCATAGTTTTGGACAGAGCAAGATACACTACTTAGAGTTAAATGAGAGTCACACTATTGTACATCTTAACTGGGGTNTTTTTTTTTTTTTTTGCTATGTGGCAACATTCCTTAGATTCAGAAAAAAAATCGTAAGTAAGTATTAGGGTTTAAGAGTTCAAAGCAGTTTTGTTAATCACTAAGATGACTCAGGTGAAAGATGAAGATGGGATTCTTTGAAATTAAGCATTGTCACTATGTTCCTATGAAGAGCAAGACTTTCTCTTACACAGCTCCCTCTTACAAGTGTGCTGATCATGGGAGCAGGTTTGGGTAGGCTGCCATGAAATTATAAGCTGGGTACCTAAAGGCAACATCATTTTTTCTTGAAAGGAGCAATATTTCTTTAAGAAGCGTAAACCTTAATCATGTGGAATATTATTTCTCTATTATGTCATTTGCTTTAAATAATAGGGGTTTATCAAATAACTTAAGAATTGTCTTACCTTATGTGTAGTGGTTTACCCTATTGCTAGTGAGAACATAAAGATTTCTGGGCTATTTGTCATTTTAAATCTCTGTAGTTTCAGACAATTTAAAGAGGAAGAATAACCTTTCAAAATATGAGGGGTTTATGATTTTTAGTGATTTTATTATTTTTTGCAAATAAACTCAATTTAGTAAGTCTTTTATAAATAACTTACTCATTGTTAGGATAAAGGACAGCCAATCCTGAATTTCTTCTTTAAACCACAGTCTGACAGCCGGATTTGTTATGGCAGATGTATGAATGCTGTATAAATCCCTACTAGAAATTTGGTGCAGAGGGTTTTTATTGCAAACATGATACGCTGAAGACCACTGTTGTTAGATCGTTGCTGTTCAAAACTCCCATGTGCGATGTGCATTTGCCTTGCCAAATGTTTCTAGAAACTGAGGCAGGCAATTCAGAGTGTGGCCCAGTCACAGTAAATATGAAAGGAATTAGTCTTTTCAGTTTTGTTTTCCTTCACTATGCATCTTTCCAGGTCTGCCTTATCATTTTCATGTGGACAAATTGTCATCTGTCTTATTGTCTACTCAGCTCTTTCTGTAAACAACCTCTTTCAAACCTAAATAGAATTGCATGGCACGGCCTGGCAATTCGGAAAATAAATAAAGAATAACACTTATATGACTATCCTGCTGTATTCCCCCAGCATTTAAGTGGTCGGAGCTTCTGTGCATGCTGTACTGAAAGTCAGCGCTGGGCATTTGTCACTGTGTGTGGTAATGCAGGGGAAAGCAGTTCCTTTCAGAGCTCAACTGTAGCACTAAGTGGAATCAATGACCAAACAATCTAACACAATTGGTCACATATTGATAGAATTAAACACCGCTGTTAACGTGACTTGTCATTGATCTGACAAAAACAGAGTCCAGGGTAAAAGTCGCCTGAAGCCTTTAGAGTGTGTTTACATAGCAAAGGTTGGGAAATTTTTCGCTCTCTGCTTCTAACATTTTTTTAAAATTTTTGCTCACAGTACTCCTCATTCTAGAAAACACTTGCAGAAGTTTGACCTCTTCATTTTCGGAAACCTGACACATAGACACACACACGCAGCTCCACCCACCATGCAAATTCTCTCTTGGATCAGACCACTGATCTTTTCCCAATCCGTACACAGGGGAATATTTACGAAAGTTACTCCGAGAACTGAGAAGCTTACGCAGGTCAGGGACATGGTAATTGGGATCAGCTACAGGCAGTGTTGCCAGCAGGCAGACACAAATGGTGGAATACTGAATATTACTGCTTTTAAAACAGGGTATGTATTTGGAGAGCAGAATTAGGCCCATCTCTTCTGGTGCACAACATATCTGGATTGTGCAGAGTATAGCCTGTATTCAGGTGGTGGTTCACAGGGTAAAAATACCGATAAAGACTGCAATTAAGAGGTTCTTTGCTAATATCACTTGAAAATAGTCTGCATTTCAGGAATCAGTTTTATTGAGCTCAAGCTTTACATATGTAGTTTAGCTGTTGGCCTTTTTTTGATGTGTCGGAAACAAAAAGATTTTGCATTATGGAATCTTCAGCTAGCTGGAATAATTGCCATACATGCTGGAAACAAATTTCTAATGAGCATCTGAAAGATCTGAGCAAATTGCTCCCGAGTATTTGAAGGGGAAACATGTTCTTATAATGCTCCTCAGTTCTCCGATCTGACCTACAGTCATGCTTTGCTTTTAGGCTGATTGCAACCTGATAATGTTTTCTAAAGTACCTTAAGAGGAAGGAGCCTGGGTTTGTAAAAAGCATGTCTTAATGGTAACTCCTAGTCACAACATGTCAGCCCTGTGTTTCTGCGCCATTCGCCGTGTCAGGGTAGACATTCTCACCTGCTCCACTCTCACAATCACTTCTCTCCTCCTCTCCTACAGCTCCTCGCCTCTTAGACATCTATTTTGTTTGCTGTAATCTTTGTGCTGTGCTAGAGGTCATAAATACTTGACACTTTGATAGTGGGTATTGCTTCTTTGTTTATCTTCTGGCTGCTGAGCCCATGCATTGCCGGCAATGGTGTTGGCAGGCTGTGCTCTTGCGGATGCCTTCATGGCATGCAGTGTTCCTGGACAGCCCAAGCACCCCAGGATGACCAGCAGCAAATGCTACCTCACGTCTCGATTCTGGGGGAGAGAAAGGAGTAGCTGTGTTTGCCGGGCTTTTGTTCATCTTTTTTCCTGATGTTACAATTGTATTATAAAAGCTTTCCAACCGAGTTCAGTGCAGATATTGCTAGTGGATTGCTGTTGCCTGTGGCAGCCGTGATGGCAAGATTTGCTGTGCTGTATGCAGCCTAGGGACTCTGAGGCAGGTTATCACACCTCCACGGCTCCTTCCTTTAATTCACAAGCCTTGCAAAGATGTACTGAGTGAGAGAGGCAGGGAGAAAAAACTTTAATGTACACAGTAACATAGTCACAGTGGGGAGAGAGTCAGAAAAGACTTAGGCTGCTTGCTTGCACTTCTTGCAGCATTACAGAACCAGACAGGTTCCTTCTGAGGGGAATATTATTTTTTCCAAGATTGTTAGCAGAAAGACATTCTCCCAGCAGAAAAGGAGCAAAGATACCTGTGCACAGGATTTGCATTCTCTCAGTCTGAAACTCTGTGGAACACGGTGGTGATGCTAACCAACCTTCTACGCATCCTAATCGTGAACCACTAGTGCATCAGTAGTATACACATCTGAACTGGAAATGTGAAATGCTTGGAAAATATTACCCTATGCTGAAGTCGAAAGCTAATTGCCCATCATGACAATTCCTGTTAGTCTCATACATTTGAAGTCTCGGTGTGAACACTAAAAGCTCATTCCAGAGGTTAAAGAACCCTGCTGATAGATGGGATGTCAGAAGGGAGACATAATTGCACTACAGGAGTGGTAACCTGTACGTCTTGGAAAAAGAATAGGACACAGCTCCTGTATCTTGAAAGAAATAGCTATGGCTAGATCTTTGAACTCTATCAAGAAAGATCACACTACCAAGCAGGCAGCAATGTGATGTGGCCTTCCTTCATACAAGTGCTGTCTTCATCCTTCTCTCTCACCCATTCCGTTTTCTTAAAGTGATCTAGAAGACCTACAACCTGGTGATAGTTTCATGAAATGCCCTGATGAAGGATGTAAAGAGTGTGTCAATGTCAAACATCGTACTGCAGTATGACAGCAACATAAAGAGAGTGCACACACAGAGGCTTTCTTCCTCTTGTCTTTCTATGCAGTGGTTTGAAAAACTTTTATGAAGGTTCTTCAGCAATTGTACATGGTTGGTTTGGATGCTTATAGGACCTTCAAAATTTGTTGAAACAAGAATAAATGATGTGAAATGAATTTCTGTCATTTCAGACTGGATCCACATCTGAATTCTGCCTGTAATTTTAGAGAGACTGCATTTACTTGAGTAGGGAATTTGAGGTATTTTTATCAGACATAGAGTTGAAATTTTTTTCTGTAAGAAGCCTTACCTCTAATGTGATTTTTAACCAAAAGAAATTTAAAATTATTTGAGGTGAGTAGACTACATGTATTTATGTCCGTATAATTTTCATACTGCCTTATTAGAGAAAACTCAAAAATGATTATGTTTATTCATCATTCATTGCAAATAAAGTGGATAAAAAAATATGAAGCTCATCATGTTTACTTGACACTCTTTTGTGTTTAGAAGATGAAGTTTAAGGACTTCAGTTACCTTTTATCTTCTGAATTCCAAAGGACCAGAGATTTTTGTTGAAATCCCCAAATCTAGTCCTTAGAACTGCAAGTCTGTATTTGCCATGCTTCACTTTGATATTTTTAATCGTCAGCAAATGGAAATCCTCTCTAACAGCTGCTCAAAATTTGTGTCAATTAACTTTTTTTAGGCTTCATAGGATGCAGAAACAATGGCAAACTATACCCTGAATGTGTTCCTATTCACTAGAACATGGTACTTAATTTTAAATGAGGAGCTAGTTAAATAACTACCTGTAACCTTCACGTTAAGATTAGTTCGTCATTTTCATCATTGTATAGCACTCTAACAGAGCATCAAAACTAAATATCCTTGATAGACTTGCAGTGATGTTTTGTGGTCACTGGAGACATTTTAAACAGTGCAGCCAGCTGAGTGAGGTTTCTGTACTGTCTTTATCTCTTTGTGTCCATGAAGTGTTCAGTTCTTATTACAGCTTACTTGTGCAACCTAGGACTAATTTTTTTTCCCTTAACTTAGACAATTGGCTGATCAAGGACAGCTCTTTAAGTGGGGTTCAGATATCTGTAATAAGTTATCAAAAACCTGTGAAGCCAGTTTCATAATAAATTAAGCCAAGTCCCATGCAGACCCCACCATGCAGTTGGAATTCGTAGGAGCCTAGCTTGACATGTCTCAGGGAAAAGTCTTAATCCTTCAAGTGGAAGTCTGAGGAACTTGGCATGACAGACTATATAGGATAAAGATATGATGATCAGCCAAGACTAGTTTAGAAGTTTTTTGCATAATTGCATCAGCTGTATTTCTCACTCATATTGTTCTTTGTCCAGTGGGTCTTTAAATATATTGACACGGTAAAATACGGTTGGGCCAATTGGACTGGTGAACTTCTAATTATCAGTGTGCCACAGTGTTTGTGCAATGAATACCATGACTTCTTGGTTTGATAAATATTTCTGTGTGTCCATAACTTTACTGGTGTGAGTAATTTCACTGATGGGAGGACAACTCTCCTGCCCTGGTTCATGGAAGTGCAGGGACAGAGTGGGCAGGGAAATGAGGTTTTCCTGGCACTTGCATTGTGTAAGGTATGAACAATCCCTAGTTTGGCCTGGTGCCTATTTACCACAGTGCAATGCCTCCATCCACTGTATCAGTTCCAAGATAAGAGAGAGTACATGCAAATGCACCTGCAGAATCAGAACTGGTGGCTACTCAACATTTGCTTTGCTGCAGTTGTTTTATTGACTGTCAGGTGTATTTGGATCAAGCTGAACTGAGCAAGGCTTAGAGGGATCCATAAAATCTTCTGGAAAAAATAAGAAAGCCACTTAAAATATCTTTTCACTACATAAAGTTGTAATGACACTGAAGGGTTTTCAGTGGAGACTTTCAAGTGTAGAAAATGTGCTTCTTTGGGAAGCCAAGACTTTCTCTTTTAGAATAACATCATGTAATTTTTAATATGAGTGTGGTGAAAGGCTCTCACCTTAAGCCTACCATTAAATCAAGATACTCATTTCTATATCCTGAACTAATTTAACTTTTGATAGAAGCTTCATGTTTTTGTGGAGTGATAAAAGAGAACATGTTGCTGGAGTAGAGAGACTGGAATCAAATAATTACCCATTGAGTCAGTCAGCTAATCAGGGGATTAACGGTAAAAAAAAAACCATGTGAGATGCATTAATGAGATATTTGTATGTGACATGGCAAGGTCTGAATGACAGATGCATGTCATGCCTTGCAATATCATATGGATAAAGTATCCACCTAGATTTTGTAGTTCTATATTATTTGTAATGCAGTGTTTTCTAAAAATCCAAGAAGGATTGTGTATTATTTTACAGTGTGTTTATAAGCATTGGAAACCTGGTCAGAAAAGTAAAGAAAATACATATTATGATGACTTCAATAAATCCAAGGAAAGAACAATGAAAGCAAACTCAGGGGAATATCTGTTGGCAGATGATATGTTGTGTATTTCACGGTCTATCTATGGGACACGTATGACTTCATATAGGAGTGGCAGCAGCTCTGTCTGCACATGCAGCTTTAAAGAGAGACTTCATGTCCTGAATAAAGATATTTTGGTGGGTGTCCAGGAGCTGGTCTGCCCAGTGATTAGTATTAGTGCTGTTCTTCTCTTTTGATTGAAATCTCTCTGGAGGGAAAGGCAACCTTCAGCATCAGATTATTAATTTTGCTAACATACAGAGGAATTGTTACCCAGGTTTCAAATAGGTAACCACAGTACGCTGTTCCTCCAGAAAGGTGTTCAGAGCCCCGCACAATACAGTGTTCCCTGGCTGTGAACCTACAAGGCACTTATGTCCAGTTTTAAGAGCAGGGATGATGCACTGGATCAGTCCTAGAGGCCACATGATCAGTCATCCCTGCAGTGACCCTGTGCTGCCCTCTCTGCAGAGCTTGAGAGGGAGTTGACAAAGAATTAGGTTTCCTTCTGCTGAAGATGTGGGAAAGATCCCTTTCTTGATATAAACTTTTCACAGGACTAGATAACTGATGATGTAAGAAATTTCATTATGTAAAAATAATATTCCTCTAGAATAGTTACATATCTACTCAATGTTTTTTGTGCGTGGTGTAAAATCAATAGTTTTTGAAGAACTAGCATGTAGGTGTTTGACAGTATTAACAGTGTTGAAAACTTTCGTATTTCTCAATTTCTTGCATTTTCTGAGTAAAACCAATGCCAGTTAATTTTCACAATTAGATGCTAAGTTTTGATTGCTTGGGTGGTTTTTTTTTTAAATAGAAGCAATATGGAAGGGTGATCCTGGTTCATCCTGGTCCTGTTTTGTCTACATGTGAACCACATCTTGCCTCACATGAGACCTAGCAAACAGCTCGTTTCCACTGCAGCTGAAAATTGGGCCTGAATTTCTGAGTTCTTCGGTATGTGCCTTGTGCACTAACACTGTGTTCAAAATGCTGGAACATAGATAAGTCTGTATATGCTGGAACTAGGCTCTGGAAGGGCTGAAGGCTACTGAGGCTGACCCAGATGTGAATCCTACTTCACTAAAACACCACGTTTGTGCCTGGCTTTCTTCCAGTTGTGGAAAAGCAATGGAGCTATTTCACTAAGAGAAGATGCAGAGGAACATGTGTCTTAAAGAACACAAGGGTGCAGTGTTGTGGAATGTTATCTTGGGAGAGACTCAGTCCTGAATCAGATCTTTGTGCCCCCAGACTCAATCAAGTGTGGAAAGCACTGGGGCACTGTCTGTTCTTACGAAGCCTGGTCTGTTTCTTTTCCCCTCCAGTTCTGGTTGCAGTCTGAAATTGTATTCCTGATGTTAGAAATGGGTGTTCTGCTATAAACTGAGTGTACTCTTCCTCTTCTGAAAATGAAGTTTTGGTGAAATTCAATTAACTGGTTTTAGCTATTTTGACATTTTCCAATAAAAATAAACTAGCATAGAATCAGAAATTTTCTACCTGGGTCTACAGGTCAAATTATTCCCGTGTTGAGACATAGGCTTTTCAGCAGTCCCTACTGCCAAGCAGGGAAAATTAAATAAGCAAAATTCTGGTGTCTAAAAAAAAAAATAATTTTTTTTGAAATTTAATTTTAATTAGTTTATACAGTATTAGGAATTAAATAACGTAAGAGGATGATTTGGGGGTTTTTTGGTTTTTTTTTTAATAGAAAACAATTACATGTTGCTAGTCCACTCCTTTTGGTCAAATTCAGGAATGTTGACTGTTGTATTATCTCTTTGTAATTCCTTGTTTTGTTCAAGGGATTTTGTGGCATTAGGTGCTGTATAAATATAGGACAAAAGGATGGAGCTATACCCAGAAATTGCAGAATTTTTGGAAAATAGGGAAAATATAAGGAGGCTGAGAATATTAAATTAAATAGTGGAAATGGAAGGTAAAGAATTTTGGGCACTGTTTCTACTAGGCCCTAATTAATTCCAAGATGTGCCAAAATGCTCCCAATTTTCATAAACTACAATATAACTGAGCGTCTGGTGGGATGGAACCTTATAATGCTGAAGCAACCCTGATATGGACGAGCGGAAGTTGTTGAAGCCTTTTGTTAGTTTTCTTAATTCTTATGAATGAAAAGAGAAGGGTGGAGTATACAACAGCAAGAAATATAGCATGTGTTTTGCATACACAGAAAAACAAACAAAATAGAAATAGCAAGGCATTGATACACATGAGAAATATTGCATCAGTATTTTAGTCATACGTCAGCTTATGAGTACTGTATTGATCTGTTTTTATTCTAACATCAAGATAAGATTAGTGTTACATGCATGGAGCTTCCTTAGATATTTGATGTAGGGATTAGTGATTGGAGCATAGAGACTGATAGTAAAGAAATCCCAATTCAAGAGATGGACAAAGCACTGTTGGCTTTCTTTTCTTGCTTTCCCTACCTGATACTGTAACTAGAAAGATGCTTTGTATTTTGCCTGTTTTACAGATCTGGTGTCATGTACCTACTGAACAATTTGAGAGATTTTAAAATTTTGTGTGCAGAAAAGCTGCTGTCGCTGTTAGTCTGGTCCACGAGTATCCCTTTCAGACTGTCGCATTTTTTTGCTTTGTAGTAGTTGTACCATTGTGGCAGCTGGAGGCCAAAGCTGAGCATTGTTTCAGAGACTGCACAAGCATGTCACCAGTGACAGTGCCTGTGGTGTCTGTTCTGCAGATTGGACCTAGGTGCCACTGCTTGCAGGCTGCTCCCCTTGCATCCCCAGACACCTTTTGCCTCCTACTGACAGAGGCAGCCTTGTGTCCTCTGCCTCTCTGTCAAGTAATGTGCTCTCTCATTCAGAGCTTGATGTGTGTCTCTGCACCTCAGCAATCTGAGAGAGACTTCTGGCGATGTATCTCATTGAAGACAATAGTGGAAATCATAATAAAAGGAATCAGTTCCTTAGGAAAATGGAGTTTCCCAAGTATCAAGTTCTGATCCAAGTTCCCTCCCTCCTTCCTTGTGTTTTTTGTAGGAGAGTAAATAGCAAAAACAAGTCTTGTAGCTGCACATCATGACAATAGATAATAGTAAGAGGTTTTAGTGGTCTTTCCTGCCTTAGTGCTGCCACTCTCTCTGACAATTTCGGCATGCTGACTAAGAAGGGTAGAATGGAGAACTGAGACTGTACAAAGCAAATACCAAGTGTACCATACTTAAAGAAATTTAGATTAGAGTCCTCTGGAGGAAAATGTTTTTATGAACCAGCTTTGCTTTACAGCTCTAAAAAGCTATAGTTTTCCTTGTCGTGTCTGGACTGTGTTAGTGTCAAGAAAGTGCTTCTCACATTAAAGTATGCTTTTGAGTTTATAAGATGTGGGGTTTGGCATGGTTCCTAGTGATGTCTGTTAGAGCTTCTCTATCTGGCCTTATTGGAAATCAGTTCAAGCATGGTAGTAATGGGAAGGACCTGTTCGCTTTTGTATTCTGACTTAAAATCTTCTTACAGTATTATGAATAACCTGCTCTCCCCGCTAATTACCATTTTTAGGTACAAATCCATCACTAAAGACCCAGGTCATGCTAGCATGGGGCTTGACCAAGCCTTGATAGAAAGTTACACTACTGCAAGCCAAAGACATAGCCATAGAACTCTTACATGTTTTTGAGCTCTTGAAGTCTGGTAGTCTCAGGTTTGCCTTCTACCTCCAAATCTACTTTTTTTTTTGTTTGGGGGTGAGGAGGAAGTGAGAGAGAAAGAAATATGAAGAAATCAGACAGGGAAACAGGCTTTGCACAGGGGTTTTTAACACACCGCTGCTTTTATTTAAAGCATGCTGTTGGTTCTATTTAGCGACTCTGCTGCCAAGCTGCAAACCCAATCTAGTTCAAGCTTCCCTTGGGAGTTGCGTTCACTGAATCTGTGGTGAGTCAGAAAGCATTACTACCTCCCTCATTGTGCTCCTGGGAAAAGAGGAGCTGAAGAGAAGAAGCTCTTTTGCCTTTTTGTATTGGGTTCTGATTTGATTTGCTCTCATCAGCCAAATGGATACTCTTTTGGGGGTGACTTACTTCCGTGGCTGCCTCCATGACAAGATGGCCTTCCTCAATGGGAGCCAATTGCCTGTTTGTTTCATAGCAAATAGGTCAAAGACTTTCCTTTCCTGGTTCAGGTTTGTATACTTTCAGTCTGCAGCTAAAACCACAATTCATCATGCCCCTAAACCAGGGCTGTCTGCTTGCTGGCCCCTTCTCCAAGCTCTATGAATCTGTACTTACTAGCAGGGTGTATTGCATATGTGCAGAAAAACATTGCAGATGCTGTCCTGAGAGCTGCATGTAATATCAAATGTTAATTTTTCGATGACGAAAGGGATGCAGTGCTATTTGATATAATTTCATTTTTTTAACAGGCTTTCCATGCCATGACAAAATCTACCCACATGCATTTCACCTCTTTATGTTAGTGATAGATGTGATTCTCCTTATCCTAAATATTCTTTCTCTACATCTCATCCATCCAGATCATGTATATTGAAAATGCATTGATTTCTGGTGGAATTCTGAAAATCTTTTCTCTTCCTACCCCAGATACAGATCTATTTTAGTATTAGATTTTAAAAGATGGGGTGGAAAATGATGGATACACTAAAATAATAGGGGAGAGAGTTGCTACTCAGGCCTATTCCTTATTTATCAGATGGCAGAAAAAATCATTCAAGTAATATAACTGCAACTCCATCATCAATTTATTTCTTGAATCTGTTTTGATCCTGCAAATATTTCATGTTCTTGAGGTGACTGATGTAAATGAATGCAAAAAGAATGTAAATAGGTATTTAAAACAAACTATTGATATAGTTTGAGTGCTTCAACTTACCTTTACTACTAGTATATATAACTACTGCAAATTTCAGATGCAAAATTTTGCTTAAAGATGAGACAGTGGAGGGGACTGATGTTCAGAGGAATTTCTTTTGTAATTCTTTATCATTCAGAATGATACTGAAGAATAAACTAACACTAAGAGAAGAAGGAGAGAAATTGTATTTTTACTCGTGTAGGCATCAGCTTGCTTGTATTTATGAGAGGTGATCTGAGGATAGTTCTGCTCAAAAAGGAGAGGAGGGGGTGGATATATGTATATACACATGTGTAGTACAATAAGTTATTTTTAAAAAATATTGAATAATAAAACATTTATTGAATAAACTTGTTAAAAGCACCCAACCTACTTCCAATGGTTTGTGCTATATGCAGAAAGACAGTATTGAGCAACAAAATAAATTGTATTCCTATTGCATTAAGATTGCATTAATGTGTTGTTTTCTTCTGATATTTTGATTTTCACATCCATTTTGGTTTGCTTCTTTCTCTGATTGTTTTGAGTGGGCTTTCAGCTGGCAGAAATGTGCAGTGTTTCCGCACTGTTCATGTTTTAGCTGGGTGTGGACCTATTGAGGAGAAAGTGTAGTTACTTGATTGACTGCATTTTCCCTTATCTTTCCATTTCTGATTCTTTTTTAGCATGCTAATGTTTTAAAGGTGGCAGGTAAATCTTTTTGTTATGAACCAGTACTTCACATATAGCCAAATGGTCCTTGTCCAGCAGTCATCTTTCAAACCAATGGGAGTCTTTCCGTTTGCCATGCCAAGCTCTACTTTCATTGGGGGGTTTATGTGTTTCAAGTGCTTTGCCAGAGTGAGGTTTAAGCAATCAAAGCAGCACACCGAGGGCAAGACATTGTGCTGTCTCATGCCCTCTGCAGCCACTCTTGTAAAGTCTATTTCCTCCTATTCTTGCCAAAATGGTCATGCTATATCTCATGGGTTGCGCTAACACCAGAAAATACTGAGTAATGTAGGATTTGGCTTCCTGTGTTTAAAATTATCTTCAATTTATTCTGTCATTGCAGTTCTTAGGATACTACTTTGCCCATGATACAATGGCCACTTGGTAGAAGCAAGTTATTGTTGAGGCATTGTTCAAGGATGAAGCTCCAAATGATCTCTTTGATGCCTTACACAGCTTGGCAAAGCGGTTATGTTCTTAAAAAGTTTAAAGTAATGTTGCAAAATGCTGTGCTCAACGCTGGAGTCCCCTGTCCTGAATCAGAGCTGGTACTTCCGATGGCTGGCTTTGGTTGTGAAGTCCCATACTGGTTTTGACACCACAGTATTATGCACCATCAGTGCTGAATGTAGGGGAAGGCTATAAGAGAACTGAAAAATCCCAATATCTAATAGCCCTAATCTTAGTTTTTGGTTTTGGTGTCTTATAAAACTTCATGAAGATGTCAGAGGTGACTGAGAGCAGCATTTTAAGACACGGGCATGCTATTGTTGGCACATGGCGATAGAACTGTAGAGAAAAAGAAACAACTTTCTCCATTACTTTTTGGATATTAGAAGTTATTTCCAGTCCTCTTTTGTTGAGATACTGAACTCCTTTTGAGTAAAGACTTTTCTAAACATGCTGTTTGAAGCCTCTGAACAAAGATCTTTTCAAAACCCATCAATCAGAGTTTCCCCTCCGGCCTCCCCCCATCCTCCCGCCCCAGACTTTCCTTGATTTTTAAAAAGGACAACAAATTTTGAATTACTATTATTAAAAATTTATTGTTAACCATAATAAAACCTTAGCATTCTTTAGATTTGCTGTTGAAAATGAAAACAAATAAAGGTACACGTTTTTCTTGGTTTTGATTTCGTGTTGATGGAATATTGACTTTTAAATGTGCAGATGGATGTTTATTAGTTGTATCATTAATTGCTACCATGTTAATCCTGCAAACTGAAATCTGAACCTTTTTTCTAGGTAGAAATCTTATTGATAGCTGGGTATGCACTGGATGAAAAATACTTTCGTTTGTATGAATGGACCTACTCACAAGAATAAAGTCCCCTTGTAAAGTAGGCTGGATCAGGGCTCTGGTATCAGCCTAGTTATTTGCAGAGGCACATGGACACAGTGGGAAGCAGAAGCAATTTCTTTTATATTGTGCATGAAAATCCATTCAGATTTCTAGAAGGGTCTGCTTTATTTCCACTTTATTAAATGTAGTCTTGCTTATCCTTATACCAATTGTGTGTGTGTGTCTTTTCTGAATGTATCTTTCTTTATTTATTGTAATATGGGAATATTGTATTTTGCAGTCCGTAAATTAGATATTTGATTCAATGCAGTGGCAGAACACAAGAGTGTTAAAAATGTCCAATTCCTGCAGGTGAAGCCAAGGGATGTTTAAAGCTTGGGGCATATAATGTTTATATTACATTAAGTACTGTGTTATTGCACAGGATGCTTATTGTTAGTGTCTGTAGGGAGAATCAGTTCCAAAGATTTCAATTTCAATAAACTGATTATGCAGTTCCACCACATGCAATTAGGATGGTAGTAATGAAATGGTTATGAAGTCCCTTGGCATTCTGTAGTTATTTTTTTAAAATTTTGTGAATAACGTCAGAAGCATTCTGGAGGGAAGTGTTTATGTATTTATTTATTATTGATCAAAAAAACCACATTTAACATTACTAGTTATTATAACTCCAGTCTCAACAACAGTAAGGAGATAAGTTGTTTCCACATTATTAAATGCAGGATGCCTTGGGAATCAAGGAGATTTATCCTTTATATAAATACATTAAATATTAATGAATAGTAATTACAGAAATTAATTTATAGCTGCATTTAATTTTCTAATAACCTCTTATTGCTTTATTCCTTTGTTGCAAACAATGTATATTTAAATACAGAACCTTAACAAATACCTTGGATGACAGAATGATCTTGTCCACTGATCAGAGTGCTTCATGTACTTCACTGGATGAGAGAGAGAGGATAAGGTGTAAAGAATGCGAATCCGATCACTGCTCTATGGCTCAAGAAGAGAGGCATGTCATGTGTTCTGAGGGGAAAAACGGGCAACACAGGGAGGATTCAAAAACCTAGAAAGATTTCTGTCTCTTAGTACAGGTTACACTTCGCCCTTTTGGGATACACTATTAGTACTACCTCTTTTGAAAAGCCTAAGAATACCTTGTTTGCAGTTTCTCATCCATTTGTGTGGAATGTTTTGAGTTTTTACAGCTTGATATTCTTTAGGTTCTTGGGAAGAATCCTTGCATTTATGTCATGTGCAACTTTTTGTCTCTACTGTTTTCTGCCTTTCCAGACACCAGAAACATATATTGTTATTTTGTGGTTGATTTTTCCTTTCGTATGAACTCACATCTGGGCACAAAACAGCTCCAGAGGAAAGATCAGTTCCAATTCTGACATGGATTTGTACCATAATCTTGGACAGGTCAATCTTGGGCAAGATCACAGTCAATCTACTAACTATGCCTGAGTTTCTCCATCAGTGAAGTAGGTGGGGGACATATTTTCTTCTCCTTTTTACTAGTCTAAACAAATTAGATGCAGGGAGAGAAGCTTTTCTGTTGTTTCAGGTTGCTAGAACTATGTCTTTGGAAAATAAGTTGGATATGAAATGTATCTTACTCTGTGTGACTGCAGAGCTTCTAGACTTCCAAAATGTTTATCAACCACTTTTTTGTCTTTATTTTTTCCCCTCTTTTTTAATGTAGATTACGGGGGGAGAAACATCTATATGAAAGATAAGAGAAAAGAGAGGAAACATTCTGCTATATGTGCTTAATCTTTTTTCTGTTGAAGCTTTACCTGGCTTCTCTTGGGATTAAGACAAATGGATGAGTCTAAATATGAGGGCCACCAAAGATCTGTGAGGATTTTCCGTAGTTCTTAAGTAGTCAAAGAAAAATAAGGTTTTGTGTCCTTTTCTTTCCCTGAGCATAGTTATAATTGGGTTATTACTATGTAAGAGGAAATGGTTTTCGTTGATTAACTAGATTTGCAAGATGTCTTGGTTTGAAAGACAGGCGTCTGTTTAAGTGAGGCAGAAACTCCCTTTGAAATGGGAAATGTAACCCCCTTCCCTCCGGATTATTATAACTTTGAAATTAAGGGGCTTTCAGGCAAGGATATGAGAAATAGGAATAACAGTTCTTTACTAATTTATATATATATAAAACAAAACAAAACAATAAACAGCAATGACTATGGCAGTTATTACAAAACAGCACTGTCACCCAGTGCAGCCTTCTCGGCTGCCAGGCAGCTTCTCCTCTTGGAGCAGCGCTAGTCACAGCCGGCAGCTTCCCCTCTTGGAGCAATGCTGGTCACAGCCGGCAGCTTCCCCTCTTGGAGCAATGCTGGTAACAGCCGGCAGCTTCTCCTCCCGAAGCAGTGTTGATCACAGCCGGCAGCAGCGCTGGTGGCTCTCGGTGAGCAGGGTGGGTGCAGCAGCTCCGGTGAAAACAGCGGTCCCGTGGAAAAGGGCCTGGTCCTCGCCTGAAGGTCTAGTGATGCAGCCTCTCGTCTTCTGGAAGTCCAATGGAGAGAAGGTCCCTTGTGCCTGAAAAACTTCTGATTATATCCAGGTGGGAAATGTTCAGTGCTCCCTCCCAGGCGGAGCATCTCACAATGGGGTGGTGAGGCACTGATGCGGCTATTAACCGGAGATAGTTTGGAGTTCATTATCTATGAGTCCTTTGGCAAGGCACAGATGCTCCCATTAACAGAAGATGGTCCGGAGGGAGGAGGCAAAGAAACACTGCCCCACCTGGTTTCACAGCTCATGAAGATGGTAATAGAATATACTGCAACCCAGGACACAAGATTAAGTGTCCCTGGAAGTTTCACAAACAATAAATGCCTCCTCCTCTTAGCAAGACAGTTAAGGGAGATTTGGGGAAGAAGACAGAGAGGGGAAAAGACAGCTATGGATCACTGCCTTCAAAAGACATGCAGTTTCCCACCAGCTCAGGCATGCAACAGAAATCACAACAAATTTTCCAAACAGAATGTCACAGAATGGTATTGTACATATACCAGAGTGGCAAAAGGGATCTGTACACCGACTGATAATGCCAGTCACTTGAGTTACTTTGTTGAGTTATTCTCACGGTAGCTAATTGTGGTGGGGAAGTATATTCACTGTCTTCCTCATGTTAGGTTGATTGCATGTAATTGTAATTGTGGTTTCTTTCATTTGAATTGTCTACTAGTGCCTGGTACAGATCTGGAAAACAAGGCAGTTTTAAATGCTTGATAAATTTATGATAAAAGGGATTTGCTGGGTTCCAAGAATGATGAGACCATGTGTAAAGAAATATTTAAGTCAGATGTGGGACTCAGATCCCTCTTAGGGGAGACAAAGGGAGTGGTTCGGCATTTTCTGAGACCTTGGCAAACAGCACTGTTTTCGAATGTTCCTCCTGGTCTTTATTGGAAGGTGTCATGATGTTGACATACTGTATCAAACTTATGGAAATCAATTAATGTCTTTTTATTGAAATCAGTTAAGTTTGTGTCACACCATGCAACAGTAAGTTCACTGCCCATAGAGAGTATCCCTGGCCACAAGGATGGAGCAAATCTCTGAAGAGGGTAATTTCCCTTTGCAGAGTAGATGTATCTAATTCAGGATCAAAACTGCAATTTGACCATAGAGGCACGTGTTAAATCATCTAGATACTTTTGTATTTTTTTAAAATTTATTTTATTTGTTTGTTTTTAATCAGCAGAGTTTGAAGAGTCCAAAAATTGTTAATTGCTCAGAACCAGGAAAACTTCCCTGGGAATCCACACTGAGAATAGCGAATGTGTTGGCCAACATGGAGTTGAGCAACATGTCAACAGAGTGACAGGGAGCACTGCAGGGAGTCTGTTATTTTGAGCATCGATTCAGACATGGTTTAGTATACAAAGTGCTACCCTGGATCTCATCTCCTGGCCTGCTGCCAGGCTCTTTTCCAATCTCAGTATTGTATGCTGCCAGCCTGAGTAATCCAAGTTTTTGTGTGTCTGGACATAACAGCTCTGCTTGCTTTTGGTGCAAGGCATGCTCTCCTCTGTGTGAGAAGTCAACCCCTCTGCACAACTTGCTATGCGATTTGGAAGCAAGCAATATTCCATGAGAAGACGAATTCTTGTATAACGCTTACATTGTCAAGCTGTCCTACCTTCTGGAACGAATATATGAGAAACCAAAAGTCTTGGACAATGGTGTTTCAGCTGTATTATATTGTGCCTGTCCAAAAATTTGAAAACAAGGTCTTCAGTATGGATTGCTCCTTGAAGTTTTTTCCAGTACTTTCTGCCAAAACACAGTCTCATAGGATTGAGTTTTGGGGTCAGGATCCAATTTTGGGTCCAATTGCAGGATTTGGGGGTCCAAATAGACCGTAAGTCACTTTACGTGTTTGAACTGTTCACAGAGTAGGTGCCCAAAGATGAATGCTTTCTGAGGTAGCCATTAACACCTTCAGTTTAAGCTGAAGTTGAGCTGTTTAAGCTCCCCTCATTCCACACTGACCCTGCTCTGCCCTCGGCACTGAACTCATATGGTGACCCAGATCAGGGAGCCCATCCTGCTGATAAGAATATTTTTCTTGTGTTCTCCCTAATCCAGCTGTTAGCACTTACCCCATCTCAGGCACTGCACAGGTGCAACGAAAGGGATGCCAGCACATCATGATGCAGAAACACATGCTGAAATATATGCTGTTGTATCTTCATGTTCTTTGGAGAGGACATGATGTTTAAACTCAAAAACATGCATACAGAAGGGGTTCTGTTTAGCTTAATCCCTGTGCCTGTGCATGTTGGCAGTGTGACTGGTTATACTGAAATTAAACAGGAATGTGTACGCTTAAAATTGATCACTAAAAGATGTTGGTCCATGCCTGCCTAATATGATGCGTGCCAAGATGAGATCTATAAACTCCCAACAGAGCTGGAGGACAGTAAGACCTTCATAGGATTCATCTTTTTGAGTGATCCACTGGAACTTTCCTGTATTCAGCTGACCTGCATGAATGTCAGAGGGCAGAATCTGGCCAAGTGGATGTAAATTTGGGAGGAAATCTACTACCCTTGGACTTGGCCTCTAAAAAAGAAAAAAACAGAAAAACTCCAAATATTTACTGAGAATTTCAATGAGAGAAAAAATAGTTGCAGAGGGTTTTGCCTATTCTGTAATACGGATTGACATACTGAGGTGATAATTATGTACTATTTACAGGTGAAACAGCTACACAAAGTTGTCCAAGAATTTAGACCATAGTAAGTTAATGACTGGAAGCTCTTCACTGAGCACCATCATTGCTGCTGAAATGACTTACAGCTATAATCATATTTTACTAATCATATTTGTTCTAATAAATGTTGGGTTTTTTCATTTTTATTCATGGCTTATTGGGCAGAAAATAATTCAAACCAATGACTTTAAAGGTAGGTGGACCCACATAATCTTGGGTCTTCTGTGCAAATGGGCCCTTATAGCTTGACAGAGTGATGACCTTTTGAGTGAAAGTAGATGGTTGCCTGCTGACACAGGGGGATTGAAATAGTTGTGAGTCTGTATAAATGGTATGGAATGCCAAAGAAATGAATTTAGGGAAAATGTCATGCAAAGTAGTTTTGTAGAAGCTTTCAAGCCTAAGGGATGGTAGTGATGCCGAAGCACTTTGCACTGTTGAAGTGTACTAGGGAGCATTGCTACAGTCCTACCAGATGAGGGCGTGGACTATGGAAAATCCTTTCTAGAAGGATTGCTTTGGTGAATCCCCCTGTTCAGTGTTCACTGCTCTTATCTAATCTGTAGAAAATAGGTGTTTCATACAAAATTGACTGTGGAGCTGGGCTGTTTGAAACAGTCTTCGTTAGTTGGAAAGATGATGGCTGTCACTTCTGGTGTGTTCTCAGGTGTTTTCCTCTGCAGTAGCACATGGGAAGGAGAAGACTGTACAGGTCTGTCACATAAATGAGTCCTTTTCAGAAGTCCTGAATGTGGGTTGTATTTGACTTAGTTTGGGATGAGAATTCACTCCTGGCCTTTATTATCTCTGGGAAATTGTCCCTCAAGGTAAATGGAGAAAAAAAATGTCATGCTAATAATGCTGTCAGCTGCTATTACCACATCATTAGTATTTCTTGTCATTTATTAAAAGAGAATGATAATTTCTTGATATTCATTGGCATTACAATATAATGCCCTGTAGTTTTGTATTCCATCATCAGTAAAATCTATCAGATGAGTTCAGGAAAATGAATGGACCCAGAACCTGTGAATTTTCTAAAGGAGGTAGGAAAGGGGTGTTAGCCTCCAGTTTGTGCAGTTGAGGACCATGAAAAACAAGTTATTATACTTAGGCTGAGATTGTATAAGTGAATCCACATCTGCTCCAGAAAAGTTTGGGGATTCAGAAACCAAAAAGCCTGTGGTACATGAGGACTGAAAGCTGATGAAGCATGCTCTGATATATGTCTTGGTATATGGCACTACTGTCATGATATTTTGCCACTTTTAAGCATACCGCTTGAGAATAACACCAAACACACGTATTAAAGAAACAGATAGTTGTTTGAATTCAGGTATTGGTTTGGACCAAGTTGTCTGTTAAACTGTGGGGTAGAAATGTGGTGGAAAACTCTATTTGGTTCTTCGTGAAGAACAATTCGTTGACATCAGGCTTCCAAATACAAACCCTCAGTTTTGTCTCTTTGGCTCTTCTCTTCTCTTCTCTTCTCTTCTCTTCTCTTCTCTTCTCTTCTCTTCTCTTCTCTTCTCGGAAAATTATGACAACACTTCTAATTACCTGCATTATTCTCATCAGTTGTATTAAATTTAAATGGCAAAATGATTTTGAAACAGAAAGCTTTTCTTTTCGAATGGAAATTATGTACATGTTGTTTTGTCCCAGGGTTTGCTCTTAATCCCCAAACACTGTAAACCCATAAAACCCAGGATTTCTGGTGGTTGTAATTAGACTCAATGTGTTACAACTGAAATTTGCTAGCCGATAGAGAATTACTAGTAAAATCAAGATTATCAGGAATAGGGGCAGAGACAGAAAGCTGTCTCTGGATTTTTTTTCAGCATGACTTTCATCCTTGCTCAGAGGCAATAAAATGAGATGACAATGAGAAGAAAAGTACCGCACCAGAGCTTGTAGTTATTGTTGTTTTGAATGCTTATGCAGTTGCTCCACTGGAGCCAGATTGATCCATTCCTTGGCAATGATCATTCTATATCGTTTCATACAGGAAATGCAATGCTTTTCTTTTAAGTTGTCCTTTCTGATGGGTGTTATTATGCTGAATCTTATTGCATTGTATTATAGTTCTGAAATATTTAATTATTTATGTCATTGGTTAGGAGAAGAGTAGAGTGTGAATATGATATTGGGTTTGAAAATATTTGTCTTTGCAGCATAGGAAAGTATTCTTGGAAGATGAGGTGCTCCTAATGGGGAAATTCTACCTGCTGTTCCAGCATGGGCGAGTGAATTGTATGCTGCCTCCAGCCTCCTGGATGCCCTGATGTGTTTTTAACCCCTTCTGTTATTAGCAGGATCTGTCACCATGTGTTCTGGCTTCCTCCACAAAAGGTTCCCATTTTAATGCAAAATATTTTTTATTCTAAACACAAAGTAATTATCAGGTAAAAGAAATAGTGTTTAAAATTGCTTTGTGTTCTCATTTGAGGGTTGTTTTTTTTTTCCTAAGAGCTGCCCTGCTGTTAAAAACATAAGTTATTAACCCATATATTTTTAATATTCTTGAAGCCACTATTTCAGGGGTTTTGTCCAAGGATACTCACAAAGAGGAGGAAAACAGCACAGAAAAAGGGGAAACTGAGCAGGAGAGAGAAGCCAACCCATTAGAACTCTGTACTTCAAAAGGAAATGAATGAAAGTTAAAACAGCACCCCCTTTACCTAGATAAAAGATATGAATGTCAGTATTCTTTGCAGTGACTAAACCACTTTTTTTTCCTACTCCCTGAGTTGTGCCTCCCATAGTGGGTCAGTCTGAAGTTCTGATATGGAATTATTTCAGTGCCTGGAGCTCAAGAACAGGGGCAAACTCTTCATGCTGCTCGATGTTGTAGGTAGCCAGTGCTGTCATGCCTCCAAAGGTGGGCCCTACTCCTGCGGTACAGTGGGTAGCATGCTCACGAAAGTCAGCAGTAACTCTGCCTTACGTGATGGTGGCCTAATATTTTGGGGAGCTATCCCTAGAAAGCCTGATACAGAAATATCAATGCCTACTAAAAACAGCAAGCACTGACAGACATGCTGCTAGATGTACTCACATTCACCATGTTGTTCATGTTCCTCTAAGTCTGCCGCTTGTGGCATTGGAGAACTGGTATTTGTGCTGCTTGATCCCTTGCCTGGCACTTTGTGTGCTGCAGAGCAGCAACACAGTGCTCTCCTGCTTAGCCCACTGGTATTTCAGAGCAGCTGAACTGCCAGAACTGCTGCGAGGGTGTCCCAGCATGGAAGTATAGGTAAGGCCTGTACTTTGAGACCCCAGGTGCGGTGCAGGCTTCCCTGAGAACGCACAGCATTCCTGCTTGCAGACAACTGTGATAACCTCCAGCCCCAGCATATGACAACACAACACAACCATTACGCCATTCTGAAAGGTTAGGACACATGCATTGTCATATAACCCAGTGCTTAAGATCTCAAATTTCGCAAAAGCCAGAATACTTTCAGGAAACTTTCTTTAATATAAAACAGCAAGCCTGTGTATTACTGCCACAATTTGTCTCAAATGTTGCTATATGACATCAAATGAAACTTATGTAGAAGAAAGTAACTTCCATGAAAGGAATTTTCATGCTGTTCACAATAGATATTGCTTGGTATTAACTATGCACTTGCAGGTGTTTCAGCTGCCAAGCCTGATTTTTCAATACCAAACAAAATTGTGTAAACTAAAAGAAAATATTTGAATTCTTAGGAACCCCTGTGAAGCCTTGCAAAGCCTTGCAACCTCTCTAAGACCTGAGTAGTATCACACTACTATCCACAGGGGTGTCTTACCCAGGAGCATAAAAAAGTGTCATGAGTGCTTCATGCTCACGTTTATTTTAGTAGACTGCTCACAACTGTAGGTTGACAAAGAGTAGGAATGTGTCGCTGCTCTCTGCTGTTTTGGGCAAACCCTGTCTGTGGTCATTTTTCAAAAAGAAAGGTTTCAGAGGATGCTGTTGTAAAATATGCACCTCCTGTGTTTCTCTGCAGGTAAACTATAGGCTGCTGGAGCCATGCAGAAAGGGTTTGCATTTGTCCTCCATCCAGTGCTTCACAGAAATCTCATCCAGAAGCCAAATGAAGAGTTAGGATATATTTCAGCAGTGAACCAAGAGAGCAGCATCAGACCAGGAAAATTTTTGTTGATAACAGATCATGTGCTCAGCTAGCTAAGGAGAATGAAAGAAAAAGATATTGTATCTATAAGTCTAAGTAGGCCTGTGGGTGTGCATTAAGGACTTAACTCAATTTGAAAAATGCTGCCCAAATTTGTTTCTACTGTGCGTAAAGTGTTTCTAAGCCTCAGATGAGCCATTATATTTATCCAGCATGACATCTGTTAAAACATTTTTGAATAAGGAGCCTGTATGGAGCATACATAATAAGATAGCTTTTGTGAGCATGTTTGTATTCCTGATAGATGAGAATGGCTCATTTGGAGCCCTCCCAATTTTACACTGTTTTGGAGGTGTGCTAGATCCCAGATGAAAACCCACAAGAAAATGTAATTAATGGAACGAAATTTAGTGCATTTGCCCCACGGCTACTTTTTACATTGCAGCAGTTTTGCTCTTAATTTTTCTTCTTCTTTGAATTACTAAAAACAAGGGATTTTTGAGTTTGAGACCTAATCACATTACAAAATCAAGCCTTATTTCCCAGTCCTTCCATATATATTTTTTTCTTTAAAGAATATTTTTAAAAGGACCCAATCCACTTTTCATTAAAAAAATAAAACAACCAGACTCATACTTTGAGCTTGACTTGTAATCTGGCAGAACCTAGCTAATGGAAACACTCTGACTGAAATAGAATAGACAACTTTCATGGGTAAAGATTTGTAGAATTGTACTTCTGGTTCACCAAGTTTCAGGCCAAAGCAAATTTTACAGCCAAGGTATAAATATTTGAAAAATGTGAAGCATAATGAAAATGCTGACACAACCTTAACTACACAGGCTTAAGCAGCTCAGTGTTATAATCTGGCAGTGCTGTTTTGAAAATGGTTGTATGATAATGTAATCTAGGACTGGAGAAATTTTAGCTAAATGTATCAATATGAACATAATTTACTTAGGCACTAATAAAATCATTCACCTTAAAAATCTATAGTACTCTGATGTATAGATCAAGACAGTTTCTTTCTCCCTGATTTATACCAGTGAGATATATGTTACAGTACACAATAAATAGGAAGAGTATCAAATTGCTAAGGTGGTGTTTCTTCAGACTTCCAATCACTATTTACTGAACAGTATCACAAGAGCTATATATCCTTCAGAGTGTTAATATGTAATCAGAACAAACAGAGAACATAGGAAAGGTGGAGAAAAGTTAGATATATAAGCAAGAAAAAGTGCGTTATTGATTTTATTGACTAGTTTGTTAACTTCTGGCATTGCAATAAAGCCTTATTCATCTGTATACAGAAGACTCAATTACATAGATACATATTAGTTAAACAACTGGGTTATTTACAGGAGAATTGCAGTTTCATAAATAATATAGCCCTGCATTTCTCAAGCTGATGTTTATCCATTGTTGCCACTTAGGGAGTTGTGGTATCCACAAATGCTCTTTGGAGGAAAGTCATTAGAATAACATTAAGTAAAACCCCTGCTATTGTAAGAATACATGCCCAAAGTATGCGTTAACACGTACAAACTGTGTTCTTCACAATGACTGAAATACAAGTTATTGCATCCTGCTTTCTATGACTGGAGGAAGCAGCATGCTGTCAATACTTGCCCATGCAGCTACTCCAGTTGAAATGCTACTTTGGTTGAGGATTTCTCTATGCTCAGACAGCCCAACAACACTCTGCATGTGAGATGAAAAGAGCTGGTGAAGATCCCGCAGGAAATGGTTGGGCATGAGTCTAAATATTCCTTTTGCCAGATTAGTACCTGATTTTTCTTTCCTTTATGACAGCTATAAGGAACAGACAGTGGAAGTGTTGGCTCTTTCAAACCAGCCCTGGCTATCTTTTGCATATCCTCAAAGCTGGGCACACTAAAACATATTAGGAAGGCAACAGCAATCCAATTCATAAAGCACATCAGGTGTTGGCGACTGAAGGATCTGACTTGTAGGAAAGGTGGACCCAGGGTTCTCTTTGCTCCAAGTTCTCCATGCTCCATTTGTAGCCAGACATAAGACAGCTTCTCTAGACAGAGAAGCAACACAGCTGTGTTACTTCTCTGTAAGCATGCACTTGTAGAGCACCATGTGAGCATAACTGTGTGGCTTCCACATCAAGACTGGCTTCTGTAAGCTCAGTTGGGAGTATATAAAAAGAAGTCCAAATCTGTTTTGTTTTGGTTTTTTGGTACTATATGTACCTTTAAATGTTATTTTTATATTTTGTAAATATAGCTGGCTTGTTCTAAAGGGCTGGATGGGTCTAAGTCAGATGATAGAGCTCTTACAGAATAATTGCAGAATCTTTTCTTTAGAAGCATTTTTAGAAGAAATCAGTGATTACTTTTTCCCCAACTCCAAATTATGTTTAGTAGGCACGTACACATAGTCTGCGATCTGACATAATCCTCAAAATAAGTAATATGACAAATGGAAGCTGATGCTGCTTTAGTGTTGTTGTGTAACAGGAGTTAGAATAATGACAGGACAGTAATATAATAGAATTCTGCAAAGCCCTCACTCTACTTTAAGTGAAAGTAAAATCGTGGAACTTAGGAGGACAATAAAATAATGCTTTGCAAAAAGGATAAAGAAATAGTGTTACCCAAGTCTATTAGTGACATAACACACTATAAATGCACTTAAATTAGTAGCATCTTTTACCACTAGTTATTTTTCAATTACTGTAATGCAGAAAAAATAAAAAGAACAATAATATAAAAATGAAAGTGATGTAGGAAGCGGATTTGTTTAAATTATGTATCTATATATAGAGAGGCATGTGTATATATATGAAGACAAGCATTCGCATGGATTAGAAACATTATATTCCATAAAATTTAATCCTGTTAGGATGTGTCGCAGTGCTCTATTTGAAGCAAGTTGCCTGCCACTTGCTATTTTGGCAAAGCTAAGTTGCTTCTTTTAGCTTTTTTGTTCCTCCATGGCATTTTGTTACAAAGAGCTCTTGCCATGACAAGACATTACTAACTAGGAGATCTTTCATGCAATTCAGCTGTGCTGGGATGTATGCCTATTACATGTAAAGCTTTTTTAACCTGTGCTGTATTCTTGAATATTTCCTAGAAAACTAATCCAACATATTTATAATCCAGTGGGAATTTGACTCACATAAAGGCAAGATCAACATGCTACAGGAACAGTGTCCAAATGTTTGTCAACCATTTGGTTATTTCTATGCAGATCTATTTTAGGGTATTTTCAGTGTAGAAAAGACTATTTTAGTGGCTGCTGCAGCATGGTTTATCATCATTGACCGGCAAATAGCTCCTCCAAACCAGACACTATGATAATGCCGGCTACTAGTTTTTTAGCTACTTTTTATATTTTTAGATTTTGATTTATGGAGGAGGGAAGGGGTGCAACCCAAAAGCTCTTGCTATGTGGTTTAAACTTAGTTTAATGATGGTAAGGCTTGACATACTTTGCAAGACCTGGTTGGAAAATTGAATGCTGTTTAAAAACATAAAATATTTGGGAACTCCTGGCAAAAGCTCGTTGTAAACAGCCACTACAACAAAATTCAGACAATAATAAAGAGAAGGAAGTTAATTCAGTTCAGGATTTACAAGATCTGGAGGCATGCGTACCATACATTTCTGCAGCTTCCAGCCAACACTTTCATTTGAAATAATGTCTCACCCTGCTGAACCACATCATGAGAACTTGCTGGAGATATCAAATGGCACCGGTTGCTTTTGAAAGGCTGTTGCATTTTTGTAGCTGGGAATTTCTGAAGATACATGTGCAGCTAAATAGGTTTATAATGAAGACTTGCCAGTTTCATGATGTAGCTGGATCTAGGAGTGTGATTGCCTGCATACACAGTTGCTGCCGCTGTTAAAGTTTCCTCCTGGGTCTCAACTGGACTTCGATGCTATACCACTCTGTGGGACAGCTCTTTCAAGAGTCTCAATAAAGTCTGAACGGCTGAAAAACCTGTAATGAGACACTTGATGGAGCTGCCCCACAGGGCTGTGTAAAGACCATAGCAGAGAGTGTAAAATTGTTAAAGACACCACAGGGATGAAACCAGTGAACTCAGTAGCAACGATGATAAACCACTGTTGCTTTACCATACTTGCTGGTCAGATTGCTCCAGCAGGAGTTTACATATATTATAGGGTGCATTTTGCTGAACACTGACTCTGCTGTGAGGTGCTTTTACTAGGTCTAATTGAATACTTCCTTTCTTACCTGGATATCCTCCTCTCACAAAACTAGGTGACTTGAATTTTTTAATAGGCTCTCATAGGTCTGATAGAATACTAGGTTCATCTGCTTCCCACCTTACAGCTTTTTCTTTCCAGTCCCTTGTCAAAGTTGTGAGGAGAATTTCTGTCATCAGCTACCTACTTGTGCCCTCTCCGTTGAAATTAGTCTACCAATGTAAATTGTAAAAAGCAAAATATGTCAGGCATACTACGCTTTTCTTTCACCCAGAAGCCTGAAATACTGTGCACTAGAGATCATCCACATTGCCTGCCTGTAGTGCCAGCAGCCAGACACGTATTAAGTAACTGTGTGGGATTCCCCAGGCAAACAGCAATGTATATCTTTATAAAATATCTTCATAATCTGGCTTGTTTGGGGGAGGGGTACAGAAGCCAGGTGAGGAGGGTGAGTGTTGGCAAGTTGGGCTTTTGATAGAAAGCTTTTTATCTTCCCTATGAGGAATAAAACCAATATGCATAGATAAACACTGTAAAAAATCATAAAGAAATCTAAGATGGCTATAAAGATGGTAAACCATAACAGTTCCAAAAGTAGATGTTCCAAAATAGATGTTCTTTGATGTGCTCACTCTTTGGCATTTAGTAAACTTCCAGGGATGGAAAGAAAGGAAAGTTTAATTTAGAGAAGCCTACTGCCCTTCTTTGCTAGGCATCAGCTGCCCAACATGAAATAATAATACATTCAACTGTCCATCTTCTGGTAAGTAACCTTTATCATCATTGCATTCACCAGCACTAACAGCAAACAATGAGTATGAAATATTGTATGAATTCAGAGAAGACTGATAGGGTCTTTGTGGCCTAAATATTTGTGCTAATGCATACAGTATAAAAGGAACTAGACCTCTCAATATGAAGGGTCCAACTCATAAAAAATGTATGTACCACTAACAAGGGATTTTTATGCACTGTACTTAGTGGGTGAAGAAAGGTAGAATGAGTCTATTTTGAATAAAGAACATACTTTTGCAATTATACCCCTTCACCTTTTCTGCAGCAGCAACACTTCTTTTCTCACATGACCTATCTGAAGTGGAAGAATATTCATATAGGCACCAAAAAGAAAAAAATTTCACTTACGGAAAAGATAAAAAGGGAAAGATGAGACAATGACAGAGGCAAAAATAAAGATGGGCAAGAAGAAAACTTAAGGCCCTTGGGAGAACTGGGATTTTGAGTTATTTGTGATTTTGTGCCCTGATACAGTAGATTTTTGTTAGGTGGTAAATATAACTCATGGTTGCCCAGGAGAAGTCCTCTGTAACATGAATCACTTTAATAGTCTGATTTTCATTATAAAGAGTCATGGAGTTTTAATGTTATCAGTCCTAATCCAGAAAGATGCAGGTGTGTAAATTCAAACCAAGCTCTGTGCATAGGGGTAATGAGGACAGAGATTTCAGCTACTGTGTGCGTCTTGTGGCTGAAGATCCTTTAGCGGAGAATATCCCCAGGGACCAGGCAAAGATGGCATTCTATACTCTGCTGGCAGAATGACTTTGAGCTCTCTAGATGATTTGAGTAGTTTTGCAGTAGCAACTGCAGGGCAATTTCAGATAAGACAGTGGTGTTTTACTTACTTGCTTTCCTTTACTGAGTGAATGATACACTCAGTAAAGCAAATCTGCTCTACTCATACTGCTGTCTAATTCAATCCGTTTTCAATGCAGGATTTTTAGCTCTTCTGTATAGGATAGTGCATTGATATATATGTCAATATTGGTAAGTCAATACACCATTTCCTCATCACACCACAAACATTTTCAAAGGTAAACTAGAAGGGCTTTGTACATAGGTAGGAGAAAATTAAGAATGAGAGTTATGTAAGTTGACACAATCTGACATTGTGGAAGATGTGCACAGTATTTGTATGTTGTGCTGAAATGATTGAACAGTAAAATAATAACATCAACATTGCAATTTTGTTAGGTTTCAGAGTTAACGGGTGCTGGTAGTAATTCTACACACATCCAGAATTCTACACACTTGTTTGTGTTTCTTTGTGAGGGTGAAATTACTGCCTAAAATTAAAAACTTAAAATCTGAAGTACAGGTCAGGAGGAAATTGCTTAATCATCTATGGGATAAGTTGATACCTAGGGAAATTTTATACAATCCAAAGGAGTGAATTGTGTGCCACATCTTGGTCGTGGACTGGAAGGAGACAAGTGTCTAACAAACTAGATATGAAAGGTCTAAGCTTAAATTCATACCTTTCAGTGGGAGAATCATTATTCTAATGTAATTTATGAAATTGATTTTCTTTGCTGAGGTAACAGGAATATCTCCTCTGATAACCATAGGACAATACCAGTGTAAAATAGAATCAGCATAAAATCTCCATTTTGTCTCCTGCAAGTATTGTAAAATTTAGATGTGTTTGTGAAATTTTGTGCAACAATCTGATTACTAATGTTTTACAATGTGGAAATTTGTGAGCTCTTCCTCCCTACATGTCCAAACTCTGATGCAACAGGAAAATGAAAATAGAGGAATGAAGAGCCAAAATATGGTGGTTTGTGGCAGAATGAAGATTGTTTGGAGGGAATTTTATGTTTTTTTCATTATCAGTTGAATTTTTTTCTTTCAGCTATTGAATTTTGTTCAGCAAGATTGCTCTTGGTATAATTGCTGAGAGTTAAGGTTTCGCTTTGTGAAGAGCTGAATTACTTTAATCAGAGGTGATGGATTTACACACCATACCTGAAAATTTGAATATTATCATTTGGTCTATTTAATTTCCTCAAAAAGTTTTTTTTCCTCTTGATTATGATCTAAATGCAGCTATATTTTGCTCAGATTGTTTAGTTTATTATTTTATTAGTTTTAAAAATGTAAGACTTTTATCTCATAGGCAGTATTTTTACTTTAATGATTTAATTCTCAAAGCTGTATCTTTACTGTGAGTTGTCTCAGTCAGTAAGAAAAAAAATCTACTTTTGCTTTGTTATTGTTATGGTTACTGAGAGATAAATACAAGTAATTTAATGCCACGTTGTGGAGCTAGCTAAAGATTTAGTATGAACAGTTGCTTGAAATGTGTGCTTTTATTAATGTTAATGCATTTGAAATATTTGCTTAAATCTCAGAAGGATTTATATATTCTTTTGATTACTGAAAATCTAGTATTATTGAATTTGATCCGGCTTATTTTCCAAAGCATTGAGTGCTAAGGAGAGGTGGTCCAGCAGGTCCCTGGTTTTGATACAAATGTGAGACATGTTAAATTCATTCATGAAGATCATGAGGAAGTTGTTCATATCCAGGTTATCTGCTGAGACTATGCTTTGGTATGAGCACTGGCTTTTAGTGAGCTTTGGTGCAGAGTTTGAGAGGAGATGCCAGGGTGCATCATGCCTTTGAGCAGGCACAAGCACACGTGCACTGAAGGGCCAGGGTAGAGCTGGACATACAAGTTTAAGGCACTCCATCATCTATCCTGTGATGCTGTTCAGTATAGTTCCATTTTCCAGTCAGCTGCAGGTTCCTTGCAAGCATCGGAGACCAGGTGAGACAAGGAGAGCTGGGACAGGCATTGCGTCCAAGTGAGGGTGCTGGGAAGCATGTGCAGGTTCACCTTGTCAGAACTACTGTACCCAGGAGCAGCCGAGGAATCACAGAGCAGTTTTGTGTTTTGACCAATGCCTTCCTGAACAGTGGAACTAGAGCTGAGGAGATCAGCTAAATTGTGCTTAATTGGGAATCCATACTGGAGTCTCTTTTCCCCATTAGTTGTAAAGTGGGGAATTGGAGCGTTTTCACCTTCACCGGGCACTGGGAGACATAGAGAAAACAACAAGAGAGACATCAGAAGAAAAAGTTACCTGTTGTGTTGCTGAAAATATGTAAGAAACAAAATAGAAGCAAATTGTGGAAAGTCTTTTATAACCAGTACATTTACAGCTGAAATTTTGTATGAAGCTTGGTGGTGTTGAGATGTGGTATTTTTTTTTTCTTCTGATGTTTCTCTTGGTTTTTTCCCTATTTAAAACCAGATATTGTACAACATGGCTTTTCACTTGGTTTGTGGAATTTTTTTCCCTCATTTTGATAAGGGGAGAAGAAGGTTGCCTTTGTTTTACTTAACTTTACTTTAAATAATATTTTATTTTAAGCAGTCTATTTTACCGTGTTTACAGTGCACTTCAATTTTTTATTGTGTCATGCTCTTCCATTCGTTTGGTGGGATGAGAGGTGAACATATGTATTATATAATTTATAATTAATTTATGATGAATCACATATGATGAATACTGCTTATTAAATATTAAAGCCTTGTCTACAGTCATGGCAGTACTATGGCAGTGGCACTCCTGTCTCTTCACATGGTACTACTGAGCAAACTCATTGACTTAGGCTGTGTTGTCAGCACTCAGTTAGTTATAAGAGCTCTGCCTAGGCAAACAGTGTTAAGAATTGGCTCTCTTTTCAGAGTAGTAGCCCTGCTACTGCCTTCCCCCTGACCCTTGTGCACCAGCAGTTGGAGGTGTAATGAGAGCAGAATCTCTTCAAAATGTAGTTGCAAACAGAGAAGGTGCTGGTAGTCCCCCAACCCAAGAGGGATTGTTTTAAGTCCTGGTTCCTTGCCACCAGATCCCTCAGTGACAGAAGGCTGAGAGGAGTTGGAGAATAACCTAACAGGAGGTAATGGCCTGGATCTGAACAAGTGGAAAATCTAGGCTAGATTTTGACAGTCCACTTTTATTAGTGAGGACTGGAATTTGGGCAAGGGAATAATTTACCTGCAGAGGTCATTCCAGCATCTGGAACTAATCAACTCCCAAATAAAAGCAGTAAAACAGAGGGGAGAAACAGTGTAGAGGATTGTGTGCTGCCAGTTTAATGAAGGCATTTTTCCAAATTCATAGCAATGAATCTCTGAAGCAGAAATAGTAGAGAAATCAGAAATAGACAGAGCTCTCTGACTCTTCTGAAATCAAGGGAATCTCCCCAGTCAGAAATATATTTTTATAAGGCAGAAAAGGAAAAGTAGCCTTCTAATGATGTTTTGTGCTCTGCCTTGCCTTCTTCGGAGTGTTGACCTATGTGTGTCAGTGAATGCAGCATACAGCAAGGAAAAAATGATGTCACTGTGTGATGAAACAGACCTTAACCCTGAAATCCTTGCTTCACTGTATTTAGTGCCAGCCCAGGAGGCAAATTTTCTTGTACATTTTCTTGACTCTTGAGTGTCTGTTATAGCAGGTAGATTAGAAGGGGCAGGAGAGATCTGAGAATTTCAGTCAGAGAATACAGGATTGATAATTTCATATAGGATGCCATGTACGACCGCATGAAAGTGGGTGCTGTTTTTCTGAGATGGCTGCATCCTATGGAAACTAAACTAGAAGCAGCAGGCAGAGCATTTAAGCACTGAAATTTTTTAAAATCATCTGTAGTGAGTAACTGTGTGACAGGAATGTAATCCTAAGTTATTCCAGTCAGTACAATGAAAAAGGAAAGTAGTGTAGTTAATTTTGGCTCCATGGTCCGGTATAACCAACTTGTGCTACGTAAAGATTGTGTGATCAAATATTGAAAAGTCCTTATTGTACAGGTAACGGAAATCAGTGGTTCTTTGCATGGCTGCACCATGGAAAAAAGAATACTAAACTAGAGGCCTATTACTTCAAAATTTCTTACATATTTTCTGAGAGCTCAAGGTATAAAAATTGCAATAAAATCTAATTCTAATGAATATTTGACTTTGGTTTTGTTCTTTTCCCAAAGATTTCATAGGATGATTTAAGGATGTGACTGATTATCAGGTGCTTGTTTTAATATTGATTAAATCACACACAAAGACAAAATTCTCAGCCCTTAAAATTACATTAAAAAAATTGACTTATAAGATTTGATCTTAATGGGGACTGATATCTTCATTTGTATTGAGCCTTTGATCTAATATCACTCTATACATGCAGCTGTGAAGATTTAAAAAAAAAAGACCGTAACAATATATTAAAATTACCAAAGGAAAAATTATGTTTGTTAACATAATGCTTTATTTTCTACAGGAGGAAATCATACTGGGGAAACCCTATCTTTGGTCTTAGGGATGGCAGCAGCACTAGGATTGTTATGCATTTGAAAGAAACAGTTTTCACTGAATCTCGCCATATCTAGTTACATTTTTCTCTTTTCATTTAACTTAAATGAGTAAATTGCAGATAAAAAATTTAGTGACTGCATCTCTTTTTGCATGTTACTAGGCAATTGTTGGAATCCTCACTGATTATAGTAGGCCAGCTTATTCTCATTATTAAATGACAGTGGTCATTAAAATGGCAAACATATTTCTGTAGAATTCACTTTATAAAATGTCAGCAAGTTTGTATGTTTTTATTAGTTCCAAATCAGATATTTCAATAGACCATTTGTAAGTATTCCCAGAGCAATGCCCATTTCTAAATTTTTGAGACCCCACAAAGATATTACAAATTAATCAGATTTTCTGATTTCTGCATAAAAACTCTGCACATTTATTGTTTAATCCAATTCTAAAATGCTGTTATGATTGACAGCTTGCTGTAGAGATAGAAGTCAATTGAATAATATGTAGCAGTCAATTTTATTTGAACCTTAATGTGGTGAAGGTTTTTTTTTCACATTTCCATTATTTATAAGTTGTTCCCCTTGGAGAATATATAAAAGAATTTGTTTTAAATGAGCTGATAATACCCTCTTTAAAATTTATGACAGAATTGTATCCTTATTCCTTACAGCACAAGGGTGTGCCAAGAAACTGTTCCAGAATTATCTTGCTATTCATAGGACAAACATTTGAAAAGAGCATCTGGTTAAGATTTACCTAGAACGGAATTTCAACCACTCATCAGAAAAAAAAACAAAACAGGAGGTATCGTACCAACCAGGAAAACTGGTGCCATTGCCAGGGCTTTCCTTATAAGAGACCACAGTTCTCTTTCAGCTATATTTGATACTTGCTGTCATTCTTAGAACTTCAAAAATCAATGTGGTCCTGATCATGCCATCAGCACTGAAAAACTGTTAATCAGTTGAGCCCTTCACCCACAGGAAACGGAGGATTGGGATGTAGTTTCGAAAACATCTTGGTACTTTCTTACAACTGATACGATGTTTTTATTTTTCTTCCTCCCTTTCAAATCTGTATTGCAGACTTCAGCAAAATCTAGTTGGGCTGGGCTGTGTTCTATGCTTAGCAGGTCATTAGTGCCCAGCATATAGTTCGATTGTTGGGTATTGATCATCTCAATAAATGCTGGAAATCCTTGGTTTTGCAGAATTTTTCTCATCCTCCACATGCAGTTTAAAAAACAAGCTGTCATTTGGAAGCATACCAGTTTTCAGTTTTCCTAGTGCCTTTTTATTGTACGTAGTAGAGCCTTTGCTGCCTCACTAACTGACAAAAGAAAATCCTTTATTAACATAGAAAGTAGATGTGACTTGATTGTTTTTCAGATAACTTTTGCTTTCAGAAATTGCAATGGCTGATGCTCACCTAAGCGTAAAAAAATGCAGTTCCTACACGCACATAGTGCTCATGTACTGTATGTAAATTGATGTGTAATGCAACCCACATTAGCTGGGTTGATGATAGCTTCAATTTCACTGCTGTCAGATTTCTGTAACTCTTTGAATGAGTTGGCTGGTCTGAATGAACGTTAGCATAATTTATGCAGCTGATAAGCCATTTGAGTGCTTGAGTTATTGATAAAGCACTTTAACATATCATTTTCAGCTTCATGTTATGTGACATCAGAGTAGAAGGTAATGTGGGAGTCCCCAGGCTTGATACTAAAGTCAATCTGTTCTCTGGATTTCAGAGGCCAGAGGAAACGCAGTGCTGCCTGATACAAGCCCAGCAGACCAGCACCAATCCAGTCAGTCCCATCCTGCATTCCCTGTTGGGCCTCAGGTCAGTATCTTTCCTTTTAACTAATCAAGACATGCAAGTTCATGAAAAATAAATGTGATTGTTCATCTTTGATCCGTGTAATGTAGAAAATGTGATTCTCTTTGGTGGCATTCAGGGTTACAGAAAGGGAATATATATGTGTTGTGCATATTTTAAAAGTCAAGTTTGGCAAGATCAGATTATGTATGTTTTTCTAAAATAAAACTTAAGAAGTTTTACATATTTAGGAGGTTAAAATATTTTAATTTCTTATGTAAATTACTTCTAAAATTAATATGATAATTAATATTAAAAAGCTTGTGCAATTTTAATGCAGAATTATTGTCACTGACGGTTGTGTCCGTCACACAGAGCTCCTGCATTAGTAAAGGTATTTCATTATCTTTTATACAAGATATTTGTTTTCTTTAGAGCAGAGTAGACATAGTAGTATGGAACTTCATAAGACTTTGAAATATTTCCCATCTCACTTCACAGTTTTATCCAAGTTCAGCCATACTCTAAGAAGATACTCAATATTCTTCCACTTCCCCGGACAGTCTTGGTCCACAAAAATTCTGGTGGTTATTGCTGTAGTGTTTTCTGCTGTTATCAATCAGTATAGAATCAGGAATTTTTTGGAAATGTTGGCATTTGGGTACTTGTGGACTAAGTTGAGTTAGGTCTTCTTTTGCTCATAAATTATCTTTGGTGCATGTGTAATGAATTTTCCAGTCTTGATTCAGCTGGGATCACTACTATGCTATGTGACTGAGGCTTACAGTTTCAGACTATCATTTTGTCAAACCTTTCTGTGTTTGTGAAAATGTGTGCTTTAAGATACTGGAAGCAGCGCATGTCTGTAATGGGGCACAAAAAGATCTCAAGCCAGAAGATTTGTAAGTGTGTAATACTGAGCTATACACAGTAAAATAGGTTTGTGTCTGTGGTTTCTTACAGCCACTACTGACAGCCCAACAGTTAGCCTCAGCAGTAGCGGGGGTGATGCCAGGAGGCACTCCAGCCCTGAATCAGCCAATCCTTATTCCTTTCAACATGGCTGGGCAGCTGGGGGGCCAACAAGGACTCGTCCTAACTCTACCTACAGCAAATCTCACCAACATCCAAGGACTGGTAGCAGCAGCTGCAGCAGGAGGCATCATGACTTTGCCATTGCAAAATCTACAAGGTGGGTCATGTTGATAACTTTTAAAACAGGTTCTTTCACCTGTTTTATGCCATCTCTCTCTTTTAAACAGAGTGATCTCTTTTTCAAATTAAATGTTGCTCTCCATGAATATTGGAAAGTAATACCTGGATTGTTTTTGAATGCTTGGGAGGTACTTAAGGGCTGTTTGTCTTTTTATAAAAACATATTGGAGGTTGGGTCTTACATTCTATGGGTCAATAATGTAAACCATTTGAATGACTCATTAGGTTTTTCTGTCATCAGTGATCAATGTTCTGTACTCACAGATCACTTTAAAATTTCAAATTGTAGAATAATAGAATCATAGAATATTAATGGTTTGGAATGGACTTTAAAGATCATCTAGTCCCAACCCCACCTGCCGTGGGCAGGGACACCTTCCCCTAGACCAGGTTGCTCAATGCCTTATACAACCTGGCTTTGAACACTGCCAAGGTTGGGGCATCCACAACCTCCCTGGGCAACCTGTTCCCCTGTCTTATCACCCACACAGAGAAAAATTTCTTCCCAATATCTAACCTAAATCTTCCCTCTTTCAATTTGTACCTATTATTCCTTGTCCTGTAACTACAGTTCCTGATGAAAAGTCCCTCTCCAGCTTCCCTGTAGGACCCCTTCAGATACTGGAAATTTGCCATTAAGTCTCCATGTGATCTTCTCCAGGATAAACAACCCCCACTTTCTCAGCCTGTCTTCATAGGGAAGGTGCTCCAGTCCTCTTACAAACTTCATGGCCCTCCTCTGGACTTGCTCCAACAGTTCCATGTCCTCCTTATGTTGAGGACACCAGAATTGTGCAGAGTACTCCAGGTGGGATCTCGCATGAGCAGAGCAGAGGGGCAGAATCACCTGCTTTGCCCTGCTGGCCACACTCCTTGTGATGCAGCCCAGGACTTGGTTGGCTCTCTGGGCTGTGAACACACACAGCTGGCTCACATGGAGTTTTTCATCACCTGTCAGCCCCAAGTCTTTCTCCTCAGGGCTGCTCTCAGTCACTTCTCTGCCCAACCCATTGGTGTGTCTGGGATTGCCGTGACTCAGGTGTAGGACCTTGAACTTTGCTTTGTTGAACTTGACGAGGTTTGCTTCAGCCCACATCTCAAGCCTGATGAGGTCCCTCTGGATGCCATTATTCCTTCCTTCCAAGCAAGTTGACTGCAACACACCACTTTTTTCACCACTGCTGATTAAAGCAGCTGTATGAATAGAGGCAACTGAAAAGACAGTATTGCATGAAAATAACTTTTTAAAAAACTTTTACATTCAAATCAGGGTTTTCTCATCTGTCATCCATGCCTCTGATACATATTTTCGTTCTTGCTGTGGGAGGTCTGCTTTATCAGTAAGGTTCTGCCATCCTCTTTCAAGCTGTTTAGAAAGTTGCATGACTCCAAAGTAACTAGGAAAAAGTTAATCTCTGTATGTATCCTCTCTATTGTCTGAGCTGTACCATGTTTGCAACTGTTCTACCCTGAGGGATCTGCTACATTTTCCCTGTGGTTTAAAATCAGACTCAAAGCAGTTCTATAAGATCTCTTTTCTTTCTGGTATTCTCTTCTGTTCAATCAATGTGTCTAACACTGTTAGGAGCAGTACTCAATCCAAGTACATACGATATAAAATAAAGATGTATTTATTTACTTTTTCTAACTATGCTGGTGCTTCTCAGAATGCAGTTGCTGCTGAACAGAGCAGAACAAAACACAGCAAGATAAGTGTTAGCCAATATCTTACAACAGAATTATATAGTTTTAATGGAAGAGGACAGTAAAGGAAGTGATAGTCCAGTGTGAAAGTGATAAGGGTGCGACCAGGAAGTGTAAAAAGAAAGCTTTAACTCTTTAGATTTATTTGTTTATTTACTGTTATTTCTTTCCAAAGTAAACGGTACAAAAAATTTCCTCCAACATAATGGTAATTTTTAAAAATAAATCCTCTGCACTGTGCCCTAAATACCTTTTAGTCACCAAATTCTGGTGGCTGCTGATTACCAGATGCATTGTTTGAAGCACCAGATCCTACAGGTTGTCAAACAGAGAAAACAAAGAGACAGCTCTTGTGTTGAACAAACTCCCTTACAAAGCGCATGCATAGTCCTCTCACCTGTTGGAGCAACTACTTGCCTTTACCTTGTGCATGTTTTAAAGTTTAATGTCAACAGACCTCTCTTATCATAGTTGTAAATGGTTTTCACTTTAATGTTTAAAATAACGTCTCTCTCATACCATTAAGCTGCACCAAAGAACCTGTCATTCATAAATGATAGATGAAAAGGACACACTAATGCACAAATTTTGCTTGTTTAAAATTTGAGAGTGCATGTAAAGTAGGAACGGAAGATTAAAAAAATAATGCAAGAACAGGAGTGGGTAAAAGCAGATATAACAAAGTGAAGGGGAAGTAGCTTTTTAGCTTAGGTAGATGATGAAATCTTAATGAAGAAACAGGCATTATAAAAATGTATCCTTCCACTCTGGAGTGCTCCAGGTTAGAGTTGCTGGGTATGTAGCATTATAAATAAACATAAGCTTGTGCAGTTCTTACGTCATTTATTCACCCCGTGTTGAAAAGCTGGAGGGTAGGGATTAAGCCAGGCAACCTTTGCTCTTTAGTTTAGCCATGGTTATCTAATTGCTAGCTAAAAGATGTAAGTCTGCTGCCAAATAAATTTTGCAAGCAACGACCTTACCAGATGAAAAGGTTTCCTTTATAATCTTTACTGGTAGATAGGAGCCTGGGATCAAATAGGGACTTGCAGGAGCAGCAGGTTCAGTACCCTGTCTAAGAACACAATCACACCTTCCATAACGTATCTGAAAGGAACACATCTCATGAATTTATTTAGTTGTGTTGCTGTTTGTTGTCTTCTCTACCCTTCTGCCCTGATCTTCCAAGCAAGTGCTACTGCCTGCCCTCAGTTTTTGGAAGTGAAACTGATACACAAGGCAGCAAAGTAACCTGGTCAAGGTAGCTCCTACTGTCCTGACTTACAGATGTAAACTGCCATTGCTTGCTCTGTAGCCTACTATCCAATGCATGCATGAATGAAGACAGGATTCAAGTGAGTGTGTTGTGTGGTATCATCAGTTCCATTGAACCTGACTGACTTCTGGTCCCTGGTTTTTTTGGTGGTTGGTTGAAAATAATCGTAGAATGTGTGTTCTGTTTTGTAGACAGCACTTTTGTAGGTATACTCATAAAAGTCCATGCTTGAACACAGTTGGGTAATTCCTGGTTTTTTGGTAAAATCAGGCCATAATCATCAGCTTCCATCTCTTGACCTCTCTGTGGCATGGTCAACTTAGATAATGGGAGGACAAGTTTTCATGCTGTTTTCCAACCTGTCTCAATACTCCTGCTGTCACATCTTCTGTCCCTGAATTTTCAGTGAGGTCAAGCATAGATGTCCATAGCTCCTGTGAGCGGTGCCTTCTCCTGTCTTTTTTCTCTCGTAAGTAAACTTGTAAACTCTTCATTGCAAACTACCACAGATAGGTAACTCAAAAAACACCCTGAACACTTTTTGAATACTATATGAATTCAGAAAAGTCCTGATCTGACAGAGTACTTGAATTCATACTGAATCAAGGGAGTAATTCCACTATGTTTTTTGTGCTCCACATACATGTTTAAATTATTTTTTTTCTCAGGAAGTCTCAGGTCTGGTTCAGGGTGATAAATACGAGACCTCAGAGTGCCTAGATAAAACAATGAAAATCCTTGTTCGTGAAAAGAGAAAAGAGCACTCAGTGACAGGAATCACAGAGAAAATATGTTAAGTATTTAGAATGAGAGAACAAGGGTTTCTTGTAAAATGGAGCAATTAATGATTGCTCACACAGTATAACTTAGAGATATTGCCTATTCTTCACTTGCCAGTTGCCTATAGAAATTTTTTTTCTCCCCAAATGTGTTTGTGTTAAATTGTTCAGTTGCTGTATGGTCCTGATCCACCACTAAGTTGATAGGAATTTCATTGCTGTAAGTGAAAAGAGATTTATACCAGACCTCTTCCAAAACTTCTTTTCTTCATGCATGGTTATTTTCTGTTCATTAAACCCTGTCATTTGCCATATACACTCTTATACTGTATCTGTTCCCCGAGCAAATACATCAAATGTGTGCGAACAGAAGGAAGGGAGGTGAATGTGTAAATTCTTGCTGTGAAATTTAGGAAAATATGTTTTCCCTGGCTTCAGGTAAGCAAATTTCATATGCACAACTAGTATGCAAATAATACAATGTACTGAGACGGAAGAGGGCTGGTGGCAGAATGAAACTATCTACCTTAGTCAAAAACAGAAATCCCTGAACATAAGACACATTCACCTATGGAATTTTGACTTTTCACCAGCAGTTCTTCAAAGAAAACTGTAAAATCAGCAACAATAACTTTTTCGTGTAATCCACAAAAAGCACTGATGATAAAAATTTAAGAACTATCCATGAGAGATGTTGTCCCAATAAACTCACACACCTGCTTTCCCCTCACCATTTCTTAGAAATACAGGTTAAACATAGCCATGCTTTCCTAAAATTTTGCAGGTGTCACAATAACAATTATGAGATTGTGGGAAGGGAAAAAGTGAGGCAGATACCCTACAAGACAGTGTGTTTCCTGTCTTCAGCTCTTAGTCCATTGCTTCTTGGCCTGTCTTTACTGACTTGACGCAGAAAGTAGTCTGACAGCGTCCCTCTTGATCATCCAAACTGGTGCTTCTAAGTACTCATCTTCCTGCCTTCGAAAAACTTTTCTGTGGGCTGAACAGTTTCAGTTGTTTCATCTCTTTTTCCAGGTTAGGTTTCTCTAGGTTTTGTGAGGAGTATGGTCTGTTTTTTAATTTTAGTTATCCTCCTCAAGAGACTCTCCAAGGGAATAGTAGTTGCTTAATCTCAGAGTATTCAGTAATGCCTGGGAGCAGATATTCATGAAAAGACGTTCTCTCCTTAAGCCCATCTCATTTTTATGTCTCAATGTAATATTTCTGTATAGCTGAACAAGAAACTTTTTGGGTGGGGCCGCTGAGTTTGTTCTGACTTATTTTCTTTATGTAATTTTAACCCTGTGAATTTCCTGTTGAAATAACTGAAAAATGGGAAGGCATTCCAGTCCTGGGGAGTTGTTAACAGCTGTCCTCTCTTTTTAGTCTCTTTTCCATGACAACCAAAGCAGTTTTAGCTGAAAAGTTAAAGTATTTTAGCTATTCTTTTAGTATAGCATATGTGTTTGAAATTAGAAAATGGCAGTTCTCTGTCAGCTCACTGCTGGCCGCTCACTCACCATGGATAACAGTCTGGGAGTATCTCTGCAAAGGGGGTGGTCCAAATACATTTTACCACATAGCAATGGCACAACAGTGTTTTAGATATATGTGCCAATATGGAGAGAGAATGACACTGGAACCTTGAAAGAAATCAACAAGCTGGAGACTGTAGCCTCATGGCACTGAAACTTTGTGTTTTTTATTCCACTACCCATTGTACTACTCCTAAAGTGGATGTCAATAATTTATTTACAAGTCAAAGTTTCTCAGTCATGAGTATTGGAAGAAATGAGAACAAACTATCTCTCTAAATCACTAGTGAAAGGCTTCAGTGCTGAAAGGAAGTCTTGCATAGCTGAAAATGTGAAATCATTAAATTACATTATTTAAACAGCAGCAGGTCATATTTTAGCAGCAATACAATGGAAGGGGAAATGTATTAAACAGCTTGAGAGATAGGAGACAGCCATTAAAATGCACTTATATGGGTTACAGTTGACACAGATAATGGTAAAAAAAAATTAAGAAGGTTTTTTTTATATGGAGATCCGTCAAAAATAATGTTGGGTAAAGACAAGAGTAACAAAAAGAAAAAAATCCTATTGTTTACATTTATTAGATCTTGTTTCCTCTGAACAGAGATTTGTATCATTAATTGTACAACAGATAAAGTAAACATGCCCTGTCTCCATTCCTCCATGTACACACACCTTAAAAATCAGAAATCAGAGAGAGATGAAAAACAAGAAAGAGACAGAAAAGAAGTAAACTAAAAACCTCAATTGCTTACTGATCTAGAGTCCAAATTCCAGCTTCTTAGAACATTTTTCCCTTTTAACTAAAGTGATGCAGTCCCTATTCGTTTGTATTCCCCTTCAAGTAACATGAAATAGCTTTCAGAGTCTACAGAAAGGCAGTGTTCCACTTATGTATTTTAATGAGCACCAATGTCAGTAATAATCAAAATGATGTTTCACTTAGAGGAATAGTTTATTCCCAGGTACTTTTGTAGTGTACTAACATAACCAGAACAAGAATGACAAGAACCAAGAGGAAGAGCTGCACTCATAGCAATTTCTGTGAAGCCCTCAAACCAAATATACCTCCCCTATCACTGTATAAATGCTGCACAAAATGCAGTCACTGTGAAGGGCTCACTTACACAAAGAGGGGGATAGCCAACCCCAAAGACAAACCTCTCTAGCTTATTACATGGAAAGAAATAAGAGAGACGTGAGCATCTGTAAGCACACTGTGGCATGCACAGAGTGTCTATGGATTAGCAGCTGCTACAGCAGGTTTCCTCAGGCTATCAGCTGAATCCCATCCAAACTGTTGTAGGATAACTGAACTAATATGCAGGGATCCCTGAAGATGGGATGAGTTATCTCTGTCTGGTCTCCCGGGAAATGTACTTTTTTGGAAAGCCTAACATTTGCTTTTGGAAGAAAGGGCAAAATCTCCTTTTCTGTAGGTAGTATAGGAAGAATCTTACTGGATTGTTTGTTTATTTGTTTGGGTTTTCCTCCTTAATACAAGGCTTCTCCTGTGCGAATGCATTCGCCCTATGTTAATTGCTCATCTTGTTCAGTGGCAAATTACTGCCTTCACAGAGGGAGTATGAAAGGTTCAGGTCTTTATTAGTTACTAGTTGTTTATTGATCCCTCCCAGAGTGTTAGCTATTTGTTGTTTGGTTTCTCTGCCCCATAAGTTAAAGGCCTACCATCAGAGGCATTAAAATGCAGTAGTCTTAATGCTTATGTGCTCTGTTGTTGACCTCCACCCCAAACAGACCTCATGCCTATTTTTTTTGCTACTGATGGTTATGGAACAACATCTGTGAGAAGTAATGATGTGATGTAGATCAAATTCTGAAATCAAAGCGTTCACACCTACTTAAAGATTGCAGGCCAAGTGCTGACAAAGTCTAAATTTCCAGACTTCTATGCCAAGAAGCAGATGGGAAAGATGGAAGTAGTCTGTACCTCCCTAACCTCTCTGAATTTTCCACCAAAACCCTACTGGTTGACTATACTTTAGCAGGCATGACCACTAAGCTAGGAGTTGTGGTGTAACTTGTATGTGAGACCTGGTTGTTTTGGGGAATGTACACCTTTATCGAGCCCTGACTCAGACTGATACTGCTCCTGGCAGGAACATTCTGCATGCAGGAATATAAATGAAATTTCCATCAACCAGAACATGGATGCATTTTAATGCTGCTTTTAAAGTGTATCTTTGCATGTGTTTTGAGAAGCCTTTAATCTTCTTCTTGAATTTGGACCGTGACAATTTAAATTAATGTAGGGAAAACCCATTCCAATAATGTGAAGCACTCAACTTACTGTAATCTTACAAAAGCCAAGAAATTTCAAATGCTAGTGAAAAACCTAGCTAGTGTTTGTTACTCTGTTCTTCACCTCTGCATTTTCACACACATGCTACATGCAGTAGTGGGTCAATGCAAATAGGTAGGTGCTTCTAGATCACATACAAACAGATGGGTGCATCTATATGGTATATGCACATGTGATTCTCATGCTGGTCCAAGACATTCTACTGCAGTAGAGAGAGTTGTAGAAAGATTACCAGGATGGATTTGCAGCCTTCACTCTTCATTTCCTTGCCTTAGTGGATTTAAGTCAGACATTTATAGTATTTGTGGTTTAATTTCCTTTGTTTTTCCATGGTCTTTGTATTAATAAAATCCCTATGATTCATGTTTTAGAAACTCTCTGGATACAGACTTGTGTTCCTGATTCACCAGTGAGATTCTAATCAAGGACATATATATTTAGGGACTCATAAAAACAACAAAGTCTTTATTGACCAGCTGGGTTTACAGACATTTTTAATAGTGTGAATTTTGAATGCATGAAACATACAAATTAAATACCGGACAGCCAATTTTTTTAAATGACATTTCTTTAATGTCTATGTGATTCTGTACTGCAGAACCATACACTTCCCCTTTATGGAGACCTCCAATTCTTATTTCTTTTTTTTTTTTTCTCTTGTCCCAGAAAGTTCTGAAGGTATCTCATGACTTTCTCATTAAAATCTTAAAGTTTATGCATCTTGAAACATTTTATGGAATTTTCTTTTCTCCTTTTTTTTTTAATTTGAGGGAAAAAAAAATCTCTGCCACTGAGATTGCCCCGTAAATGGAACAGAATCTATCATTAACATCAGAAATTATAAAAGTGAAACTTCCTTCAGTTTTCTTGTCCCCAGACCTCTATGCAATCTTACGTCCTCTGTGTAGAAAGTTGTACTCATGGAGATCTTCAGGCCTCCATTTAATTTTCCTGAAGCTACCTTCATTCCTTGACTGTTTCATCTTTGCAAGCTTGTTGCTCTGACAGATGTAGCAGACCTGAGACCTGTATTCTTGCTCTGTGCTTTGGCTCAGGTGTTCGATATGATGGAAGACAATTCAGACACATTTTTTGCAAGTCTTTCCACCTGTAAACAAATGTGTAGATGGTTAGTGGTTATGCTTTCCCAAAAAGTGGCTTAAATCCCTACTGTTAGATACCTTGACCTCCTCACACACAGCTAGATCTTTGCTAAATGGTCTAAATTCCTAAGTCTTGTTCCAGTCTATAGATGTAAAAGAAGCTAGGCTCTTCTTTCAGTAGCTGCAAAAATAAAGTGAATTTTCCTTATTTTTTGGACCTACAGTCATGTTTTCCAGCTTGTAGAAGGACTGGAGGTTTCCACCAAGGTCAATAAGATCCAGCACCATATGGGCTCTTAGATAATTGCCTGCTATAGTTTTTTTTCCTTACTTATTTTTACATAAATACTGCTTTTAAACTTAATCACCTGTGGACTCAACATATTTTATAGACTCCTTTTTCACTTAGTTGTGTTTTAATATGATAAATCATGAAATGTTAAAAATAAATCTTCATCGTAAAACAAGGTGCTCATCTAATTTCCAATTATTAATTCTATTGAAGTAAATGGTGATGCTTCTTATTTACTGTATCTTTTCTTTTCTGTTTCTCAGATCCTATTTCAGTCTCTTGTGCCTTTCCTCATCCAGAGATGGCCCCATGCATCCTTTGTATTTCAGCTTGGTGCCTTAAGCTATTCACAACCCAAGTATTCCTGCATGTATTCTGTACTGTGTAGCTGATTTCCTATGGCGTCAGCAGTCATAACTGAAGAAGAGGTGATAAAACTGTTGTAATTTTGCCATTATATTGGGCTTCCATATTTTAGAAGATGTAGTTGTAACAGGACATGGATCCTATTTAAAAAGCAAAGAAATTATAGTAGGACATTTTAAGGAAATTCGCTTATTGGCACCCTAAAATTGTTTCTTTTATCTTTCTTAATTTTAGAAGGATAAAACCTCTCAAGAAAAAAATTTGAACCTGTTTTCTGGAAACTGTTAAGTCTAACATCTGAACAGAGCAATCACTTTCGGATTCTCTGCTCAAGATTTTACCTTTTCTTTTCCCAAAGCAGTGTTTGGGAATTGTAAAAGGAGGCTGTGTTTCCACCCCCCCAGCACTGCAGCATCTTTAAAAAATACTCAGTTCCCCTACTCCAAAAGCTTTCATTTTACTGGTAACCAAATCAGTTCTCTGAATATTTGTTTTATTCTGCTTTATCAAGAGTGGTTTTTCATGTTACATTTATCTAATATGAGCACCTTAGCCAGTTGCAACCAAAATTAAAAACATATACTATTTGCTCCATTTCTCAAAAGAATATAATTGGTTCTAAGTGTAAGACTTATTGAATGTATCTTTATGCATTTATGTTCCCATGAGTACCATTATTTTAAAAATTTTTGGTGATATTTTTATATTTTCGATGTTCAGCATCACATAATTTGAATTTCCTGTGTTTGTAAGATAACTCACAAGGGAGAAAGTTGTATTAAATAGATAATACAGATAAATTTTACACTTCCATATATTTCAAAGCTAATGCAGGTGAATTTCAATTTCTTTCTTTCTTACTTACTTTTCTTATGTTACTTTTGGTAACATAAGACAAAGTGCTATAATATGATTGATTTGTTTTGACAGCAGCCAAATAATTGAGAGTGAAAGGTGTCAGCACAGATGAAATATTGTATAAGCCACATTCAGAAGGCAACCCCAGCAGCAATAGCAACTAGAGTTTTATTTCCTTTGATATCGCACTGTTACTCACTTCCAGTTTATTATAAAACCATGAAAGGTACGCAGCTTTACGTACGAGGGAGACTTTTATGGAGGGGATAGAAACAGAAGTTTGTCAGGTACTTGAACAATAGATACTGACAATGGGATTTATGATGGATATAATATACAAGCGTAAATTATCTTAATCTTTCCCACTAGTTTTCTCTCTTCTTTTCAATACTTATTTCAGGCTACTGCTTATCTGAGGTCTTACCTCTAGCTTGAAGGGTGATTCCCTCCAGAGCAACCAGTCTGTGGATTGCCTGGCAGGGAATTGCTGCAAAAACAGTGCTGCCATTACCCTCCTCAGCAGTGAAACTTAGTTTTAGTTCACCTCTTCTGCACCGCAAACTATACAGCTATCCACTTTCTGGCTAACTGAGACAGGGTAAGGCTTGTATCTTTGCATCATGGCATCCTACTGCACTGAAAGGATTACAAAGAACTATAGCACCTTTTGAGTCTAGGAGACTGCAAGTGTACAAGTAACCTACTATAGAAGGTAGCCGAATAGACCAGCTGAAATAACACCTGAACATGTAACATGATATGAAAATCACTTTTGGGCTTTCTTAAAAGTACATTGAACAAGAGACTAGGGCCTGCTTGTAAGAACCCAAGGTATAAAGCTTTCTTTGTCCTGAAATGCCATTGATTTCAGTGGGAGCCAGACTCCAAGGCACATGTTGAATTGAAATTTATATGTGCTGCCATTCATTTCAGAAATGCTCCATTAAGAAGACCCAATCTGATGTGAATGACAAGAGTTCTCAGTAATGAGCTCTTGCTCTTGCAAAACAAAACAAACTATGACAACCATCATGTTAACAAGATCAGGAACCCTTGTGGCTTTGTAATGTAGCATCTAATCTGTGTCTATACCTATACCTATACAAATATAATTATTTTAATGGAAGAAAGGTAAATAACAGAATGGGATGAGATTTCCAATACAGTTCAACTTATATACAGTCCCATTCCACTTGCATTTTTTTTGTCTCCCGATCTGGTAATTTCATAAATGGCATGGTGGAGATTAGAAACCGAGGCTGAGAAACCTAAACCTACTGTTATTAATACAGGAAAAGTTTTCATTGAAGTGGTGTAGGAGGGCAGGAAGTAAGCCACTGTTCATAAAATATATTGTAGGGTAGAGCAGACTGTATCTACTGAAGTATCTTGTTTAAAACAGGTAGAGCAGACTTGAAATTAATCTTTGTGTTTTCACCATTTTCCTTGTGTTTGACCTGTGCAGACAAGATTTCTTCTGGAGAAAACTAAACTCAAAATTCCACTACAAGTGCATACCTACTACATTCAGGAGCCAAGTGGAGATACAAAGGACCAAACTAACAGCTGGCCCTTTGGAAAGCTTCAAGAGCCATACAATCAGTGCCAACCAGAGTAAATAAAGCCCAAAGTAGAAACCCTGAATTGCAAGTAGAGGGAGTGAAAGGGACTTGGAACCAACTGGTTCCATCTAGTCATCTTTTCATATGGCAGCAAATTACTTGCTAACACTGATGTAGACATGCTTCAGGAAGAAGTAATTTGTGGCTATTGTACGTGCAATGAAAACAAATCCTCATTGCTTGTGATTCAGAGCAATATAATCTCAGCAGATTAAAATCAGAGCAATAATAAGAGGCTTCTCTTAGAGCACTGAGTGCCCAAGTTGCAAGACTGTGTGTCTCATGTAATAAATAGTTCTCTGCCATCGGCACCTGCAGTTAAAATTAGGTTGGTAGGTCTGATTTTAGCCAGCAGCAGCTGTAACGTTCTCTTTAGTAATTGAAGACAGAATGCTGAACATGGAATGCCTGCATGTTTGTGTGTGCATGAAGCTATTGATAGGCATTTAAATGGGAGCAATGAAAGCATAGGCTTTCCTAGTGTCGTGTTTTCTGTACAGGTGTTAAGTCTCCTCATCAACAAGTATTACAGAACTACATGAAAACATGGATGGGTAAAAAGACTCTCGGGAGAGCGCATAATACTCATGTAAAGTCTCTGCTTTCCTTTCCTTTCTTATATGAATTCAGATATTTTCTTTTCCATGTCCCAGCTTGTACTTATGAGCACATATGCATACTTCTACTATTCCTTTTAGGCTTCAACTAGCTCCTTCATCAGGAGCCTCTGTCCAGCAGGCTGAGGAGTACAAATTCTTCCTGAGAAGAATTTCACAAAGTAGTGTATAGAGGTAGAAGTTCTAGTTAATAGAAAGATGCTGAAGTGTCTGGCATGTTTCCTGGCCACCATAATTGGGGTCCCTCTGGTTGCTCACCTCTTGGCTATTAGAGGCATTTTTCAATGCATTGCTGATGGAACAAAAAGCCACTGAAAGAAATAGGAGTGAAAAAATCAAAAAAGAGACAGGTGAGGTAAAACCCAAAAAGCCCAGCCTTCTGGCCCTTAGTTGGCCAGGCAAATAGAAAAGAGAAAAAAAAAGTAAGCTAGCCACTCAAATTAACCAGCTCACAGGCATTTCCCACATGTTTTTGTGGACCTTTTGCTGATTGGTCACATAACCCAAACAACTGCTTGTTTATTTAGTTGAAGATAAAGTAGTTAGCTTTGAAAGTTAAAAGACCAGACAGGTTGTCTTCGTGGTAATCCCTACTCCATAAAGATTCCAGTGACTATTAATAAAGGGGGTTTTGCAGACTTCAGCATTGTGAATAGTTTCCTAGATGATAGGTTTTTGCTAATCAGGAAGTAAAGTAAACATTTTTTCACACACCTCTTCTTCTGAAGTGATTCCACATCATTGTTACAAGTAAGTGGTCAGCTCTAAGTGGTAATCGTGATATGCCAGCACAGAGCCAAATCCAAAGGCCCTCAACTCTCAGTTTTAGTGAGGCAGATTCATTTTAGATGTGATGCTTGAGGCCCTGTTGATATTTGGGGTTTGGGTTTTAAAAATCCCTATGTGAAAACCCTCAAGGTTTGGCCGACTATAACCCACAAATGGTTTGACAGGACCCTATTTGCAGACACTGCTCAAGAGCCTTTCCCTTCCCCCATTAGAGTGGTCAGCACTGACATACTCCATTATGAGAAAGCCCCACTTAACACAGAACTACTTTCAATTGTCATGAGCACTCAGCTTTATTTAAACTGACACCCTTTCCATCACCCCCAAGCTAGAATCCCAATGTCAGAGTGCTTCAGGAACTTCGGATTCAAAGCCATGCTGTCTGGCAAAGAGCTGTGATAGAGTGGTTCAAAACTGCACGGAAGTGAACTTTTGAGATGGAAGGACAATCCCAAAGGTGAAGGGAGACATGGTAAATATGGATATGCTAGGTAAGCAGAGGAAAAGATAGTGGAGGGAAGGCTTGCCTGTGGGTTCAGATCAGGAAAGAGACTTGGAGGACCCATGCTTCTCTCTTCCTTTGCTCTTAATCAATTCATTAAACTTCAGTGATCTGGGGTCATGCTATTAGGAAGGATTACAATTCCTTTGTGTTCCAAGAGCTTCCTTCTCCCACCACAGCAGGTTGCTCAAGTACCAAGAACATGTGTAAACAATCTGAAATTAAGCAGCATGGAAATATTCATGCTCTGTTCCTACAGAGGAAGTATAGTCTATCTGTAAAAAAGAGTTAAGTAATCACTAGATCACTCCCGTTTCTTAATATTAAGCAAATGCTAATGCATATGCCAGCTCACTGAAGTGGTCCTGTTTAATATGGAAAAAAAAAAGTCATTTTAATCATCCTCTGTTTGCTAGTGGAGAAACTAAGGCACAGAGTAATGAAGTGACTGGCCTATGTTTCTCAGCAGAATAGCAAAACTAGCCATAGAAACCACGTTTCTAAAGTCCGGTCTGCAAATGTATATTTACAAATTTTTAGGGGGAGAACATTGTTTTAAAATTAGTGTAAGAAAAGAGTATTTAAAGAGAATACTGTTACAGGATATTTTGTGAGTGTTCCTATAAAACATTTCTTATGGACTGTTTTGGAGGCTGAATCCTGGTTGTCTCAAAGGTATATTCCTTTGGCTTTAGGGTGGCTGATTCCATAAGTAAAATTAACAATATTCAATTGTATATCTTAGCCCAAAAGAAAGAGAAAAAAGAATGGCTCAAATAAAACACAACCAATGTCCGAACTGTGGATGGTTTCCTCCCTTCCTCTCTTCTTTCCCCTGGAGAAGTACATAATCGCAGTAGTGGTTTGGGATTAAGTAATCATCTCTGCTTTCTGCAAATCTGGAGCAGTTTATGGTTTTGTCTGAGTTTTTTTTTTTAAGATCAAATGTCATTGTCATGAAAGACTTTTTTCTCTACATACAGTTACATTTCAAAAATATACCTGAATTTTAGAGGCAGAGGGGATGAGAGGGAGGGGAGGAATACCACTGCCTGGGTTTCATGCCAGACTTTAATGTAAAATTAATTCCTTTAAAAAGATTTTTAAAAAACCACAACATTTTTCTAATGTGCATTAAGAATGTTGGAGAGCTCACTGAAGCATATACTTCGAGCTTTCAGGAGCAATCTGTAGTCAGGCATTTTAAATGAAAATTGATTTGTGATTTACATGGTCAGTGGAAAGAAAATTAACTTATGGAAGGTTGTAATGAAATATCAGACAAGTAAAAAAGTAGATGGTGATCTAGTGGAACTAAAAGTCCCATCTGGAAGAATTCTGTGACATTTTTACATTTATCTGTGTTCTGCATGAGTTGTAATGTTAGTGGTAATTTTATGGGACTGAACTGAAATGAAAAGGGTGTTATCACAGATTGCCTACAATATAGGATTGTGTTCAGTGGAGAGTCCTGTATCCTTTTCTCCATTTTCCTGTAATATGACTCATTGCACTTTTTTCAGCTACTGTTGTTGAATTCATTCAGCCTTTTACTTGAGGTTATTAAAGAACATCAAATGCACACAAAAACAATCTAGCAGCACATTAAAAATCAGCACGGCTGCTTCGACTTATTCCTGCATAGTTGAGGCCCTATCCAGGAGACCCTCTAAAATATATGCTAAAATTGCAGTTTATCATTCTTAAACACAGGCTATTAACACAGATTTAAAACTACATTCTCTTTCAATTTATGACTCATCAGCATAGCGAGAGTAAAGAATTAAAGCTTTTCCAGAAAACATACTGCCCTACTTCTGTTCCTCTGTTCATTTTGAACTCTGATATTCACTGTATGACATCCCTGATTGCTCTTGCTGTCAGTTTCTTGGAGAATGAAGAGAGACATGTCAGAATAACATGATGCCATACTTGCTGCATTCTTCTCCTGCTTTTGTACTAGAAAATCTTTCTCCTGTTTCACCAATCCAGACTTTACTGGTAATGGAAATAGGAACTGTTGTACTACTTTCTACCAGATAATCTTCTTTCTTCTGTAGGCTCCATGTATGGCAACCACTAATTTATCATAACTTCACACATTTTTAAATATATGACTCTTAATTTGGCAGAAGATTAATATTCTTTGGAATCAGTAAGATTTATTAATGCCTTTGTCAGAATTAATCCCATTGTGGATTCTGAAAATTCTCAAATTTTCAAAATCTAGAGAAAAATCTTCCCATCAAAGGCTTGCTTCCTTCTGTTATTAAATGAATTAGTTCTATGTCCTATCAAAGTCTTGTTTGTTGAGGATATCTAATCTTCCTTTTCACAGGAGAGGAGAAAATATCTTTACGCCACTTTTTTCTCTCTGTTCCTTTAGGAAATATGTAGGTGTCATTTGAATGCATGCTAAGCATTCTAGTTTCTCCACACTTCAACATGGCTCAGCAGCATGTAGGGTTTGGACACTCTTGAGCAAACACAGGCTGTGGACTTGTCCCTCTTCTCATGTTATTTTTTTCTGATCAAAACCGGAGAATCGGGTTTGAAATTATACCAAGTCCAAATTACTGTTAGCTGAAGTAAAATTAAAATCAGATTGTACAGTTAATGTGTGCAGTGTTTTAGCTTGAACAAGTGTATTATGGAAGAGTGTAGTTTGAAACATACCATGTTATTTCTCCAGGAAATTTATTTCAGAAGCATATTTGAAAGAGGAGAAATATCACAAATCCTTCACAAATAGTATATATAATTTTCAAGAGAATGATGTGGCTAATCATGGTAGAAGCAGCCTTTCTAATCACAGGATACAGTAGAGGTCAGTATTAGGTATTGGCTTTCCATCCTATCCATCTGAAACAATATACCATAGTGAATGTAATCAGTAAATGGTGGCAAATGAACCTATTAGAAACATTAGCATTGCAAAATGACAAGTTCTGAGAAATAGATGTTAAGTGGGTCCTGCTGCTGGTAATTGTCATCCTGGGAATAATTACACTAATTAATAGTTGCTAACCCCAGACCCTTGTGCCTGTGACTTTGAATGAGTTAATGATTGCTGCTTTTGAGACTGTATTGCTGGTAGATTTTCAGTAGGTATCAGCAGAGTAAAAAGGCCCCAGGAGAGAGACTGACTCTGATGGTCTTTAGGGTCCCCATTTTTACAAACCACAAGTACATCTCTGAATGATCAGATAGCATCTCCACAGACCACAGAGTAGTTGGAGATTGTCTAATGAATAGATCCATTTCATTATAAAGTTCCTGATTTGTAAAGTTAGTATTAACTTCATGTAACCTCAGATCCATAGCACTTGCCATCAGGTTTTACTTTTGAGGCTGTGCTTTGAATGAACCACATACCCCAATTTTTTCCATTGTCTTTTCTCTTGACCCTAGTTATGTGGACTCTATTTCTCCTGAAATTAATTTAAAGTGCCACCAAATCTTTATTGGCAAAAATTAATTTCTGTAGGCTTTTAAAGACTGGGAAGCTTATTTTACAGAGGCAAGTGGGTCTAATTCCTTTAACTATTCTGTCCTCTGTCTCTCTTTCATCCCTCCAATCCCCCAATAAATAACTATATGAGTCCTGTAATATCCATAAATTTGGGACCACAATCTAGCTGTCTTCTAAGGGTTAATATTAGGAATAATTTTGTATGGTTAAAATCAGTAGTTGAATGATGTCAAGATGGCAAGAGAAAAATTCCAGGAAAATCAAGATTATGTTCTTCAAGGACAAGGGAAAGTGTAAGGAGAGCTGTATTTCTCTTAGTCTTGCAGTCTGTGAATGAAAGGGTTATTAATAGACTTTTGGAAATTAGTCCGTGGTCTTTGATCAGATGGAATGATAAAAGAGGTTGAGTGCTGCCCCATGTTGGAGCCTATTTTTGTCTAAACAAAGAAACAACTATGTAGTACTACAGTATCGTAAGTCCAGGTTACTTACAGTAGTACTCTATTAGTTGATGATTCCTCATAATATCTTCAGGGAGTTAGAAGATATCATAAAAATAGATCTTTTCTTAACTGCATTTGCCGCTTCTGATGTTTTCCCATGGCCCTCTACACAGACAAAAGAGCTCCTTAGGGTCAGTGTGAGTTGTCCTGTCCTGAGCCATAAAGCTGCTAGTCAACTAGATCCCATCTTTCGTTCTGTAGAAAAGGAGAACTGCTTATAGAAAAATCTATGAAAGTTTCAAAAAATTGGAAATGTTGGTACTTCAGTGTTGCTTTGAGCATAGAACCTGGAATATAAACCTAGTGCCTGTACAGCATGTAGAAGCAGGATTAAATATGGCAGCTGTATGGGCAGTTTATTAATTTCTACAGTCTGCAACAAAGAATTGATTTGTAAACTTTCTTTTCTTTTCAGCACTTATTTCTCATAGGCATGTGTCATTTTTTGTTTGCTTTGTTTTTTTTACTAATTATGCCCATAAGACAAGTGTACATAGTGCCAAAGTAAGATAAGAATGGTAACGTTTTTAAAGAAGAAAGCAGTATGAATTTTAGGAGCCACGTAAGTACTAAGTGGCTCCTTTAGAAACCACAGTGTCATGTAGAAAAAGGAAAGTGTCCCCAAGCTTTTGAAACCAGATACAGAAGTTAAATCATTGCTATCTCCCTTAATTAAGATCCTGTGTTTCTCCACATGACAATATATGGAATAGTATGTTTTATAGTGGTAAGTATATTGTTTGTCTCAGAAGGAACAATCTGTTAGAAAGGTATTGAAGTAGCAGAGCAAAACAGTACGAAATAAAGAAACATAATACTTTGTCAACTACCATCAACAGTCCTTACAAATCTTCCAAAAGATTTGATACCTGACATTATGTTAAAAAAATTGAAATATTTTAAGTAGTTCATGTTGCATTTTGTCATGGCAGCAGTGATGAAGCTCGATTGTCTTCATTCACACACCTGAGAAGGGTGGCAAGTAGAAAGATGATATTAGGTTAACTGCTGGTCTGCTTATGCTTTGTAAAACAAGAAGAAAATGAATGAGGTCTATATTTTTCTGTGTTTAAACAGAATGTATCAAGGATGCTAATGTCAATGTTAGAAGTTAAACAAAAGAATACCAGAATGTTATGGAACAAGAAAACAATCAATAGAAAAGGAGGAAAGAACAGAAACTGGGTGGAGGATAATGTTCATGGAAACTGCAATCCATCCAAAAAGGCAGGGAGAAACCAATGGCACTGAAAATATGCTACTTGTCCAAAAAGGTAGATATTATATACAGCAAGAAATGAATAGAGAAATAATGGTAAAGGAACTACTCTTTGAATAAATGCGAGGGCCTGGCTTTCAGAACTAGAGTGGCTTTCAGGCACTACAGTACCTCAACTTTTGGACTTGGACAGTGGCAAAACCAGCTAGCTCAGGAAATACCAGCACTCTGAAAATGGTCACAGAGCCCATGTGGTCTCCTTATGTCAGTGATGACAGTGAGCCTGCCCCTGGAAGACAACAGTCATTGCCTAGTGACAAAGTTAACCAGACGGTGCATAAACCCTTGTCATTTGACATCAACCATGCAGATTAGGTCTTTTGTTCCAGACATTGCAAAGATCATGAGACCTGTGAGAGAGGGCAAAGGACACAAACTGGAGGCTTGCAGGGAGTGGTCTCATTTTCCTCTGAGTTGTAAAACTAACTAATTTTGCTTTAAAAGTTACTCCTTAGACTGCTGTTGCTGAAACTGGTAATGTAGTGCTAAATTTCCAGAAGTCTACGGCTAGACAGAGTCTAGTCTCGTGTACTACAGAGAGAATGGACTTCATTGAATTCTACTTATTAAAACCACAAATAGCTCTCATGGCCTTTTGTGTGTGTGTTTTTAGACTTTGATTCACTGTGCTTCAAAAAACAGCAGTCTGTCTATGCAGGAAAATTTTGATTCTGAGTTAGTATTATAAAGATAAAAGGTTAGAGAAAGTCACAAAAGGAAAACTAATTCTGGATTTGAGATGAACAGAGAAACATTAAATCCCATAGGTGATTTACCAAAATATGGGTATTAATCTAATATCGATACCCAACTGAAACAGACAAGACTCTCTAACAAGGTTAGAAAATGTATGTTCATTTCGGCGCCGGGCAGCTGCACGGGATAGCTCCCTAACAACGCAGAGCCCCGAAAAAACAATAAAAAGTCCATTTATCTACAACAATTCTAAATATTCATAACATAAAATGCATATGCATAACATCAACACCTCCCATTCCCCGCTTCATATTATAATTAGCCAAAAGCAATTAAGCATGCGTGGTTTGTCTTGTGAATTGGGTCGGTGGTCTAATATATGGGGGAAGGTCTTAAAAGATGAAGTAGGCCTCTTCTCCCTCACTTTGACCTTTCTGCCTCTCTAGTTCTTAGACAGCATGCATTTATCACTTGGTTCTTATTACTTTGAATGGGTTTTCAAACAGAAGAATTAGCAATTGTTTATGTTTCTTTAGATCTGTTAATCAGTGTTTTCTGCTTCTCATTCTAAGCGCAGCTGAGCAAATAAAAAATGACAAGCAATCAGTTACTTACATCCTGGAAACTTATCTCAAGCTTAGTTCTGCTATTAACCCTAGCTGGTTTCAATTAACCTCAACTAAATTCATTTGTTAAATGTGCTTTTACTAATTTCCACCAGCTAACCTCTAACTAAAAAAACCTTGATTTTCGAATTCCTTGTTTCATAGGGTGTGAGGCACAATAGGCACTGAGGCACAAAAATATTAATCATAAAGCCAAAGAACATTAATGATTAAAGGCTGGAATTAACCAAAATTGTGAAGACATGTCCTGGGCCTATTGGATGGAATAGAATTTCCTTTGATACCAGTCTGGTCAAAATTTTGCCATTGTGGGTATAAAACAGAAGGCCTTAACACAAGGAATGAAAAATGAAGCCAGTCTGGGACTGTGAGACATATTGTCTCTGGAGGCATGGTGTATCATAGAGTCTGTTTTGTTCTCTAGTTAAAATCCTTGTTTAAATTGCATCAGTGCTGCCACTAGGAAAGACTGTATAGCTTAGAGAGTGAACACAGCAAATTTATGTCCAGAAGAGGGGATAATTCTTGCTTGTTAAAGAAATATTACTCCTTTCTGTGTTTTTCTTTGTGACTTTTTGTCACTAACATGTTAGGAATAGTGTGGCAGTAATTCAGCTCATGGAAACAAGATGTCCATCCCAAAACACATTGGCAAGGAATAGAACATTTATGAAATAAATATTTGAGTGTAACTATAAATGTATTTTTCTACTGTTTTCAGTAGGGTGTTGGAGAAAGGTTGCTAATTGGAAGCAAGATGGAGAAAGATGTGAGACAGAGGGCTTTTCTGGTTAAAAAAAAAAAAAAAAGAGATAGAAAGACATTATGGTCCAAAGTATGTTCTGCTGGTTTTAAAATTATGGTGCACAGTAAAACTAAATCAGCTAAATCTCTCCAGAGGAGTATTTTATCTGGTGAGGCCATAAAGAGCAGGATCTACTACTCAGATCACAAAATTGTTTCAGCATTTAAATACAGCCACAACCATAATACATAGACACAAGCCATGTCATTATGCTAGATTTCTTGCAGTGCAGCAATTAAATTTCAACACATTTCAGAAGCTTCTTTAAGATAGAATTGCAGAACCTGACCACATTTTCTGAGGCTCATCTCTCTTCAGTGAGGGTATACATCTGGTAACCATAAAAACAGGCACCTTCAATACATTTTTAGCCATGTTTCCACCTACCACCAGAATAACAGGAAGTTTCTCCTTGGTATTTGGTGTACCTTTTTGCAAGAAGACAGGAGTATTTATAGTTTGTTAGGATTCAATGGTTATATGTCAGAAATTCTTATTATGAAATGTTTTTGTAAACAAACTAAATTCCACTGGGAAATATACAGACCCTGCTGCACTTTTTTTCCTGGGTTTTTTATTATTATTTTTAATTAGTGCTCTCCACAGAGTATTGAGGGTTATGATAAACATTTCCTCAAGCAGATTTTCAGCCTCTAACTCTGAGGAAGAAATATGCATTTAAAGATGTTGTTTTATATTTTGACTCTGAAGGGGATTTAAAAAAATACTCTCGGTAGATTACTCTCTTTACAGTTTCTTTTCTCAAAAGAAGTTATAGGTATCTAATGAAGGAAATTTGTCCTAGCATTAAAACTGAGCAAAATTTGTGTGTATGTTTTCATTATTTTCTAAAATATATGACTTCAAATTGTTAAAGCACCATGTTCAGCCAATATGGAAATACAGCTGAATTTGAAATATACTATGTGCTGTTTCTGATTCTCATTTTTTGCCATTTCACACCTTGTCCGCATCCCGAGCAAGCTTGTAAGTTTCCAGCGCATACATTTCTTGTGATGATATATTGTCCTGGTGGAAAATTTCATTTACTGGCTGTGCCCTTTGCTGAACCTGTTGCTAGTCAAGGAACATGATAAGCGTATAAGTAGCATGCTACTTCATTTATCATACATCGTTTTAGACACTCAAATATCTCATATACAATTCTGCATTCTGCGCCAAGGGAAACTACAAAACTTGCAGGAAAAAAAATCTACAAATAAATCATCGGTTTATAATATATAAATGTATCATCCTAATAAAAATTAATACAGTTTATACTAAGACTGTAAGTGCCCTTTATTTTTTTTTTAAGGCCTCAGTAACCACATGCTATCAAACACTAATAGAAAATATCTGGCTTTTGTGATTTTGTATATAGCAGAATTGAAAGATATAAAAATACTGTCTATTTTTAATAATTGAATTACATTGCAAATAAATCACAGGCTTGAAAGATCCGGCATTGCTAAGGACCTTCTGCTCTTCTAACATTTCTCTCTGGTTTAAACTTTCATCATATCTTGTATAAAACAAGATTTGATTTAAGAAACAACCAGAACAGCAACACCAATAAAATCCTTTAACATTTAAGGAATTCAGAACTCACCAGAAAGAAAACAATTGCAAGAAATTTAAGGTCAAATAAAACGAATTCCATCTGATGTACTAGCTGTTCCTAGAAGAGCAGGTCAGGCCTCCCTAATTTCAGTAAAATGTCATCTATTGATTTCAAAGCTTCTTCAGACCATCATCACAATATTTTACTATGAGCAGCTTTTTATTCCAACATAAAATAATCTACATCCTGTCAAGATGTTGCATTTAAAATGTTGAATGCAAAGCTCTTATTTATGTTAAGCCATGCTTACATTAATTAACCTTTCACTAAAATATTGGACTATGAAAAAACATGTCTTACATGTATATAGCACCTTTTATCCAGCATCTTTTAACAACTGTGCATAGAAGAGTCACTTCAACCACCTCTCATGTATATCCATTTCTAGGGAGGAGTAGAAATGTTTAATGGCTCACAGTGACATTGCATTCTACCTTTGAACTAGAACTGAAGAAGAATTTGTTAAACAGAGCTTAATTACATGGTCTGTAATTTGACTAGGTTATCAGAGCTGATAGAAATCTGTCTGGGGAGAACAGAGGAGGGAGGCAGAGAAGAATGAAAAAGCAAAACAAAACCAGATTATTGGGTATAGGGAAGAAATCTGCATACAGGGTTAGGGGTTTTTGTACTTTTTGAGAGCATCATCTTTAGAAAAGATGCCAGGTAAGGTGATGGAATGGAATCTCCAAAATAGGTTTCCTTCAGATGAGAGGTGTTCCACCAGAGTCCCCATCTGAACTCATCATCATGGTGTATGAAATACAAAATGTTGATATGTAAGTGATCTGAACAGGAAACGTGTTGTTGTGTTGCAGTCATAATTCACCTACACAAAGAGACTTTAAACATCTGAAACCAAGTAGTTTCCTCATGTAATCAGCATGTATTGTAAACAATGGATGGGAAAGGAAGGAAGTAAAACTGGTGCTGCACAAGTGATGTAACTAGTCTAAAACTTAATGTCAAGATGATTTTTACCATCATTCACATCTATATCTCTTCATAGGAACAAATAGGTCACAATTTCAGTATGGCCCATCAGCTCTACATTTGAAACTAATAGCTGTAATTGGCTTAAAAGAAGTCTGCAAGGTTTATTTTAAAACATAACAGTATTTTTCCCCATTTAAAACTCAGTGATAAAGAGATTGAAACTCAGATTTAGGACTTGCAAATTGTTCTCTAGAACTGTGCATGCAGATTCATTTACAGTTGCCAAGATACTGCTGGGGCAGACACTCTGAAGTTTCTGGTATGGAACTGGATGATTTGCTGAGCTTCAATGAAATGCTGAAACCAAAACTTCTAAAGCAGTTTATGCTTTTCTCTATAAGCAGGTTGCATATACTATGTTAGCTGTTGTTTATGATTACATTTTGTTCTTTCAGCTCGTGGATGAAAAAAATCGCTGGATAAAGAGGTCATTATATATTGGTTGTACATCTCTAGAGTTTTATGATATACTTCTCTTGTGTTTTTATTATGGAATTTGGAGGTGGAATCCATTTTATACAAGAACTTTGCACGAGAACATATAGTTTCACAATTAAAAAATATCACTTGGGTTTCTTCATGACCAGGTACTTCAGGTCAAGTCAAGAAGACAAATATTCACTGCATTTAGTTTTCAGGAAGCAGTGTGATGCAAAATGATTAGCAAAAAAATTCAGATCATTCTGGAACCAGCTAGGGTGGAGGACACAGGTACTGCTTTAGAATCATTTGAAATTGAAACAGCCATGGCTTTTCCAATACCAAACAGATGAGCTCAGCGCAGTGAGGGATCAACATAGAATAGAACTAATTTCTTCTCACATTGAGCATGCCTCATTTCTTTGCCTTGCCAGCTTTTTTCATACGCTGTTAAAGTGGTAAAAGATGCTCATTCACTTTGCTTTTTTCAAGCTGCTGATAAAACACATTGTATTTAATATGAGTATAGAAGACAGGAAGAAACTCATATGTTTTGTGGGGGAAAGACTGGCAAGATACTTTAGTCAGTGATGTTCTCATTTGTTCTCCTGAAAGATATCCAAACCTAGTTAATAGAACAGTTGATTTTATTGTGGCGGGTTTGTAGACTTCAAGATAGTCTTTGAAGAAAATCTGTGCATAGTTACATTAAGAAAAAAAAAAATTAAAAAAGCAGGCAACTAGGGCTTTATTGTGTAGAAATAGTGGCCATGACTTGGATCTTGCCATCTAAGCATGCACTAACACCAGTAATATCACAGTAATACACATTTCATTGCTGAGGAAATTAAGATGCTGAGAAGTCAGGGAGCAAGAGAACCCAAGATCTGCCCCCAAATCTTTTCCTCTGAAGTGATCCCCTTCCTTTCCACATGGTATTTTCTTCCCTTTCATGCTCAGAGTCTAAAAACACTCACAGAAAGGAAACAACCTGAGAAAGCATAGAGATCACAGGATCAAAAGTTGTTTCTTCAAAAAAAAAACCAAACCATCCATTAAAGAAGACATAGACCTCTCATTCTGCATCATGTATTCCCTAGCACCACCTTAATTTTAGTTGCCGTACCCGTGATTTATGTTTCTGGAGAAAAATGTTTTGTGTTGATGCCCTAGATTTTAAGTACTTCAAATTCAGAAAAAGTTCTGGCCAAGGAGGAAGACAGAAAGAACTCTGTTATACTCCTACTGCAGAGCTGCTTGGCAAAAGCAGAGCAGTAGGTTGCAGTTCCAGCAGAAGGATTCAGGGGAGAGCCACTCTTGCTTACAGGTAATTGTGTTCCCTTGCCGTTTTCTGTGGAGCTGAGGACACAAAAAAAGAGAAACATGGCGCTCCAACAGTCCTAACTTGACATGGTTCAACACACTTTATAGCAATTTTGCTCAAGGTTTTGGTTTAGGGTAAAGGTTTCCCTTTGACTTCTGAAAGCAGCTATTAAACTTAAAAGGTAAGGTATTAAACTTACTTGTTAAGTAGCTGCCTTAAAAGGTAGCTATTAAACTTACTAAGCTATTAAAGAGTTTTCAACATGTCTCTGTTATTCTGTTTCCACCAAGCAGGGAGGCAGAGCTTGTCCTTAAGTTGTTCTTGGTCTAGGTAGACTTCCTAGAGAGGAGTGTCTCTGCAAAAGATTTTGGTTGTTTTGTTTGGTTGCTTGTTTATAATTTGTTTTATAGGTGCCTAATGAACAAACTGAGATCCCATCCTGCTGTCCACAATAAATACAGAACTAGAAGGCCTCCCAAAGCTGCGTGTACTACAGAAGACCACAGAATAATGTGGTCAGATAGGGACTACAAAAGCCAGTAAAGCATTAGTGGTCAGTGTAGCCTTAGTACATGCCATCTGTGCTTAAAGAGTAAATGAGAAATAATGGGAGAAGAGGAAGGGCAGAGGTGAGCAATACAAATTCTTGAAAATTAAAATACGTAGCTTCTATTTGATGTGATGAAAAAAGGATAAGTGGATAACCAAATGATATGAAAAGACATCTCAAATAGTAGCCTTGGAGAACCAGTAACAGCTCTAAGAGAGTAAAAGGAGAGTAAGATCTTTTCTTGGGCAAAAAAAGGGTGTTGCCATAGGAGTTTGGACAAGAGTTTTGTTCGTGCAAGTAGTTAGGGAGAATCTTAAAACAGGCTATGTGAAAAGAAACTGACTGGCAGGCAGATTTGTTGTCAGCATATAGAATTGATGTCTTTGAGATTAATCAGATAAAATATTATGAGGGCCAGGAATGGGATCTGAAGAAACCGTTACTGAAAGCTAAAAGAGGAATTAGAAGGATCTTCTGCAAGGCATGTCACTGAAGCATTTAGAAATGTGAGATGTGAAGTGGTCTGGGACAGAGCACTGAATCTGAACAAGTTCTGTTGAGTGCAAATGATGGAAGAGAGGTTGTAAAGGTATGTGGTGAAATTAGTAAACAACTTTATGCTGTGATTGTGAGTATGTATTTAATTATTAATTAACTGAAGATAACAGCTGGAGCAGTAGTTGTAGTGTCATGTGAAGAGAAAGATTAAGTTAAGGCTGATATATTTACATATATGTTTATTTTTCTAAAAATAAAGCAAATGAGTATTTTAAAAAGGAAGAGCTATCAGACTGTGAAAGGTGATAAACAAACAGCAATGAAGATATCTCCAGTGAGGAGAAAGGATCTAGTTAATGGGACAAGTGGCACAACAAATAAGAAACTGATGGTTGGAAAGAGAAAGTTGTAACTCCATTATATTTTGTCTGCTTTCCCTTGGAATACATCAGAGCAATACTATGCATAAAGAGGAGTCAAGAAAGCGGAGTATGAAGGGGAAGCTGGTGGCTTCCTCATAAAGTGTTAGGGATAGTGCTATACATCAACAATAGAGTAGAAGGGAGAGAAGACTAAGATTCAGGATTGTTGAAAGGAAAAGCACAAGCAAAAAAATGGTGCAGTGATTTGAAGTATGGGGCCTCCTGTTCTGCTCACAAGCTAATTTGGGTTAGGCAGTGATGGGATAAGAGAGACTTCCACATGGGATGGTTTTCTAAGTGGCAGTAGCACAGTGACACCCAACTGCTGAAAAATCACGAGTCCTTCTAATTGCCTCACAAATACCCTATATATTCCGGAAAGTGTTGAAGAGGTGAAAGCAAAGAGTGTAATCACTTTAAATTTCTCTATGAAATGTAGTACTCAAAATTATGCCTCTGAAGAAATGCTCAGCATTAAATTAACAAATTACTGTACCGCTGAATGCAAATCTAAAAAGAATTCTAGCTTTAGGTTTTTTTGCCACCAACCTTTTATTTGTAACTTATCTCTAGGAGAAAACACTTTCAAACTTGTTGAGATATATTGATTTTCAAAAGCAAATGGCTTTTCAGGAGTGTCACAGTAGCTCATCTCTGCTGTCACTGCCTCTTTCCAACTACAAAATAAGTGAAAGTTACATGTATAATGACTTGCCACATCTGTTGACTTCTTTAAATTCTTGATTCAACTAATTATCAGTGTATTTTATTGTACAACCATTCAGACTTATTTCCACTTGCTCATGCTCAGTCCATTAGATCAACAAACCTACATCCCTGTAATATGTGTGTTGTGTTTCTGAGTTATGAATTTAATGGAAAAAATGCCATTAGTTTTGTGAACATTCAACGATGATTTCAGATGCATGAGTGCATCATTCAGAAGGTGATTCCCTTGAATTACAGGGTGAATCCAACTTGTCCTGCAGCTGCAAGATCGTTGTTTTTATAACAATATGTTTTTCACCTTTCGCAGTTAATCTTGTAATTTATTAGATTATATTAGTTCACAGGTATTGAGGTGAGGGAATCTTTTTATGCCTCTACTACCTGTTGAGTATTCCTACTCTAGAATACATTGGGTTTACTATGTGGAGTTGTAATTTAATGCATAATATTATTATACCCCTGATTTTTGTGTGGTACTGCTCAGCATAGTTAAAGTTGGCAGCCGAATGGGGCTCCACACGAGAAATTTGCATGAGGGAACCACGTTGGAAGATACGTTTTCCAGCTGAGTACTTTGTCAGTGGCTATTGTATAGTAAACATTTTTTCAATGAATTTCTTAAGCAGGAGAACAAGACAAAGTAAACCCGTGGTTAAGCTCATGCAGAATAATAAGGTCATTGCATTCACTCAGTAGGAAGAGAATTATAATATAGGGAATAGGTAAATAGGTGAGAAGGAGCCCTCTTTCACATCTCTTATTAGTCACGCACACAAACATCCCTTTTTAACTGTACAAAATATATTTGTACTAATAGTGACATAGCCTATTCAACTGTTTTTCATTGAATTTCCTCCAAACCTGATGTTATAAACAATAAAAATACTACATTTTCCAGGGGAAAATCTCAACACACAATCTGTGCTTCTTTGAGGTGATGAAACTATTTTTCTTACACAGATTACATAAAATATTCCTTAATTATTTTATTTATTTATTTGTTTGTTTGTTTGTTTGTTTGTTTATTTGAAAGCTATGCTGATTTCAACACATCTTTGACATAGGTTCACTTAGAGTCTCCACAGTGGTGACTTATAGGTGTATCCATCTTTCCCTGACTTCCCCACAGCTGTCTTGGATTGTCTTTCTGACATTTTGTTTTTTCGGAAATGTCTCACTGTCTGTCACTTCTAACAACATCTTCTTCGTTAGTCTGTCGTTTAACCTGTCTTTAACTTCTCTATTTCTTCCCTTGTACATACAAGCTTTACCCAAAACTTGCTATAGGTGCTCTCTATCGTTAGTAAAATTGTTTTGCATCATCTTTCTTATTTTGGTAATTTTTCTTCTCCCTTTCCTAACACACCCTGTTAAAGCTCCATATCCTTTCTGATCTCAGTTGCTAGGATATATCCTTTTCAGTCTGGTTTCCTGAGAAGCCTTATACTTCTACCAATCTTTTGTATATGTTTGTGTTCCATGTCATTAATGGTCTGTTCATTCTCTATAAGTTTGCTCGTATCTTCTTCCTTCTTTTGGTCCATCTGTTGACATAGAACGAAAATACCTCTGTAAAAATATTGAGCATCTTCTGAATTAGCAGTCAGTTATGCGTGGATATACTATTCTTGCCTTCACTCTCAGGTCACCCACTTACTTATATCTATTCTAGGGACATATTAGCAATGATTATTGATAGTGGCAGATATGCGTATTAACCTTGGCTACCTTTAAATTTCATGTGTGTATATGCATACATTTAAATATTTTCCAAAAGTTTTCAGGTTTTTCATTTAACAGGCTGAAATATACCATATGTGTGATTTCTTGTTTTCTTTCTATGCTTTCTTCCTGCGATAGTTTTGCACTTTCACATTTTATAGGTTTTGGTTTTCGTTTTGTATTTTTATAGTACCTTTCACATTAGGTAACATTTAACTGTTTGAGAAGATCTGGTAGTGCTAGGGTTTATTCGTACCCCACTAGTACTTAGTGGCACTGATCAAAGACCTCACATGCTAGAACCTTCACAAATGTACATTAAAACAATTTTTCTTGTCTTGGGCAGCTCCCAGTTCTAGCTGTGTGCATGAGAGCCCCTCACAATGGAAGAAAAGCAAGCTGCTGTGTCATAAGCCAAGTTCTCAGTTCGCCATCTACATGGCCAAAGTTTGCTAGTAAACCATTATAAATGTGAGGACCATGGAATAGGTTTGTGGATACTAGCATATACGTTTTCCATGTCTATGAGTGAGAGATACTTTTGCCATAAACTGTAAGATGCTTGAAGAAAAACCTGTGTATCTTGTGATATACTGAACACATTGGTACTTAAAAAGTAACCTTTACCTAGTTGATGTTACTTTTCAGTATTCAAGTGCTAAAAAATTTCTTATCATATGTTTTTTATGTGGCATTTTTTGAGATCATTTGTCTTGGGGAGAGAAAGACTAGGAGAGAGAACTCAGTTTGAGCAGAGATGATCATGGCTATTTCTTTAATGGGGGCAGTGAATGGGTTTTGATATGTGAAAAATGAAGAATTGACCACACTGGAGAAACAGCCGGCTGTGTCTTCTCCTCAGTTACCTTGGACCCTGAAGTCTGGACTCCCTTCAGGGGGAATTCTGCTAGTTTGGCTCTGTAATCTTCCTTAAGCCAAGACTTTTAAGTTGGTGAGGAATCTACAGGTGAAGAAACTGCAGCCAGAGGAGTAGTTTCTGTAGGAAAGGGTGAAAAGAGAGCTGTTGGTTTTCATCTCAGCATCTATCTGATGGTGGGACACCTTCAACTTACGAGACTGTTCAGTACATAGACTTTGTTCTTTAATTTTGCATGCCTGATGAGGCACAAAAACTAACAAAGATGAATATACTAATTTGTAAATAGGATGGTGTTGATTCCTTCCAGCAGCAGTCATCTGTGAGCCTGAAATCAGCCTTCTTTCCCAGTCCTCTCATTCCTCCACTCAGAGCTAAAATGGCTGTTTCCACAGCTGTTGTGCTGTTTTATTTCTAGTCAAGATTACCTATCCACACTGTTAATAATTTAGGCTAAGTGAAAAGAGACATCAAAAGAAACAGTGTATTTTATCATTTTATCTGTGATCTTTCCTCTTCTTCTTGTTTCTTCTTTTAAATCATCTACTGGAAAGGTGCCTCATTACTCAGAAAAGAAAAGAAAAAAAATAAAACACAAAAAAGACAAAACCCAGAGAAACCTAGTTTACCAGAAGACATCCTCAAACTCTGAGGCCTTTTTCTGTGCTGTTGGTTACAACTTCCGTAGGTCACAGTAATGCATTGCCCCACATGTTTCTCTGTCCTGCTAGATATATGCATAACTTCTCCCCACGGTGGTAGGAAAAAATGGGCAAGCTAGGGTTTATATGACAGCTTCCATACTCTAAGGTGTATTGTCAGTGTCTGTGTTCCCTTTAAGGTTTTTTTACCAATCAGCAGGAAGAAGTTGGTTTCAGCGTTTGTTCAGAGACACTCTAGGCTTGACAGACTCCTATGGACCCACAGTGTGGCTCCACAGAGGAGTCACAGTGTGACTCTACAGTGACTAATTCCTACCAGGTGTCAATCAGCTATCTACTCTCGGAGTCAGCCTTCCTTCTTCCTTCCATCTTCTCTCAGCAATCAGAGTAAAATTCGTCCTCTCACCAAAAAGAGTTCCCTGAGTCTCCTTTCCACTGCCCGTGTAGGTTTTTTGCAGTTACATGACCAGCCCGGTGTCTGTCCCTTCTGTGCTCCAGGAGGGCCCAAATCAGTGTAGTCATTCCACAGAAAAACTTTCTGCTCATTTCAGGTAGGGGATTAGTGTGACAAAAAAACCGAACGTGGGACCTTGATCTGAGGGAAGTTGGCCACTTCAGCATTTTTAATGAAGTCACTGAAAGCAGATGGTCTCATGTCTTGGAAGTGGTGCCTGGATAACACATGAATGGGGCTCCAGAGCTGGTTTATAGCTGTGCCAGTTCAGCTTCTGTGGATGGCAGCTGTTTCTTGGGAGTTCTGAACTCAAAAGGGTCATGAACCCCCACTACACACCCACACAAAAATACAGAAACTTGATGACAAATCTTATTTTAAATTATTTTAAGACCTAGCAGCAGAAATTTTTGCTTTAGAAGAGAGGTAATCAGGGTACTCAGTTGCATGTCACTATTAAGCTATTAAACACAACTTTGTGAAACTTTTTGGGGGGAAAACGGTCTCTACTTGGCTGCTTGTGGGTGGCAGTAGCTCTGCTACAGGAGCTATAGAGGTAGTAATTCTTAAGTTTTAAGAATTCAACTAGATAATATTAACTGTATTTCTATGGCGTAAAAACACCAGTGCATTGCAAGGCAGCTGGCGTGTTTTATTTTCATCAACTTTTCTTTTGTTAATGGCTAGAGAGGGCCATATTTTTTACCCACCTCTGTGCATAGATGTCAGAAAGCTAAATATGGGAGTGAAGTGTATTTTGTAATAATATAATTACTATTGCTATGGAATTCAGGAATTTCTAAACCTACTACAAATGTATTTCTTAATCCTTTTTATAATCTGTATTAATAATTTTGCTCATTATTTATGAGTTATAATAAAAGTTGCTGACCAGCTTGTAATGCCATCTAATAGAATATCTCTGTGTGTTTACAGTAACAAAATTGTAGTACATTCCTGTTCTGACTAGAGGTGTCTTTTGATTGAGGGAATAGATGTAATTTAAGTAGATTACAAGAGTTTGTTTCTTATTCCAAACATTAATTTCGTCCATTTTCTGATATCCACTTCTATGTCTAATTCCTTGAATTGTTATGCCAGGATGTTTGCTCTAACATTAAACTACACCTTGAAAATGCTTTTCTAGAAAGCCTCTGAGAGGGTAGATTTTGCTTCTTTTCTTTTGTTAAACTCTGTCTTTGTGGACCATATCAATCCATGTTTAATAGGCAGTATTAGCATTTTGAACTACAACAGTCTGCACGATCTGTGCAATATCCCTGGCTTGTGTTGTACTTCCATATAAAAACAGCTCCCGTGTATGTCTTTTTTAAGACCTACAACTCACATTGCATTTTACTCTTCTTAAAAAAACATCAGGGAAACTGTGAAGCTTCTTTTGAAGGATTACATTACAGCTTTGATTTTTATTTATAAAACATAAAGGACTAATATATATCAGTTAGGACATTTTGCTTCCAAAGTGCATTGTAACAAAATAATTGGAAGGCAGTTGTGGTGTGAAATATATGACAGCTTTACAGGACATAAAAAGCAGCTTTTTCTTTGTAATAGTGTAATTGCCTTAAACCCCACAATCATAATTGTTATCAAAAAATAATCCCAAGGAAAGGCTAATATAAGGTGAGCAGACTATTATAAGAGCTCTAATACACTCAATTCCTTGAACAGCAAATGCAGCCCCTCAATCTCCCAGTGCTTTTAGTGTCAGTCAGAGAGCACTCAGTCATTTCTGTGCATCAAGCCTGCAGTATTGATTTTTCCACTGACTGAAACAGCCATATAAGCATAAATTTTGCATGAGGCTTTCACTTTGTAGACTCTCCTATGGTCAGATGACACATGATGTGAACATGAAGACTGTATAATAACAATGCATGGTCAACCTGCAGGCATTAAAGCGTGGTCTCTCACAGCTTTGAAGGACAAAAGCTGGAATGGTGCATCTCTAGTGTGATAGAAAGCAAATATCATTTCCATCTTGGCAGCCTGCATTCAATTTTATACTGTCTCCCCCCCTACACTTTCACAGCCCACTTTTAGGGAGGAAATGCACACGCACATACAAACACGTATAGACATAAAGTATACTTATCAGTGATATCCAGTACAGATAAAAATCAGCTCTGTGGGAAAGCAGAGCTGTGATAATAACTGTGCATCAAACTTGGACCCTTTGCTGCACTTGCTTTCCACTTTTCTTTGGTGGCGGTGTGTTGTTTTGTTTTATAGTTGATGCCATTTCTTTTAAGTCAGCCCTTGAGACTAAATATTGTACAACAGCATTTGATAACATCTTGTATCATGCTGAAAAACCCCTATCTAAAGATTCAGCCTTGTGATAGACAGGCAGGAGTGAAAACATTCCTTAATAGCAACGTTGCTTTCATCTCATTGCTGTCCTCGTGAAGTTCCTCTGCTGATTAATATTCCCACACTCACTCTTTCTTTCTCTCTCTCTCTCCATTTATTGTTTAAATGTTTAGTGTAAAATGCATTCATCCTGTTATGGGGTCATGTCAACGGGAGGAGACAGGAGTAATCCTAACCCGTGTGAGTCTGAAATAATAGCACAAGGAGTAATTTGTCACTAAGAACTGCAGCAGTGCATTAACTATTCCTTAAAGTGCATTCAACTGCAGGCAGTTGATGTAATTAATTTATAATATAATGCAATGCAACCTCTTAAAATTAAGTTGGACTGACCAAGAGGAAAATTTATCTGTAAGCAAAAAGCTCACTGGTAAGCCAATTTTAGTTAGTGAAAATGAGAGAGCTGTTTCCTCTTAAATAACAATCACAGGAGGAAAGCGGGCCCTACTGTAATGAATAATTGCGAATGAATGCTGTTTTCATTTTGTAAAAGGATCCCAGCATAATAATTGCACAGCAGCATGATTATTCCAGCGATGACAGATGTTAGAAGCACTGCTTCTGTTTCTATTTATGCAGGATACAAATAAATGTTTAATGTTTATATAGGAGTTAGTCTGTTGTACAGGCAAGTTAGTGTTCAGTGCATGGAGAGAAGAGACTCACATGTTTTCGTTTGAATATGCTCTGCTCTGGGGATAAAAGACCTCTGACCTCCCTGATTAGAGGAGTACTTTAGATTTTTTTTCTTCTTCCTCACCCAAATTTTCTTGTCTCTTCTCTTGAGGGTATAATTCTGTATTGATCTGAATTCAGTGACTGTGTAAGTGCTACCTTTCCCTCAGAGTTGTGAAATTACTTTTATTTCAAGTTCAGCATATCTTAGAATAAGAGGGATTTGCTTTTGTTCTGGCTTGTGTTTTGGTTTGGGTTTTTTTTTTTAGTTTGTTTTTTTGTTTTTTAATCAAAGGAATTACAGTATCACAGTGATTTTTTTGTGTTGAAATGAGGTTTTTTTCTAGAATGACAAGGAGCATGATACTTGCATACATGGGCTTCACTACAGACATTTCTAAAATAGTGAACAACTGCATATACATTTTTAAATTTGTAACATTAATCACTAACTAAAATAGGTAAATATAAGAGCTACTTCCTAGGTTCATTTCACACAGATATTTGAATGATTTAATAATATTTATAGCTATGCATATTCCTATACCTGTACCTAGATAGTTATGTGTCTCTGTATAGATGTACTCACACACTCTTAATGATGCATACACTTCCATAAGTACCTAATATTAAGGACAGAGTAATTTCAGAGTCATGCTGAGAAAACATATTTATAGGATCTGGGATAAAATTGTCAAGTCAATGTTTTTCTGAATTACCTAAATACAGTTAAGTGGTAATGGGGGGACAGAGAATTACGTGTCAGTGGTTGACATTAGAATAGCCAAAAAACCCCAAGCCTATTGTTGAACTGTTTCAGAAATAAAGGGTCATTGTTGAAGTATTGGAACTATTTTTACTTATTTTCTCCTAGCTGACATGAAATTACTAATAAATTTACAGGAACTTTATATGTGCCGTGTGTTTCTGGGCACTATTAATTTTTATAAACTTTTCATTTTGATGTAGCAGAAGTAGACTGTAGCCCTCAAAGGAGATGATTCTTTGAAATTAAATGTTGGCCATACTACTTGTAAAATGGAAGAAAAAAATACTGTGTAAAATTATCCTGCTGAGGAGGAACAACAAGTGGCATGGGCCCTCTGAAAATGTAGGTGATAGGACTTGTGAAAAAAAATCAAATTATTTTTAATAATAAATTTTGTCAGGAAAATACTCTGTATGAGATGAAAAGCTGCTTGGGAAATGAAGGAAAAATGTGTAGGGGTGAGATGGCAATGAGAAGAAGAGATGATTGTTACGTGTTTTAGAAACACAGCATGGAGTAGCAAAAATCACTTTTAAGAAAGTAGTTCAAGTCAAACAACCTTCGACCTTTATCCTGCTCAGCATTTCTCTGAAGAAAGATCTTTCCCATCTTGCTTCACAGAAGTGGTGGCAGATCTGGCAGAGTATTCTAGGATAATTTATGCTTATAATGTTTGAACATGTGAATAGTTTGTACTTCTGTGCAACTGTTTGCAGTTTATAAACATGAAATTAGGATACCTAATTTATTAATTTATTTTGTCCAATGTTAAGAAAGTGTCTTTTAGCGTTTGGCTGCTTCTGTTTGAGTAGTTGATTTAAAGTTGATCCTTAGCCTAGAACAGTGGTGAACACAGAAATCAACCAAATCTTTGAAACAACAGTAGAGGGAACAGATTTCAGAAAAGGTAGGCTAGAGGAATGCCATAAGACCAAATCCAAGCCTATTGAATCAAAGAGAAATTAGATTAGGTTTGTAATTTGGAGGGTAGAACCTCATCTCTTATAAATTGGTTCTTTGTAACAACTGAAAGCCTCATATGCAGATATTTAATATCAAGAAAAACCTATAGATTAATTATTATATGATGAATTTCATTGTTTGATCCAAAGCATAGTAATATCCTCAAGAATATCTATATACAGATATAGCCAAGATTGTGCTCACAAGTGTAAATCCTCAACAACTCAATTGATTTCAGCAACACTCCTGTGCCTTTGAGCAATGTGAGTGAGAAGAGATTTTAGCCAATACCTGAGCAAATAAGCAGAGAGGTCATAGCACTCATCTCCTAGCCACAGAAAATGTTATAAAGTTCACAAGTAGTCAGGAATTTATGTCAAAGGTATAATTTTACTGAAACAGGAATTGGGACATTCCCGGTATACAGGTATAGCTAGTATCTGAGAAGTCTAATAAATCACCAACCTCAAAACTCAAATGTACTGTCCAAACAGAATAAACAGTGTTATATTTCTTACTTGGTGCTGTAAGATAAGGACCTCTTAAAAATTACATTTTTTATGAAGCTCCATGAAGGTAAAGAAGGGTGAAAAGTAATAGAGAGAGATGCAATTAAATTAAAAGTCTAGAATTATAGAATCCCTCGTCAAATCATCTTCTGACTCTAATGAATCATTCAATTCCTTTTCATTCGTCTTTTCCAGTTCTCTCCTCTGGGCATTTATAATTGCTTTGCATCGTCATAGTCATAAAAAAGAAATTTATGCCCCTCAGAAAGGATATGCAGTTTTGCAGGAAGTAATATAGGCATGTCTGATTTCAGATCAGCATAGTCCACCTTCAAAGAAATAAGTCTTTTCCAGGAAGCATGAGTGGCCTTAGAAATATCTGGGTGAGTAGTTATATGCTCAGAAAAAGCCTCTTTCCCTTTTGCCAGGTTTAAACTCATCTTCTCACCTCACGTGAGGGGGAATACCTGACTGAGGGAATTCTCGAGGTGCTTTTCTCGTTTGCTAGGAGTGCTCAGGACAGGTAAATGCCAGATCTAAAACTGGAGGAGAACATCACATTTAGTCTCTAGTAAAGCCTTGACTCAGGATGGCTGGAGACAGCTCCTCCAGAAAGGCTCATAACCCCAAAGCTGGTGTCACTGCAGCCAGTTCCTGGCTTGAAAAGTGTAGCAGCCTTGCATTGTCTGTTGAAAGAGAGCTGGAATTTCCAAATGGGTTTACAGGACATGAATGCCTCAGTTCTTCCCAATTAACTTACCTGAGACCTGTACTTTGAGAACATGATTCCCTTAAGTGCCAGCGTCGTTTGGATTTAGTACACACGGAGAGGCACCTGGAGCAACGGCACACGCTGACTGAGGTGTGAGTCATTTGTATGAAATGCCTGTCATTTCCCACTGCCTACCAATGGCATCTAAGATGAATTGAGGTTGCAGAGACTTAGATAGGTGAATTTGGCCTCAGGCGTCAACATGTATTTTAGAAATATTTTTACCAAGTACAAAGATAACCACTCCTTTCATGCAAAAGATTTTCCTCCCAAAACTCTCAGAGGTCTTCGGACATAGGAAAACAAAGATGTTGGAGTAAAAGCCACTACTTCCAAATGTATCAGTTTTAGGTGACCAGTCTGTGATATGCTTCAGTTTGCAAGTGTATCTAAAGTATCTGTCATAGATGTATACTCTCCTTAAGCTGAGTGTATAACTTCAGGTCCAAATTCTATGCTCTAATCTGGACCACTGGTGCTTCTTTCAATGGGTTATTTTTTTATTCTATGTAAGCAGCAGGGAGAGCTATACAAGCAAACTATGTATGTATTTACAGGTATATCCTGCTGAGTGTTTTGAAGCCCAAAAGAATAGTCACCCCATAAGAAGTAATTTCACCACTGTAGCCTGACTTTTCAAGGAACTGGAGGTTGTTGCATAGGGTCCTGTACCACCATGAGTTTATGTCTCCTCGACAAAGGTAGTGAGCTGCCTCCACAGATCTTAACTAAGGCTTGGTTTTCATCACTGTCACTCTGGGCAACTGTACAGTGGTATCTGTACTTATTGCTGATACTGATTTTTATCTCCTGCTTCTCCTGCTTACCTCAGCCACCTGCTGCTTCACAGCAGTTTCCATGAGTTAGCTTTGTTCAATGTGTCTTCTTGGAGAGGAAAAACTTAATTGTTTCACACACTGAAATAACAATATATCCCTAAGCAGAGAATGAATGGCTGCCTTAATGTGCATAGACCAGTACGTACAACAATAATTTGCTTGACTGCTTCCAATCTTTTAATTTCTCATACTTAATTTGGCCACCAGCCAGCCTGTAAATAATGCAAAAAATCGTACACAATCCAAAAGCCTGTTGATACTGGGGTTTTTTGGCTCTTCAGCAGAGTTGCAGCATGATTGAGATCTGGTCATCTGATTAAAACACATCCAGCCACATATGTGGGGAAAAGCCCAATCTCACATGCATATGAGTGCCTCAAAAAGTCCAGTGAATGCAATTTTAATTAAAGATTTAATTATTTTTCAGGAAGGAGGAAAAGATGGTTTTCATCAACATGAAATAATAGTTACTCTTTATTCAGAAGTATGTTTAATCTTTAACATTTATTTTCACTTGAGCACATTGCTAATGACCACTCATTTCTTCATAATAAACCACTGCACTACATCTTACAGAATCTGTATTTAAAAAGGCATTGATAAATTGGAGGGAGTTCAAGGAAGGGAATCAAAAATGATTAAGTGCTGCAAGTATTGACTTATGACTGAAGATTAAAATAATTGAATATGTGTGGGCTTGCTAAACATTTCCTACAACTTTGTTCTCAAAACGTAGGGGTTTGATTCTTTTTAATTCAAGTTTGAAAACTGAGAATATTCTCAGGAAGAATGATCTAGTTGTAAAGTAGATAAACTTTTCAACTTAAAGACTCCAAGTTTGTTTCTTGAATAGCTACTTATCTTGAAAAATTCTTAATTCCTACGTTCACTGCTATCAATGAAGTATTTTCAGGATAAAAAACTACGTAACTTCAGTAAGCATGGCAGAACTCAATATATTAAAAGTAAGCTTTGAAGAAACTACAGAATTACCCAATTTTTGTGTGTGAAAATAAAGATTCAGTTCATCAGATTAAGACAGCAATTTGTACTGAAGAATAGGTCACATTTGGATGTTTGGTTCTGAATCTGTTACTTTGTTGAAAAAGAAAGAGGAAGAAATCATATTATGATAGTCCTGTAGCACTAACAGAAAAGTAGACAAGAGCAAACCATCTGCAAACACAATCTTCTTTACGGTTTCCCTATTTTGCTCTTTCAGTTCTCTGTCATGAAGCCACTATCATGTGAGGAACAACAAGAAATCTCAGGAAAGAGGTTTATAGGTTTCCACCCTGAGTAAGAGCCCTGTTTGACTGATCATGACATTTCTGGAGATGCTTCTTAAGGTAGTAGCAAAGACACCCAAAATTACCTCAATGGCTCAAGTACTCCTTCATCTCACCACATCCCAGGACATGTAAAAGCTAAATAAGTAGAAGAGATTTGCTATAGCCAAGATGAGTTTTGCGGTGAGATGGGACATCAGAATCAGTTTGTTAGGAATGACCATTAAAATGTTACCAATTATTAGAAAGAAATGGAGAGAGCAAAAGCAAAGAGCTTTCACTACTTTTCGCATATGTAGTTTGCTCACATGCTGGGTTTCCCCAGTTTTGGTTACTAATGCAGAGAGAGGATGTAATAGAACTAGGAAGACCCAGAGAAATGTGAGCAAGATGTTCACAAGTGAATGCCAGGCTTTAGACAAGGGCAAATATAACAGATAAGTCTTTTTTGTTTTTGAAATAACAAAGAAAGAGTAGGATGTAGAAAATTGTAAGTCATGAATTGCACAGTGCAACAAAACAAGTGACATGGACTACCCCTTGAAATTGTTGGAGAATAGCTTCAAAACAAGCAAAAGGACATACTTCTCATAGTGCATAATTTAATTGGGGAACTTGTAGCCACAGGAGAGCTGTGGAAGCAAAAAGTATAAATGAGTTCAAAACAGGACTAGATATATTAATTTAAGGATTGGCTTAGTGTTATTCCATACTAATTAAATTCAATGGTTTACTTCAGGCTGACAAAGTCCCTTGACTGCTGATTTCTGAATCCTGGGATGATGCACTGAGGGAAGGATCACTCTAACAGCGCCCTTAAGCGTGGTAAAAGTCTGCCAAGAGCCATGGCTGGAGACTGTATGGCATGTTAAATAGGCCTGATGCCATAAAATAAAACTTAGGCTCCTGTGAAACAAAGACCCTAACTCCTTTTTCCTGACTCCCATCCACACGTGGTTTATTCCTTTCACGAATATCCGGAGGGACCCAGATTCAGTGCCACACCTTAGAGAAGGAATTTTTGTATCAGCAATAGTGATATAAATACATGTATATCTAATTTAGACCGTAAGCACCTCAGGGCAGGGTCTTGTCATTCTAGGTCTCTGTAAAGCACCAGGTTCACCTGTGATGATGTATAAATAACAATAATAATAATAAAAATGTTGAGCCACAGGATTCAAATGGGAAAGGTGTCAAAATGGATCTAAGAAAGGACTTTTTGATTAATAAAGCACATTCTTATTTGCATTCCTGGCAACTTTGTGGAAAAAAAAGGATGCATACCTGAATAAACAGAAGCACTTTGCTGGGACTTGGTTTCGATTGTTTTGTTGGAATTTTTTTTATTTGTTTGGATTTTAAGACATAATAATTGATGTGTTTGGAAAAACTTCAGAGCCTGAGGCTTCTTACTGTAGGACTAAATTGTCCTTTTTATCCATCAAGATGTTATCATAGATAAAATAATAGAAAGTCAATAGTGTAAATAACTGAAGCATGAGAACTAATTTTTTTGAAATGGCACTTTTTTAGTGGAAGATAAATCTCTTGTTCTTTGATGAACTTAGTCAACAGAAAGAATACATCAATGAGATAGGTGTGGCTTTGATGTCCTGCATTTTTATTAATGAGACCACAAAGATGCAGTGGCTGGTGCTATGTAATATCCTGGTGGGCAACAGACTCTGTATGTTACGTCACCTCCCTAAGCCAGGTCATACATGGCTGGGGAGTACTGGATTGGCTTGCTGTCAGCACAGTCAAGACTGTCTTCCCCTGTCTGCAAGAAAATGCAGTTGCTAATGCATATTAGTGCTCTAACAGTAAAACAAACACACAAAGAAAAACATCCCCCCCCAAAAAAAAAACCACAACAAAACATCTAAGAATAAAACCACAGTCTCACATTTGTGTCGTAGCACTTAAATTTGCATTGTGCAACGTTGTTGTTTAAATTATTAATACTGCTCAAGATCAAAGTTGAGCATGTATAATACTGAATGGTGAAATGTGAGCTAAGAGCTTATCGGGAACTGCTAAATTAATGTAAGCCATTTTTACTGCCTTAAAACTTATGAGTAGAATTATTTCTCTGTGTAGATGGAAGAAGGGAGTTTGTATCACTGTTTATAGCACTACTAGGATCCTAACAAAGTTGCACACTTCTGATAGACATCATAGAAATGGTTTCATTGGCAAAGATGTAGGAAAGCAGTTGAAAAATTGTTGGAGAGCTGAAAAGTTTGCTTTACATCTGGAAACTTTGAAAGTCTGATAGTTCCTAGCTGAAAAAAGGGAAAATTGACCCCAGCCTACAATTGCCTAATAAGGAAAACTTCAGTGCTTACAGTAAATCAGCCTAACAGACAAACCTATAGCTTTGGATGACACACAGCTGAGATTACATGGTGAAAAGAAGCGTCTAGGTAAAGGCCATGGTAATTAACCATTGAATGATCAGGACTGTGGTAAACTTCTCTGTTCTCAAAGTCTTTAAAAAAATACTCTGACACGTAAAGGGTTATCTCATGCATCTGGAAATTGGGCTGTTCAGGTGAGTAACAAAATGCCTCTCATGTATGTATGGGTAGTGCCTTTGTGCTCGCTAGGGTTATTAAGGGCCTTTTAATTAAAGATATGCCAGAGTATTTGCTGGGTCAATATTAAGAGCTGTATGTCTCTTCCTCCCTGCCTCAGTTATCTTTTTTGAGTGTTTTGTAAGTTGAAGCCCCACCTCACACAGCACAAGTTGGATTAGCGTCTTCAATGCTCTCTCTTGTCTTCAGCAGAGCTGCATGTCTCTTGTTATTTATTTTATGCATTAAATGCTTACAGTGTGCTTGGGGCTGTACAAGACATAAATATAAAGGGAGTCCATGCCCTGTAGGACTAACTGTGTGGAAGGCAGAGAGGAGTAATAGCTTGGGTGTTCGTACTGGCTGTTGTTCAGAAATAATGCACTGTTGTGTTGATGCTTGAGTCCAAGAGCATGGATCTGGGGAATTGGCTGGGACAAAGACGAGGTAACAGAGGCTTGAACAACAGATGACATGTTGGGGGCAGGATGTAGAAAATTAGGAGGCAGAAGTCAGAGGATGAAAGGGACATAAAGTGCCAAACAGTGACAAGAATTAAGATGTGAATTGCCACAAGGACACAGTTATACTGATCCTGAAAGTAAAGGAGTTGCTTAAGCTTGAAACAAGCATGAGAGAACCACAAATTGCTAAAGTCAGCAGAGAGAAAGCAAGAAAAGTCTCTCTAGGTAGAAGATTCCCAATCTTTAGTCTGTTTTATAGAGGAAGTTGACTAAAAGGTCTTAAATAGCCTGCATATGAATGACATCAGGAGTTAGTTGGAGAGGGACTAGCCATCAAATATTTATATTTATGATTTCCTCGATAACCTGGGATCTCTGTTGTCTGACTTTATTCCAAGTCCTTCCTCTCTTCAGGATAATCATGTTTGTGCTATGGTAAATCTTTTGCCTTCCATTTATGAATTGTACGTAATAAACACCACCATCAATTTATTTAATGGTCATTTCAGCTGCTGGAAATATTTCATATCACAGGTCACTCTGATTTCCCACATAATCCGAATCAGTAGCACTCTGACTGATAGTTAATTCTTTCATCTCAACTTTAGGATTACAAGGAGGCTCTGAGCTCAAATTATGTTTAACAGCTTTCGACATTTTGGATGTAAAAGTCATGAATAGCTGTGAATTGCTTTCTAGATGATTTGTGTCTGTACTTTGGGTAGAGAAGAAGAAATCTTTATTGTCATAAAATAGCCCAGGTGTGCAGAAAGCCACAGTGACAGGTGTAACCAACTTGCTATGGATTTCACACGCATCATGAAACAATGTACCAAAGAAAGAGACTGAAAAACAGCTCTGTTACTTAAAGTAATATCATTATTCATAGGAAAGTCGTTTTTAGTATTTGTAGCTATTCAGAAAACACAAACTTACCTTATTCTTGACCTAATTCCAACAATCTGTTCAAACCCCAATTTGTTTTATGTATTTTCATTGTGTTGAAGGAGAAACTCATTCCTCACATAAAGTGCTCCAGCGCTTCAAGACTCATGTAACTTTTTTAATCATCATAGTTATTCGACACAATTATCTAGTAATTACTTTATCAAACTCTGATGATCACCCACAAGCAGGTTTGAACAGGATTGTTGAGAAGAGTATGGATTGATGAAGACAGAACTGTTTGATATTACTCACTGAGCTCTATGGCTTGTGGGCAGTAAATGCCACTGCTTTGCACATTTGAAATATAAAAGATATATTCACTTCAGTACAACACTGTGTTACATCTTCTGAAAAGGAAAACTCTTTTGCAGTCCATAACACCTCTTGTTCTCTGAAATAAAAAGTAAAGATATTTTGCACTTATTTCAGTGATGTGATGACCTCTCTGTAGTTATAACTGGAGCTTGCATTGTATCACAAACCTGTCACATTGGGAAGAAGCAGTACATTTTCTATTAGGAATGAGTGGCTTTCACTCTCATGCAAAAAATGTCACCTTATTTCACATGAACATAAGCTCTGTGAGTAAGTTTGGATATAAACTACCATATTCAGCACAAATATAGGTACAGAAATAGAGTAGGAGTGTGATACAGTAGGATTCAATCCCAAGAGACTCTCTAAAAGAAATGCAGATAAATTCACTGCAGTTAGCATCTTATCTATGTTCTTACACATGTCCTGAGGATGACAAGCAAGGATTTCACTTAGCTGATGTGCTTAATGCTGCCAGACCAGACATTCAGGGCTCTCAGAATGTAGGTACAAATTTCCAGTATAGGTGCAAACTGGACACACTTGGGTAGCACTAGAGGTGCTACTGTTCTATGTGGAGATATAGACTTTTGATCTTGACCATGAATGTGTGTACCAGGAATGCTTCCATTAAGAGTTCTTTGAGGGGAGCATGTGTGCAGTAACTGAATGCAGCAATGTGTTGTTTACCAAGGGTCCGAAAAGTTTTCAAGGATTTCAGTCTCAGAGTGTTCTTAGGTGCCTGGCAGCAAATGTTTGTGACCCTGGGAGCTGACCAATGCCCAGGTGAACACGGAGCCCTTGGAGTGCTTCATAAATGAAAGATGACAACGCTTCCCCAGTGGTCCTGCTGCAAGATGGGCTAAGGTCCATGTGCCATCTGCTGCCCTTGGAAGCTCCTTCCTCACAGAAGCTTGGATTTGCCAGCATCTTGCCCTTGTCCCATGGTGTAACCGCATGGGAACTGTATTGGCACTGCTCACAGTACGGGGGAATTGAGCATGCAGAACAAGTGTGGGGGAAGTGCGCCGATCATCTGACCTGATGGAAATTGGGGCCACTAAAACTGTCTCTCTTTTTGGAATGCAAATTGTTTTTGATATTCAAAATATTCTTGCATCCTTAAAATAATTCCACACCAGTGGAAGAGAAGCCTGCAGTAAGGCCTCAAATGGATGGGACAGAAGTTGTGTGATCTCCAGTGCTGCCAGTAGAGCACAGTGAGTAATTACACCAAATTCAACAACCAGAGAAAATTATCATTAAGCAACTGTTCAGACACCTGTTTGACCTTTTGAGGAATTTTCATTTCATGTCAGTAGGTGAAAATATTGATTGTGATCAAGTCCCTGGTATAAATGTTAGATATGATGACATATCTAACAAGAATAAAAATGGTAAATACAGAAAGTGCAAGTGATGTCCTTCTTATATTTTGCAACTTCTTGCTTGTTTTTTGCTTGTAGATTTTTTTCCTGTCTTGGAGAATCAAACAGCTTTCTTGGGGGTTTTTTTTTTGTGTATTATAAGCTGCAGTGAAGAACATATACTTAACAAAATTACACACTGCATTTGCTGTGAGCAGCATCCCAGTTCCTTTTCACTCCTGACAAGAACACCATCACCAAGAAAATCACCGACCTCCATTTCCACCTCTCTTTTATTTGGCAGCAAACAGTCAAGTTTGTCATTGGCTTCCTCTAGTATTGTTCAGCTCATGTGGTATGAGATCGCATTAAAGAAGATTGTTGCAATTTGTCTCATCTTGTGAAAGCACATGTTGTCCCTATGCACTCAAGCCATACTTTAAGAATGAATGATTGAGTGGACCTAAGGAATGCTGAGTAAATATGTCACTGCAATTAGGGATTGAGAAAAAAAAAAGGTGTATCCAGTATCTTCCATTCCTTTACCATTTGTGTATAAAAGGTATTGACCTTTTATACATAACCTTTCTCCTATACTCACAATATTTAACAGACAAAATAGCCTGGAGAATTTTATCATATTGGGAGCTGTTTCCTGTACTGTTTACCTGCAGAGCAACTTCTGCCTGTAAAACAAAAGAGAATCTGGCCTTGTAAATACTAAGACTGTCGTTTCTAAAGTAACCTAGTAAAACTCCTTTTTTTTTTCTTTAATTTTGTGCACAGCACAGGGAGGTCTGAAACGCATTATTCTAGAAAAGGATGCTGCAAGATAGGAATCTCTTCTCTATGGCATGCAGTGGTTTGATTTTGCATTTAAATAACATCTTTCACCCAAGATCTTGCAAGTTTTTAAAGCTATTAATTTAGCCTCACAACAGCCCTGTAAAGAAGTTACAAATGAACAGTAGATAACACTAGATGTAATAGTAGATAACTTAATAATAGGTTTATCTTTCTTCTGTGGTCACAGAGACCAACATAAAGCCTTGCTTTATGTTCTATATGAATATTAGTTTGTGATGCTTTTGGTTTTTGAATGACAAACTAAGAGACCTTGGGTTTCATGTTCAGAGAAAGTGAACATCTGAAATTGCTCTTCCTTTCAGCTAAAATTCCAAGTGCTTAGAAAGAAAGTCAAGTCTCTGTAGTCTCAAATTATTTTTTCATAAACAGGGACTCTGTGGTCAATGAGCTACTTCAGAAAACATTACCTGAGGTATTTTGTCTTATGTTACACAGTTTGTGTCTAGCCACATAGATAGGATAGACCCAAACTCCTCTATCTTTGCTTCAAAATGACCAGGTATGAGACAGTCCAAGTGTGGAAGCAGAATGAATAAAGTTAATAGCCTGTGGAGGATTGGTTGAATTTCCAGTCTTCTTCTGGAAATATAATAAATGGCACTCTTTCCTCTTACATGGCTGCAAAGGTGACTCCAAGCTCTATATTTTTTACCAAACTCTGTATTTTGTTTTAAATGCCATTATCATAACTATTTGTATGCAGAAGACAGACATTAGAGTCATGCTATTTAAGCAGCAGTAACACCACCATTATCTTACTGATGCTTTGATTGCTGAACAGCTATTGAAGAATGCAGTCCATGTCTAGTTGCTCCAGTATTTTGGGAATAGCTCCTTGCAAGTGTGTTGCTCTTTGACGATGAGAAGTACAGCCAGTGTGCTGGCTGCATTGAGATTTTAATGGAGGAAAACATTGCTCTTGACATTCACCCTTTTTGACTTTACATTGAAGCCAACAGGACCTTTGTTGACTGAGTTCAGGATCAAGTCCTAATACCTAAAAAACATGTATGTTACTGCATAGAGAGATCTACTTTAGATTTGTTCCCAGAGTACCAGCAGTCAGGAGGACCAAAAACTATTTTTAAAGTGCCAAGACTAGGCTGGTGATTAATGAGGAATTTATTTTACTTTGCAATGTCTCTTATTTAACTGGATGCCTCTGGAGACGTACTTTAAACAGCAAGGCATTATCTTAGACTAGTATGGTAGATTTTCATCTCACGTTGACTCCATTAAAGTAAGCTTCTATAAACAGACATCAATTACAACCAGTTTAAAGGGGTTTAAAATGTAATCCAGCAGTGCTGCTTAACTAAATGAATCCTGAGAACTGATCTCCAGTGAATTAATAGAGCAGTGTGTGGAGAGCTCACTATGAATCTGAGTTAATGACTGGAGAAGATCAAATTAATTACAACTGTCTCTGAGGACGTGCAGGGAAGAAGTCCCTCACATCAGCTAAGGTTTGATTAACTCTTCAGGTACCAAATAGAGATTTTCTACAAGTTATTTTTTAAGTAGTTGCTAGTAAGACAATGAAGTGAGTCAACTTGGTATTTCTCAGGTGGCATGCAAGTACTGTAAGAAGTGACAGAGCTGAATTTTACTGCAAATTCCATTTTTTTTTTTTTTACTCTCTGTTTAATTGAGGATTTTTTAATAAAATATGAATGCAAATATCATACTAAGATTATAACCAAGTTACTACATAGCATTTTCTCTGCATGCTAATGTAGAAACCATTGTGATGATAGGTTCACATTTTGGATAAACATCCAAGACTATGCCACTAAGTTCCTCTGATTTTTGCTATTATTATTACTATTATTACCATTATCATTATTATTATTATTACTATTAATCTCTAAAAAAATTTATTTGATCTTATAGTGTCAAAGAAGGTGTGATTACTGAATTAAGTAATTAGCAAAATAAGAAGATACAACTAGTGGTTTAATTCAAGGCTATCCTGATATGATTATGAGTCCAGGAAGGCACTCTAGATTGTGACAAAAAAAACTGATAAAGTTCTGAGAAAATAGATTACAAAAAAAAAAATCCAAGTCATAACGGAAGAAGTGTGTATGGGCATTGATCTAAACTTCCATCTTGTCAAACTCCTTTCACTTCTTATCCCCCTCCCACGCCTGGTACAGCAAACATTTCACTTCGTAGAACTGTAAAGTCAGCACTCTTCGTGAAGGACAGACTAACCCAAAGTGTCACCAGAGTCGGCCAGGACATACTACTATGGATCCTCTGGAATCACAGAATCACAGAATGGGTGGCATTGGAAGGCACCGCTGTAGGTCATCTGGTCCAGTCTGCCTGCTCAAGCAGGGTCATCCTAGAGCACATTCCACAGAATTGCATCCAGACAGTTCTTGAGTATCTGCAGTGAGGGAGACTGCACACCCTCTGTGGGTAATCTGTTCTAGTGCTCAGTCACCTGCACAGTGAAGAACTTCTTCCTCATATTCAGCTGGAACTTCCTGTACATCAGTCTCTGCCCATTGCCTCTTGTCCTGCTGCCTGGCACCATTAAGAGCCTGGAAACATCCTCTTGGCACCCTCCTCTCAGATACTTATAGACAATGATGAGGTCCCCTCTCAGTTGTCTCTTCTCAAGACTGAGCAGGCTCAGCTCCCTCAGCCTGTCTTGTAAGAAAGATGCTTCAGTCCCCCAAATGTCTTGCTTGCCCTCTGCTGAATCCAACCCCATGGCACGCTTCTCTTAGGTTTCTCTGCAGAGGCTGAGTAGACATGTACAACTGGAAAGAGACTTTTTTTTCAGAAATGCACACATATTTGCACCAGACTGCATAAAGACATGCGTCCAGCCTATAAACCTCATGAGCAGACAATAACGGCAACTGGCTGCTGCAGAATTAAATTCATTCTCTCTCCATGCTTTTGAATGACTCAAAGCTTTAAAGAGTGCGCTCCGTGTTTTTACATTCAGCAACTATTCTGTTCTTGCTTTTTTTCCCACAAAACTGCAACAAGAAAATCCTGCAATGCTTTTACCTTTACAGTACATTAGGAGGGTAATGGGGGTGCTGTCAAGCAGGAGAGCAAGGAAGGCTAAAGAACAGATAATTATCATGAGCCTATAGAGAAGATATCTTCACTAAGAAGGGAAAGTGCTAAACAGCTCCTAAACTGTTGGGCAGCATTTAGAGTAGGAATAAGCAATATAAGCAGTCCTTTCTTCCTCTATCCAATAACTGCCTCTATCCAACTGAAGCTACAGAAGGAGTTCAGAGTATAAGAAGTGATGTGCTGGGTTTCAGCAGTTTTCAAAGCATTGTATAAGCATGGCAAATAAGGCATATAATAACATGATGGTTACTCTAAAATCACTGGACAAACCTCTTTCCTATGAAGTGAATACAGTGATTCAGCAATGAGAACTGCAAAACAGCCTCTACACCCCAATTTTCACAGGCTGACATCAATGTTCTTCCCTTTGTATTCAACTTCTCCCACAAAATCTATACAGCAAAGAGAAAATCCCTAATGTTAGAGTTTGGAGATACTTGTTTTTTCTACTCTAAAATGTTGCTTGTACTTCATTTTGTCATTGTGTGTGTATAACATAAACTTTCTTAGCCAGAAAGTATATTTACACTCTCATTTGTTTTATAATTTCAGCTGTTTAGAACTATAGAGCCATTTTTTTTCGTCCAAAGCATTATTTCTCATCTAGCAGACTCTGGAGTTAAGGTAGGATATTTCTTTCAGAAAAGTGTAAAATCATGTTCATGAATTCAGAACAATGGAAAAAACCACTGCTTTTCAGTGATATTTTGGGGCGTGTTGCAGTGGCCTTCATTACTTACAATCTTCTTTATCTCCTGTCTGTATATACATAGAATTCGGCTTCTTATGCCTACTTCAAGGAATTTTTTAGTGGAGTACTATGACCTCACTCACTATTTGCTTGGTTTTGTTTCAAATTAAAGTCAAAGTGTACTTTCTCCAACAATTTTAACAGCTCTTTCTCACATTTCTTCAAATTTTCAAGAACTTTTTAAAAACTTCTTTCATTTTGTCACTGGAACTTAATATAGTGCTCCAGTACCTGTCTCATCAGTTGTGCAATACAACAGTAATGTTACTCTTCTCCTCTTGAACATGGTGTTTCTGCTTCCAGCAGTTCTTTGGGAAAACAGCTCTGCTCTGTAAGCTCTGTAATGCAGCAAAATAAGCAGCTTTAGCTTGCAACAGGCTGTTGCTCTTTTGGAGATATGCCCTCTTACCTTGTTCATTGGTGTATCATTGTACATTTTGGGCTGTGTTAAAATGGATTTTGACCCAGCTTACTTGGTGAGTCAGGTTACCTTTTATTACTGCCCAATATTTGCCCTTCTGCTGTTGTGCTTATGTATTTTCTTGTTAGATAAAAATATTAATTATGAGAGAAAATGTAAACCTCTTTGGGCATTGCAGTGGTTGTTTTCTTCCGTGTCTACTTTTGATCCATGCAGAGACTGTTAAAAATACCCCTTTCAGAGAATTATGCCCAAGTGTCAAACTGTCAGTTAGCTAGTTCTTAATCCATTTGACATGCACTATATTGTTATGGTATATGTCTGATTTTCTAAAAAGAAATCTGAGGAGTTCATGTCATCACAATTTCTTTGTACAACCAACTGGTAGCTCTCTTGAAGACTATGGTCATGCTTGTCCATCTAAGCCTGTTTTTCATAAAGCCACATTGATTGGTGATCTTTATTTTCTTGTTTCTTAGCTAAGAGAATCTAATACCATATTTTTCATTACTTTGATTGGGACTGAAGTCTGTTTAGTATCTTAGTTACAGAACAATTCTTAATTATGCCTGTTTGCTAACAAACTATGATTTTCCTCGTATTTTTTCCTGTGTGTTTTTCTCTCCTAGTCAGGGTTTGTTCTTATTTCAGCGTCTTTAATTTCTTTTTTGAATCCTCAGATGTGGGTATCAGTAAGAATTCAGTTCTTTATATGACATCAGGAACCTGATGAACCTAATCCTCATCACTCACCAGCATGATGTTTAGATGTTAATTCATCTTCACCAGTTATTAGGAGGTCCAAATTAGGGTTACTGCTTTTTATATACAATATATTTTTAGTTTTAAAGAATTGTTGGCATGTTTTAGAAGCTCTGCTTGATTGATTGTTTTGTTGTGGGGTTTTTTTTTCCACTAGTTAACTATAAAAATTTATCCCATAATTTGTCACCTCTTCCATCTGTCCCCTCCTGCACTTCATATATTAAATGCAAATACATCTGACAAAAGCATCCTGCCCTGACTGGTTAGTTTTTAACAGACTCCTAATGGGGCTTTTATAATGAGCAAATAATCCACATTTTACACAAATTAAAGGTACAAGGAAATTGTAGCTGAAATTAACCACTTTCTGAAGCATTTTACCATTTATGTTGCATCCTTTGATGTAATTCAGCACCTCCTGATGTTTGACTGGGATTTAGGCTCCAGTATCCCTTGACTACGGATTTAATTTATGTGTTTCTCTAATGACAGCACAGCTGTAAGGAAGACTACTACTATTTAAATATGAAGCTTCCAAAGTGTATTTTTCCCAACTCCAAGTACATTGCTTAACTTTTGCTTCTCATTATTAGTTGTGTTACACTGCCTTGTTTTGTAAAACACTTTGCAACCTTTATGCTGCACCAAAGAGCAGGGATTGAGATTCCATAAACTGGAAGGAAGAGGCATTCTAACTGTTTTGAAATCATAGCAACTTTAGTAGCCTCAGAAGAAAAACCCACAAATGTGTGCAGTCCAATTTGTATGGCAGTTGCAGTAAGCGGTTGACCTTTGCAGAAGATTAAAGAAGGAAGGATCCTGAGCGAGGTACGGACCATCTGAGTGAGGAATATTTAGGAGTTCCAGACTGGGAGCAGGAAACTTGGTGGACATCACTGGGTAACCAATCCAATACCAGGGTAGGTGACTAGAAGGTGAGAAGCCAGAACTAGGATGGGAAAACGGCTTAAAAAAAGGGATTTTTAGATGGCAAGAGTGGAATAGAGGATATTTCAGAAAACTAATTTTAATATTATAGTCAAGCACAATGAGATTTGGAAAAAAATGAGAGAGAGAGAGAGAGATGCGCTTGGTGTGGAAGTAGACAGGTGAAGTGAGATAATTCATGTGAGGGGAGAGTAGTAGTTGCTGATTTTGGAGCATCCTTCTGCAATGCAGGGAGAAGAATCAGGCCAAAGCAGTCCCACAAAGAACTATGAATAGTCAGAAAGGCGGACATGAGAAAGGTGGTTTTGCCCAGGTAGGAGCAAAGGAAATTATGAAGGTCAGTCATAAACAAAGTTTTCTTGCAAGAGCAAAATATCAATTAGAAATTACCTTGGAGGCATGAGGAGAAGGGATTGAGGTGGTGTTGTCAATCTTGACAGAAAAAGAGGAGAATTAGGGATGAGAATAAAGTAATTTTTACAATGTAAATTCCTCATGGCAGAAATCTGTCTATTTTATTTTTCTGCAAATCATCATGCATGTTTATGACTCTGAATCAATCATGTTCTGTGGACAGTAAGCCTTTAGTTGCAAACATCGTCCAAAAAGGAGGGAAGATGAAACAGATTGAATGGGACAGAAGGGTAGGAAAAATTTCTTTGGGCTATAGCTGAAGGTGTAACAGCAAATGCAAATAACCTGAAAGGGCTTGGTAAAAAAAAAAAAAAAAAAAGAAAAAAAAGAAAAAAAATGTTAAGAAAGAAAAATAATAAGAATGTATGGAAAGCAGCAAGTAATTAAGGCAATATCTCTGTGTTGCAATGCAAGAATGCAGTATTCTCATGCTAGGCAATTAACATAAGTCCTCAACCACATCTCTGACTTCTGCCTAGGAAGGTGACTGGAAACAGAAAGTGATAGAAAGACATGGAAGGTTGCGTGGGAAAAGAGAAAATTGGCAGCTATGTCAAGTAGGTGCAGTAGATCAAGATCTCTGAGCTTTTACTTTAATACCAGTCTGAGCCACAATACAGCAGCCATCAGGCATCCAGCATGTTACCCCACAAAAATAAGATTAATGTAGCAAGTGCTACCACAAGTCATTACTTCATTACTAGGTTGCGTTGTAACCAAGAGACCAAATAGTCTCAGGCTTTGAAGGGTCAATTCCAATGCGCCATGCAAAACAACATGCCATCTCCCACCTGCCAAGCCCCTAATGTGTCTCTGCTAGCTGTGTGATGGATCATTTGTGTTAGTCTGTGCAGTCAGGTTGGAGGGAATTCACCTGCCTGGATTGAAGAGCTAGGATCATTTGCTTTGTGTTCAGCTGGTGCTATGAATATTTTCCTATATCCAGGGAATGATTTCATAGCCATGAAATTATATGAAAAGCAACAGTTCTTAATATTCTGCCAGCAAAGTGAATACTGCAGGTGCAGCTCTGTAGGTGACTCTGAATTATCACAGTTGCATGATCACTGTGCTGTTTTCTTGCTGAGAAGCATTCCTGTCAATATAATATCCGTGTTCTCAGCGAGAACAGTACTGCACTGGGAAGTGTTCACATGGGGAATAGTTTTCCCATGGAATAATTTTCAGTAATACTGGAAGGAAGGTAATAATGTAAGGAAGGTATCTATTCACTGTATGTTTCTGGGCGTTTCTTGGAATATAACTATCCTCCCATATGCTAGAAATGTACTGGTTTTACTTTTAAGCTGAAAAAGGATAACTAAACTGATTGCTCCTTAACATGAAGTTGTTCTGCACTGGAAAAGGGAGTCATAAAGCCATTTAATGGCTATGCAGCTGACCAAGTCAACGTACCATAACTGTGCCTACATATTATCTCTATAATTCCCGTTGTTTGAATTGTCAGAACCATAGGGACAGAAGAGAAAGAAGTCACAGACAGCTGGGACAGCTTCCTGGCTGTCCTTTCTATATCCGCAGCCGAGGACTGATGAGGCAAGGACCAGGCCTACCATAATTCTCCTCAAGTGCACACCAAAGAGTGTTAGGTATGTGGTATACTGAAGTAATTTCAGTCACATGTAAAAGAAAACGTCCGTTAAGTTCTGCCATGGCAGTAAAGCACCATTCCAGCTGAAAAGTGAGTCATTTGGTGAGTCTAAAGATACAGAAATTGCCGTATTTCATTGGATCTACCTTAATGTCCAGTCTCCAGCATTGACCTCCTTCAGAAAATGACGTCTGACAGTAATCTCACTGATAAATTTTTCATGCAAGAACTGACTGCCAGATAAGGCCCTAAACACAGGATGTACAAATAGATGAAGCTGTGTAAATGGATGTAACGGAGAAGAACAGTGGAGTTGCTCAAGGATGTCTTGTGGTCATGAGTGGACAAGCTTTACTTCAAGATGTATCTTTATTAGCAAATTCTTTGTGTTTCTGACATATGACAACAACACAGAACATTCAATAGGGGAGGAACACTGCAGAGGCAGAGTCAGGGATAGGTTTCATAGCAGCCTCAGTTGCCCAGTTGAGGGTATAGAGAAGAGACCAAGCAGGAAAAATCATAGGAACCAGTAAGTGCTGTTAACCGAAAGAACGCAAGCAAGACAAAGATAAACGTCTGAGATACACCAGTCTGTTGCTCCCATATGCAGACAGAAATATCAGATCCTGCAGATAGCCCCTAGACTAGTGTTTAACTAGAAGCTTCAGTTGCTTTGCAATAATTTGCAACATCTCTTTAAACTGTTTTGTAGGCTGTAACCCTCTCCCCAGCAACAACTGTCACAGGAGCAGGCAGTACTTTTCATTAAGTTTAGATAAGTGAGCTTTCCATTTAATCCAGTGGCTGCACCAAGAAGAACAAAATATTAAAAAGCAAGAACAAACAATTGTTTTATGAAGGTTTGATGCCTGCCATTCAGTCTAGAGTAGCAGCAGCAGAGTAAATGAGTTTATGGTTTGGATAACATGAGATATGCAATACAGTGAATACTGTATGACAAGGCCAGAAAGCTCATCAGTACCAAGTATCCTACAGCCTCCCAAAACAATTATTAACATGGTTCTGTACCTCCACTTTGTCCTGATTACAGGGGAACTATTGATACTTCTTTTTTTTAATTATGAAAACATTTTATTTCATTGTCTCTTGCCATGGCCTGTCTCTTATTGTTCTGATGGCTGTCTTGCATATATGGATATCATTCTGATCAACAGGTACATGCTGTACAGAAATCTGTGTGCCTGCAATACCTAGTTGGAGAACACCCCTAATTAAAAGTTTTGTATTGCATAAGGTCAGTTCTGAAAAGAACAAACCAAACCAAACCTAAACAATATTAAAAATCTTTTAAATTGTTGCATTAAAACTTGCTATTTTTTGCTAATGTTTAATCAAGTGTTTTTCTTCTCTTACTGAATATGCTAAGGAGTTTATATTTACATAATTATGAAAATGATAATTGTATTTCAGAGGTTTGCATTCAGAGTACACTCGAACCAGGTAATTGTTGCAAGAGATTATTTTTCTTACTACTTGACCCATCCCTGCCCAGAACTGTATAACTGAGCAGTACACCAGAGGATAAAATTCACTGTAGTTAAATACAAGATAATAAACTTAAGATATAAAACTCTAAACAATACACAAATGATAAAACATTATAGATTAAATGTAACATGAAAATGTTTAGAAGTCACCCCAGGTAACTTAAACAATATGCACTTAAAGCACAATACAAGGAAAAAAAGTAGGAATAAAAGAAGGACCATTTAACCAAAGGGACAGGAATTTTTATATAACGTGTTAAAAATGAAGTTTGGCTTCAGTAGAAACAAAGGTTCCTTTTTTTTTTATAATTGGAGTCTTTAGGGATCCATCCAGAATGTTACTTAACATCCATAATTTAGAAATAGTCTGTTTAAACTCAGTGGAGATGTGGGGGGTTTGCATGTTCTTATATCCAGGATACATGCTTAATAACTTTACCAATAACATCAGTATATTAGAGACAGAGTAGCCAAATTTGTGCTTGGCAATGTCGACTTAATAGCTGGTGTCCTGAGAGAACACAGGTCTTAATTCTGGAGGCATTAAATATGAGACTAGAATCAAGAACAGGTTTTTTTCCCCCCAGTATTATTAACTTCCATTTGGAGTTAGAGAGAAATATCCTCACCTGAACTTGGCTTTATGTAACTGTCCAAGCACATTTAGCTGGTTTTCTAACTGTCTTCAACGGGTGTCCATCAGTGGCTGTTTCAAGTTGGATTTGTTTGGGATTTTTAAAGCAAGAGGTAGAAAGGAAAGCACTCAGCCTGAAACTTCTAAATGCTCAGTTTAAATACTTGTTGACTGTTGCAGAGGCACTGCCCAGGCAAATGTAAGTTCACCTCATTTTTGTTGAATTGGAAGGAATCTTTAGTTTGCAAATATGAGAGAGGATGTTTGTTAGGCAGGGATACTGGGGTCACCTTCTTTGGGCTTGCCTGGTTTCACAGCTCATGAAGATGGTAATAGAATATACTGCAACCCAGGACACCTTGACCACAGCGTGAATACTGCCTTTGAAATAAAGCATCAGCAGACCTGCTGTGTGACTGTTTTAATCCACTTTGTGTGATGGTCTGAGTAAACCGAGGCAATTCTTCCTCTCAAAGAAAAACATAAATTTCATTAATTAGCTGGTATGCCTGTGTGTGAGAAAAGTATTTTCTAATGTCTCAGCAAGTGACATCTCACTGCAGAATGTTCAAAGTGTTCAAAGCTGAATGCTTTTACTCCCATTTTCTGTATTTCTTAAGCCTGTAAGAGGGGAAGGCTCTGTTTTAGTGAGTGAACATTGCACTTTAGATTGTTGTTGACCTTGCTGGTGCTGTGACCCTGCCAGGAGGGACAAGTGGCACTAGGAATGACTGACTGATGGATAATATTTGAGATTTCAGTACTTTTCTAGGTGACGTCATGGAAGGACTCAGGCCTGAAAACCATTCTGCTTGCTGAGATTAAGCAGCAAGAGCAGTGTGGTGGGCCTGATCCTACAAAAAGTAGCTTACTGCAGTGGAGGGGAGAGCAAATCTGAAGGGGAGAAGAGAACATGGGAGTGTACAAATCCTGAGGAAGTTGTAGCTACAGTGACAATGGATTGACTGGCAGGCTTTAGGTTGTTGAATCCTGCCTCCAAAAGTATTTGGAAAGCCTCTCACTTTCTGCACACTACTGAGTTTAGGTAACACTAACACTTAGGTAACTCCTACATCAAACATGAGTAGTTTATTTCTCTAGGGGAGAGATCTAAGCACAAGAGCAGGTAATTTTCTAATCAATGACGGTATGCTAAGAGTGGTATTTGGTAAATTCTGAAAAGGAATTCTGGAAATGAAAAAAAACCAAAAAAAAAGTCCTAAAATCTCAGCACATCAGGTCAAAATGAAATGTTTTTTTGGAGGGGTTGGCTGCACCGCTTCATGGGAGAAACTGTTCTGCTAGTACATGTGAGCTGCTGAACTTGCAAACATTTTTTCCTATGAATGTGCTACAGAACATTTTTACTGACAGGCTATTATGACTAATGCACATATGACCCTCTATCTAGAGGACAGTTAAAATTATAAACTGTTCATAAATTTACTGACATTGTTGGCAACACTGTTACAGCAGCAAACATTTAATTTGATCCTCATTTCCTAAAATAGCAGTATTGCTACAACTGCAAAAATACAAAGTTTCCTGTTGAAGAAATCTATTTCAGGTTCTGCATATTAGTCCTTCAGCCTTGCTTATGTGCATTTGTGACAAATGAAAGTAGCCATTTTAAATGTCCATTTAGTGAGAAAATGAAAGCAACAAATTCATACAATCCACAGGTTTCTGATTAAAGTTCTTACCAAGCCCTACATCCCAATTCTAAGAAGTCATATCTGTCCATGATCTTTCTTTAAATGATTTTTTTATGTAGTTGGCTGCCCCAGCTACTCATGATACATGTGAGGCATAAAGAATAATCTTGTAACAAGGTAAGCTTATAAGTTCTCACAGTCCTTACTCAGGCAAATTTCCTTCAGTGAATAGGAATTACGCTCAAGTGATAATTGCACCATCGGGCTCATGGCTTGAGTATTCAGAGACCTTTCCATTCAATGCTAAAAATGATCTTAGAATGCAATGAAGTGATATCTATTGTTCTCTGCCCTGTTGTTCACTTCCTCACATTCTGCTTGTTCTCTCACACATAGGTAGTAGTCACTTAATGACGGAAAAATATCTTAGGGGCAGCAATAAGTTGAATTGGGAATACCCCTTGTGATCTTTTAATTATTATATGCTGATTTTTGCTGTCAAGCAGGCAGAAGAACTCTGAGTTCGCCAATTGTTGGTTTTGTGTACAGAGTTTTTTCCAAAGTCAATTTTAGAATGAATCTGTTAAACACCTCATTTTCAGGGACAATATTGCTATCAAGGTTCATTTTGTTATGTTTGCCTAATTCTGGCCTCTTTTGATGCCAAAAAATTAATACTCCTATATTGCTTGTTGCTCACAGCACTTGTTTATTTTAATGGCTCTTATTATAGCCTTCTAGACCCTTCTCTTCTGTCTTGCAAAGTCCATGCTTTTTGGTTCCTTGATTTTTTTGAAAATCCAGTTTGGGATTAATTTGCATAATTCATGGTGTAGAGTTTTAGGATTGTCTTGAGGAATCCTAAAGCACGGCCGCAGAAGGAAGGGAGGTATTGAAGAAGATTAATCATCATGATCAGAACATATCATTCCATGCTGTTTTGCCATAAACCTGGAGCTCATCATGGGAGATTAGAGGGGGACATATAGGTTGTATCAGGGCCAAGTAATGACTGGAGAGAGCTGTAAAATTGCTGGAGTGGCAGGTTAATGTAAATTTCATGAAGAAAATGTAAACCTTAAGCAACTGAACACAGTTCAGTTCAGTCAATGCATTAAGGTTCAAAACCTCAAAAAATTTTGAAAGCAGAAATCCACATAATGTGTGAGCTATGAAGCAGGACTGGGGATGAGATGAGAGGGCATATGCAGATGAGGTAAAAAGGTACTCAACCACTTAGGAAACAGCCTTGGCGTAAGACTCTAATGACAGGGAAAAGTGATGGTATTTTGTATCACATGGAACTGCGAACTGTAGAATTGACACACAGCTAAGCAGAAGAATTAATTCAGTTAGAGAAGTGTTATTCATGTCACAATAGCAAAGCTATTATCATGATAATACAGCAGAAAACAGCAAAAGAAAGAAATTAGAGGTAAGAGGACAAATTTCTGTGAGGAAAAGTTGGCTTAGAAATGGGTTTAAGTTACATGAACATCAGTATTAAAAATAACATGTAAGATCCAGGCAGGCAGGGAAGGCTGTAGTAGAAATGCCATTAGCATCTGATTAAAGCAATAGTGAGAAGAAAGTGCTTCTAATACCCTATTTAAGGATAGAGCATCTTACTACTCTTTACTCCTTCAGTATATAATTATACAACAGCTGAAAGACCAAAAACCATGGAAGAGTCCTCAAGCAGATGAGAATAAAATTTAGCTCGTTGTCTCACTGTAAAACTGAAGCCTTCAATAACATGGAAAAAAACATAGATTTTTTTTTTTTAAATTCAACTCAGTAGACAGCTTTCAAACTGCTGTTGCCAAAATTGAGATGAGTTCAACCGCTTTTCACTTGTACGGTTCAGTTTCATGCAATGAGGGTTGTAAAGATGCTGTCTGATGGTCACCAGAAAATCCACACAGGGATCTCTGAGGAACCACAGAATGAAAGGAAACAGAGAGGAAAATATATAAACAAAAGAAAATTTAAAAGATAATTTTTTGTGAAAGGAAGGAGCAAAGGGGCTAGTTTAGTGTATGAAGAAAGAAGCAACTGAAAGTGTTATAGGTGTACTAACTGACATTCAGCAGGTGAGAAGGGTCACGTAGCATCTTGTCTTCTTCACTAAAAGCGTAGCATTTGTTACTGTGTCCTGTGCAATTATCAAATGTTCCTCAGCTCATTGAAGGGAGCAATGCACTTATGGAGCTGCAACTTTGTGTTTCACCACACCTGGAAGTAGTGCTTGACAATCTGTGTTGCTTCCAGACTATTGAAGAGAGCAGCTGCCTATGTTATATCCACAGGGACCTAACCGTGCCCTCTGCTCCTGCCTGAGAGATAAAGGACTCACTGCCTCCTCAGTTTCTGTGCTAGATATAGCTGAAAAAAAAGAAAAAAGATTTGTGAGATTTGTGTAATTTCTAAGAGCTGTGGGTAGTAGAGAAGCCTGATACTTCTCAGGTGAAAGCATGGCAGCTTGGTAACAACTTGCTATGAATTAGTATTTATTGGAGGAACTAAAGTGTGTTTATGGTGACAGTTCTCAGCACGCTATCATGGTTCTGTTGTACTGTTTAGCTAAATGTCATCTATTAATATTTCAGTGAACAAGGCCCCATGCAAAACCCAGCTGGTTTAAAATAATCAGTCATTTTATATAATAAACACAGGCTCTCCTGGACACAGCCCAACTCTGTTTTACAATTTCTTTTATCTACACACTGGCACTGATCCTTTAGTTCTGCTTCCCACATTAGTGATGTAGAGTGCTTCGTGCTTTAAGCTGATACACTGCAGCACACATGCAGAAGAATGTCCATGTTGCAACATGGCTAGACAAGCAATGTACCGTCAAACACAGTGCTCTAAGCAAAATTATTTTAATGACAAGCCTTCTATTCAAATTCTAATTATTGCCATTCTCGTCTGACCTCAAACTTCAAAAGTCAAATTTTGTTGCTACTGGCACTTTGGAGTGAAAAAAAATCCTGAAGGAAAACTTAGCTTTGTATAAGAATGCTTTTTCTCTTTATTTCCCTTCACTGCCCTTCTTTTGTAGAAATTTCCTCAAATTTTATCAAAACTGAGTTGTTCTAGCTAACATTTTGAAAGCACATAATATTTTGCATGCCCTGAAAACCCAGTCAGGTCAAAAAATACCAGAAGTTCCTAAAATTGATCTGTTTTAAACATCACCATTGGCTTTTGAATATCACAGGTGCTCTCAGGGTTTGGATTAACTAATTACTTTCAACTTATAAACCACTTTTGCCTATTTTAAATAATTATGTGATTCACTACTTTGTGAGGTGAATTCTGTACACTTGAAAAGGGTATTATCCTCTGTTTGTGGCTGGAAGCGAGCAGAGACTACTGGATTGTGTTCTTGCAACAGCCCGGCCTTGAAATAGCTCTCCCAAGTTGCAGATGGAGAGCACACAAAGCATTTTGAAACCTTTTGTTTTGAGCTATTGCTTATTTTTATCTACTCTTCACAGTTAAAACTTATCTTTTTCATGAAATATTTTGAATTCCCTGTCTGAGATCCCAGTCATGAAGATAGTTTCACCGAAGTCACCACATTTGCTTGTGCAGGGAAATTAGACTTGTGTGAAATGTTACTCTAAGCCAATTTAGCACAGAATTTCAGGATGCTTATGCCCAAGAGTGATTATAAATATTTTAAAAGGTCATTTTTCTAGCTAAAAGGAGGTATTATGTCAATCAGTCAACATACTTAAACCACCCTATTCAGCAATGTGTTTAATGAACGTTAATTTAGTAAATCCTCTCATTCTGTCACCAAATGCTTCCCGATTCTGTTCCTGTAAACACAGAGGTAGTTCTCATAGGGATAGTCTTTAGAGGAGGTTTAATTATTTGTGTCATCTACCCTGTGGTACTTTTGTGAAAAGCACTGAATAAACACGAGTATTGCCTTAATATAAATTCACAAGAGGATAACTCCACCTAAACTTACCTTAGATACAAAATGATTTTGAGGAAGCATCCTTTGGGTGGCATCCCATTTCAAGCCAGCTGAAACTTTACAACATAGGTGTAATTTAACTTCAATTAATTTAGGTGTTTAATTTTTTTAAGGGAATTATTTGCTATATTTTTACCTGAACAAGGCATATATAAATCATATTCACAGTAAATTGATGGATAACTTCAGTAACAATGTTGTTCCAGTGGTTCATAGCTAGTAATTATAACAAAAAATTGTGGTGGGGGGGGTTTCATAAATTATTTCAGAACACTGTATTGTGGTTTTTTTTAAGGATTCCATATGAGTTGCAGAGATTTAACCATGATTCAATTACATCATTGTGTAGGCTTTGGACTTGCTATGATTTAGTTACACTTTTGTTCATTCAGACATTTATACTGTATGTATGTTTTCAAGTCATTCTCACTGCAGCAGCAATTTTCCAACTACTCTGTGTGAGAAAGCAATCTTTAAAATTGTCCTCAGTCTGTAGTACTTAAGAAAGGGAAGAATTGCATGAAGAAGAACCTCAAAGATGAAGGCCAGGCTTGAAGCACAGTTTCATTAATACTGTATGGCAGGAAGGGACTCAAGTCCTAGATAATGAGAAAGGAGTTGCAATTTTTTTTAAAGCTATCTGGTGACAGGGAAAACAAAAATTACATTCAGCTGATGAATGAGCAGAGTTTTACCTAGCCTCTTGACCCTTGACAATCAATCTCACCTGCTACTTCATAAAGAATTATGGCTGTGCCACTCACATTTGACTCTGGATCTTTACTATCCTTCCTTCCTTCCTTCCTTCCTTCCTTCCTTCCTTCCTTCCTTCCTTCCTTCCTTCCTTCCTTCCTTCCTTTTTTTGAGTACATAGTCCAAGCCTGTGCACCCTCCTCCTGTGAGTGTTCTGTGCGCTGTGCAGTGTCCCTGGCACAAAGAGCCTTGTGAAACAGCTGGTGGTAGTACCTAATGCTCCACAGGGCCATTTCGGAACGTCAGTCAAGTTGCTCACTGGACCGTGCAAGGCAGAACAGATTGGGTCTGTCTGAGAACACTCAGCAGGCTCCTATCGTTGTCTTATGTAATGTAGAAAAGAAAACAATGACATCGTTGAATATAAGCTGCCTTTGCTTAATAAGAGTGACAACTCAATAAAGATGATATTTGATCCCATGTAGGAGCTATGAAAAAGGCAGGAAGAAACCAGATTTTTGGACTTATTATAGTATTTCATTTTGGTTTGGTTTGGTTTTTACTGTTTTATTTGAAGTTTTATTGCTGTGTACATTACTAAGAATTTGCATACCTTCCCTATTGGAAAGGACAGTAAGTCTAGACAGTAGATGTCTGCTGTGTTATCTATTAAGGGTGGCAAAGCAAGTGCTGAGCAGCATTAATGGCACAACTGAAGCAAAGAGAAAGTCATATTCAAAAGACATAGAGCTCTTAGAACAACGTAAGTAAAGGCTGCATTTTCCTCATTGTTTCAGAAGTGCAAATTCCATGACACTGTCCTCATTGCTCTGTGAAACTTGGAGAGGAGTTTGGTCTTACTGTCTTCGTCAGCAGTGTTGATTTGTATATTTTTATTTGCAACATTTTTGTTTTGAGATACTAAAGGTAAGGCTACTCAGCAAGGACACCTGTAATGTAATCCACCAGCTGCAAGAGGTGACCATTGGAGATTTTTAACTTTTAAGAGCAAGAGGATATCTGTGGGAAAGAAAGGCATCTATGAGGGTTTGGTTTTGGGTAGTTTTTTTTCCCCAGTGCTAGTGATTTCTGTGGAGATACTAGAAGGAAATAATGGTTGATCTCTTTTTTTAAGTTGCATACTGTCAAATTTTAAAGGAACATCCTTGGTACACACATTACTGAACACTCAAAGCTGTAGGCAGCTGACGGACAAGCCTTCCTTGTTTTTTATGGTGTGAATGTATTTTTGCCCTGTCATGTGTAAAGACAAAAGGGCTGCCTTGATTTGTCTTGCGCCTTTTACGACTGGTAAGAAAATGAGGTAAAATATGGACAGGACAAATCACAGGCCTGCCTTTCTCTGGAATTTTCATGATCATGAGTGGCTGTAGCCAGCTGGGCTGGACCTGGTCTCAGCTGCCTTTGTATATTTTGCTCTTCAAAAGTAAGTGCTAAGAGTAGTTGTTTTCTCCTATTTTGATCCCCAATAAGGAGAGCTTTTGTGTACACAGCCTGTGTAGTCTTTGTGTTTGGAGAGTATTTCCAAAACACCTTTGTTGGCTGCTCTTTGGCCCTCTGACACTTGCTTTGTGTTCTCTCAGGACAAAATGGCTGAATATTGCCTGCAGAGGCTTTATAATGCATGAAGGTCTTTCTGGCATGTATAAATGCCATACCTATAGGTGAACATCATAAAATCTCCTCAGATTTCTTGGTTTATTACTGTGATTACTTGTAATATATTCAGAAACCAAGCACGTCTTAGCATCGCTGGTCCTGAGAGCCTGAAAAATGTTTTACAAGGGTTTAGGAAGAGGGAAAGAAGGGACTATTGCACAAAAGAGGGAGAGGAGTCTTCATTTCCCATTTGTTCTTCTGTAATTTGGGAGGTAGTAATCACTGGTGTAGGAAGGAAGGAGGCTCACACAATGGCTCAAATTTCATAAATGTCGTAAAAGTCTGGGCACAAAGCAGCACAGTCTTATCAGCAGAGGAAGTGAGGTCAGTAGTCTTCGTCTTCTTAACAAGATGATAGAATTTATGAAGCATCACAGCAGTAGGATGTGGTTGCCTGCAGTCTATTCATATAACAAGCCCACCGGGGTCCTATAATTATCGCCCTTGAATTTGTTTTCCTTTCTTTATTTTCTTTTGTCATCCTCATGTTTCTCTGGCCTAGCTTCCTGCACTGGAGGAATCACTTTATTATCTTTGATGTCTTGTTGGTGGTATTTTGTTTTGGATTGTTTTATTGTTATTATCATTAGCCAGTTTAGTTTAGCTAGTTCCATTCGTGTGTCTCTGATTATAGAGATGCTCATAGAGGTGTGCAATGAAATCTAAGTGTTAATCTTCCAGAAAAACTGGGATTGGTGTCCATTCTGAGGTATCCTTTCAATCCAGTGTGAGAGAAGTGCCTAAACTGTGCCTAAGCTGAGAGTTCCTCTTAATAGACATCCTGCTTGTTGTAGATCTCAAAAAGTTCTATGAGTTGCTGGGAATAAAAGCATTACCCAGACAATATCAAAAAGTAAGAAAAAACAGTGGGTGCTTTTAAATCATCTATCTCTCATTAATACCATGTAGGTGGTAGCTCTACAACAATCTTTTCCACGGGGAAATAAAATTTTGTGTATCTTTGACCCACTTCCTTTTGAGGATTTTAGCTCACATTGCTGTACTTCACTAATTTAGCTTCCTTTGGTGAGGGAAGTGAAATTTATTATCCCTCTTTTTCTTTTATAGAACAGGAAAGTGAGGCAGTGAGATGACCTGCTGTGCCTAAGGTGGTGCAGGTCTGCTATGTTCAGAAATACGAAGTGGATTCCCAGATCTTTACGTATAAGACATTCAGTCCTAACTCCCTGTTTCTGATCTGACTTGTTCTGTCCTACAGGATGTTTTTTTAAAAAAAATTTCCTAATTAGGAAAGCTGTGCTTTATATCTTGGAAGCACAACATCCAGATGGGAATAGTATGTGTCAGTACAGCATATTTAATTATTTATAACTGCTTTCTTTCTTTGATGGTTTGATCGTTATTTATTTTATTTTTCTACCTGAAGGTTTGATCACTTAAACAGCCTGGAATCAAACATTTGGCAGTGTTTACAAATTATGAAAGTGGTTTCTGATTAAAGTGTTCTGTGGGAAAATTAAAGTTGCAGATCAGTACGTAAGCCAATGCCATTCTTCTGAATTTCAGCAGGAGAGAGCTGCTCTGTGGCATGTGCTCTGTATTCATACCCATGCTGGCACAAGATGCAGGTGGTGCCTCGCACATTTTCCCTGTGGCCCTCTTAGGGTTATTGACGGGGGAACACTGAGTCGTCTCAGGCAAGTGAGATGCAGGTCTGCAAGGCACCCATTAGACAGTACACAACAAAAAGGCCACTCCCAGCTGCAGCTGAAAAAAGAGACAGAATCATGCAGACGTCGAAAGCTTATCTATTTTGCAGATATATTATGATCAAGTCTTAAAATCATTGTGACATCAGTTAAACCAGCAAAGTTCCTACCTGAAGCAGTTTTGCATTGTCAGAGGTCATTTCGCTGTGTGAGATGATTAAGAAGCACTAGAATTAATCTATTGAAGAATACTGCTGCATTAAAAAGAAGGAAATTACTTCTGGGTTTCTGTGCACTGGTCTGTGGACCAGTGTTGATTCACAAATATCAGAGGTCTTATGTTCTTCGCTCCCAGTCTTAGTTTTCCAGTGTAAAACTTTAAAACATAAGATGTTTTTCTGGCATTAGCTTCTTCATGAGTTGAAAATCCATGCGATCCATAATCCATATACATAAAATGGTCACCAGGGTATGCTGCAAACCTCTTAATGAAATCTTTTGCACTGGTGATTGCTTACAGAACACTAGCCTTCACTTATGAGTCTTATCTTTTTTATTATTTCCTGATGTAGTTCTCAAAAGCTCTGATGATTGAGTAGCTATTGGCAAAAAACCATCCCTAAACATTCCTGAAAAAACAAAAGCAGGAATTTACACAACTTTTACACAGCTTTTTCTCACAATCCCGTGTATAATATTTTCCGATAACAGTATTTAGCCAGATTTGCATTTGCTTCAGTTCCGTGTTCAAAGGTGAGTATTGCTGGAGCGCCATTAAAGCTCTATAAGCTATAAAGAAGTAACAGTGTCTACAGCTGGTAGAGAAGAGAAGCTGTTGGGGCCATATGTACACAAACAGAAGGTTCTGTATGGGAAGAACAGTAGTTGAACCACTGGAGATGATGGCCATAGGAGTTGCCATAGCCCATAGAAGGCTAGAGGACCTCTGCAGTGCTAGTCTTTCCAGGCAGACTTTAGACAGACATGAGTCCAAAACTGGCCATATTTTTGAAGACTGTGGGAGAGAGGGGAGGAAAGGAGTACTGTTGTCGTCATGTGATGCTGGACCTGGCTCTGCCTCGAGGACAGAGACGAAAAAATAGTTTGGCCCATGCTCCCTGGCATTTGGATGGAAAATCAAAGGGACGCATTCTCATTTCAGCTTCATTGAAAACACATAGTAGAAAAAACATTCATAGTTGGCAAACGGGAAAGTTTTAAATTGATGATGGAAGAAACATTCATTTCCAAGCTTCTGAGCGAGCTATTAAAATCAACAGAGTAAAGACAAAATCCCTGGCACTGAAAATGAAAGGAACAGTCTTTGTATCTACTTAGTTAAAACTTGGCAAAACAAATCTAAAGTAGTGGTTTCAGATTTCCATGTGCACTAACTGTGCCAACTTTGTTCTCAGGGTTGCCATGACAGAAAGTTCATCCCACTTGTTCAGTGCTTTTTCCACTAACTTTTTAAATTAGAAGTTAATTTAAGCAAAAAGCTAGATCTTGTATCGGCACTGACATGTATTTCTTTGTTTCGTACTGTTGAATGGTCCAGGCTTTTCATTAAAATACACTTTTTTGGAACAAGCTCATCTCCATTTAATTGACGCTGGAGTTAGTGCAGTAAATGTAGTAATGATGTTTGCCCAGTATTGGTGTAGTGTTTTTTCCTACACTTGTCAGCAAGAGGATGAGAAATTCACTAATTTCAAAAGCAAGGAAATTTGTGAACAGCAAATTCTCTCCTCTTGCCCTCCACCCTGAAACATCATTATCTATGGCTATACAGTAGCAATCAATTTCAAATTATGACCAGTATTTTCATTCTCATCAGAATTTTCTTAATTTTCTACAGTTTAAAGGTAGCTTTTGCATTATTTTATGAAAAGGTGAAATAGAAGAAAAATTTAAAAGAAAATTGTTGTTGTTGTTGTTTGAAAATTTCACACGACAAAGATACATCACTGCCAGTATGTTTTTATAGGATGAATAAAATATGCCTGTTAGGATACATTCTCTCATGAATTGTCTGTATTTTTAGAGCAAATTCAGGAGGATTCTTCTGTAATTCTTAAAAGGATGCCATTAATAGCAGGTGTATTTAATATGTATAACAGCTTTAATGGGTTGGTAATGTTTTGTGGTATCATTCAGTTTTGGTATAGCTAACATGCAGCTGATGAGACACAAACTCTTATTTAAAATATTTCATTATTCTGAATATTAAAATTAGGGCAATGTTGCCTTAAGGAATGCAAAGACTAGCTTCATGTTAGTTTTTTTGGAGAATCACTGATTAGCAACCAATTTCAGGTTTTCTTCCATTACCTGGTCTGGAAAAACAAGAATTTTCATTTATAAGGATAATAAGGTATTAGTTACTGCATGAAAAGGGCACCAATATTCTGTTTGGACTGAATATGTGTACATAAATAGTTAATTTTTTTTGAGTACATTTTTTGCCAATTGCAAATTCATCCTTTACATCCTTTGGATTTTGTTCCCCTTCTATACCTGGGGACTCCTGCTCCATGTAAATAAACACATTGTTTAAGTGGAAGTTCTTTTATTAATTTCTGTGTGTTCCTTTCAAATTAAAAATAATTAACCGTGAAGAAGCAAGTTAAGAGCCAAAGTAAGATCTAGATGGAGTTTGGTTTGCACTGATACTTTTCAGTGTACAAAAATGTATGAATTATCAAACAGCATGGGGCTTCCTATATGCTTTTCGAAGCCATGAAGTGGACAGTGCATTGACTGGGCAGTGCAATGCAGCTGCTTTTCTGGACTCCCCAGTCCTTCTCTTCAGCTGTGCATAGGGCTCATCCTATTTGCACCCTGTGAATGAGGGTTGACTATAAAATCTTCTCCCTAAATCTCCCTCCCAAATTCTTTACTGATGAGCAGTTTATCTATGTGAATAACCAGGTTGTTTATTTCATCAGTGAGCAGGAAATTAGGTAGATGGGAGCACATGAGCTCCCAAAGAGCATCTAATTCACTGTTGTTGCACAAAGGTAATAGATGCCAAGCACAGCCAAACTAGGATTAGCATCTAAGCAACATGTTTGGCTGATGAGCTGCAGAGACAGGAAAGAAATCTGATATTCAGCCACCCTCACTTTACTGCAAACTAAAACTGAGCAGTCAGTCCATCTATGTCAAATACCCGCTGCACAGCCTAGAACCACTGCTTCCCTACCGTTTAACTTTGTTTTGAATCTCTCTGCAAGTAAAATAAACCAGAAAAAGGGATATAGGCAGATTGCCTCAAACTGACCTGTAGTCAGCTTAAACATTACAAAAAGAAAACATCTACAGATACTACGGTATGTTTTGAAATGCACATCACTAAATGCAATGTTGTTAATTACGCATGGCGTAGAATAAAATCATGGAATATTCTTAAAGACAGCAAAATAGACCTACTGTGAGTCAACAATAGGCAAACATCAGGTACCTTGCTGGTGGTACATATATTCAGGAAGAACTTGTGGTATGACAGATTACCAAATTAAAGTTCACCTCCCAGCTCTTCTGTAATTTCTAGTGTGGAGGTGGTTGCATAGTCTAGAGAACACTGATCCCTCATCTAAAGAAAGAACACCATAATCTTGCTCACATAGTGATGTTACAGCACCTAGCACAGCACCTCCTCACCAACCTGTGCTCGAGATTGTATCTGGACGTCAGGTATTAAAGCAATGCCCCTTGTGACTCAGACAAAGTTTTTTAGTCCATTTTTATTCTTCCGTGACTGATGAAGAATACCACATTCAACATGGTACTGCATTTGTGTCCCAGCTGGTGAGGAGTGGCATTCAGTCTCTACACAGGGACTGGGAGCATTGCAGCCACATGATTTGTTTTGCTTGGTGTTCTTCCCCACCTTTTTCACCCCGTTACTACTATTTTTCATTTTTCCTGTCTTGGTCAAAGCAGAAGTTGAAGGCTATATTGAGAAAAACAGGGCCTCTTAGCAAGGCTGAAGCTCAAGTCACTGCTCCAGCAGAGAATTTGTATGCAGTCAGGTAGAACTGCCATTTATGCACCTGGTTCTTGTACTTGCTGTTGTAGTTTCATTGATTGTAAAGAGAAGTGGGCTGAACTGCATTTTTTCCCCTTTCTTCTTATAGTGTATATGTTACTGTTTTCTGAGTCATTCCATGGCCTCTTGTCATTGCTGTTCAGCTAACTTCTCTGTCTGGAATTCATACACAGGGAACAGAATTTACAGGTGCTTGACTCTTGGAGTTCTTAATAGAAAACAGAGTTTCAAGTCTACCAGCTTTCAGAAAAGACTGGAAGTGAAAATTGATGGAAACATGGTTACAATGAGTGTCTGAGACATGAAAGCAACCACTCATACCAAGTCACCTGCTGGACACTGTACCCTGTATTGCTTCCTTTGGCTGACGCTGGGATAATGTGACATTATCCTTTCCCATTCCCAGGACACTTTCACAAATTCAGCATACAGACCAACCTTTTAAACCACAAACACTTTGATCCACTATTTCATTGCATTGTTAAAAGAAACCACACAAACACACACATGTATTAAGTACCCGGTACATTTCACTTACAGTAATTTCACTTTTAGTTAAGGAAACATCACTCACTTCAAAGACTCATTGAAGAGACTTATAATTCCTGATCTTCAAAGAACCATTGCTGAAGCTGTACCTGGATAAATATTTCTTTGTCCGAAGAGCCATTTACCATAAACTATTATAGAAGATGCAACTGCAGATCTATTATCTAAAAGAATGCAAAATCACTCTGAGGCCACCAGGAAGTTCAACAAGCTCCTCTTGAGGAGACTTTGCCCCAAAGCCTCACATGGGCACATTGTCAGGAGAAATGGCAGGATACTTGGTGGATTGGGGACCTGTGACTCTCTGAACTGCAGGACGGGATTCTTCACAACCTCTTCCAAGGTTTCTGTGGCTGTATGTTGTTGCACTGCTTTTTATACAAGTATTGCTTCTTTGAATACATCAAACACTTAGTCTGCATAAGTGCCATTGAGATTATGGTTTCATCAATGTTGGAGCATCTGAAAGAGTCAAGGAGAGCAAAAATATGCTGCAGTTCCTATCATTAAAAGTTGTATGTGGACAGAATGCCCAGATATTTTCTTATGTCCATTATAAATCATGGTTATTGTTCTCTGAGTCAGCAGACTGTTGTTTCAAAGTTAATTTCTTTGTGTCGTTCATCCATTCCCTGTCATATCCCTTCAGCTGTGAAATCTTGCATTGGGTTCTGTTGGTCTTCAGACGATAATTTTTTCACTGTCAGTTAGTTTCTTTCTAAAGAGTCCTGAAGAATTTTTCCCACAAATGTGGAGGTTATCTTAAATTCTCGTCCACAGGAACATCCTTATGCGCTCCATATGGTCTGGAAATCCACTCTGTAGGAATACCATGCCACTCAAATTGATTTACTATCCTGTTCTTAGACACTCTGGGACTGGTACTGCACTCTGTAATTAGAAAACTGCTTTTATCTGGCATAAGGAATTAATGGTAAGATCCCACCCCCAATCGGTGAGAGAGTCATGTTTAAAAAAAAAAAAATCAGCTGGTAAAATTTAGGAATTTCCCAGACCTAGATATTACTTGTTTGACACACAGACTTTGGCATTCAAACACTTACAGTGTTGTCATGCTATGTTTAATTGCCTGAATTTGAATGAGAGTCCCAAGACAAGCTGTCCTGATTGATCCCCTGTGTCTTGATGATACCCTGGCTCCAGTTAATGTTTCAACCATTTGTACAATATGAGACCTAAGGTCCCATTTGACCTGAGAAAGCAAATGCCTTATTAAAGTCTAATTTCTCCAGCTTGTTCTTGCCTTTGGGCATTTTAAATAGGTTAATGCAATTTTTAAAATACACTCAGGGAACTTTACTCTCAGTATGTTGTCATAAACTAGAGGAAAATAGCCCCTAGATTACCTTAAAATGGGAATTATTCCAATTATACTTGTCCTGATACTTAGTCAAGCTCTCTACCTCTGAACAACTTTTTCTTCTTCTTTTTTTTTTTTTCCCTTAAGATTTTAGTGGATTATTGCACATTTTAAGGTTTGGTAAGAAAAAAAATGTCAGATTTATTTAATGCAGTGGATCATTTTTCAGGGAAGTTCCAGTATTCATCAAAATGTAGAGACACCACAGGCACCATATAAATTATGATGGTTTTCTTCTTAACACTTCCTTTTTATTGCCTACATTCTTTAAAGTGAATTTAGTGCTCATGAACGATGCTGGATATGACAACACTAGAAAGTGAAGTCCTCTGTTTATCTGCAGAATTGGTGCAGAGGACTATTGGCAATGCAAATTTCTCCCCATAACCCCATCTGTGTTCTGCAGCTGTAACCTCGAGGGATCACCTTTAGGAACAAGGAGATGACTTGACCTGTATACTCTTTCCATCCTTAGCCTCTCTGCTGAAAGTGCAGATAAAGATGTCAATTGATGCCATTAAGCCATAGCCTTTTTGATCTTCCTCATTAGATGTTGTGGGACAATCAATTTATTACCTTGACTGTGTGGCAAACTTCTTCCAATGCAGGCAGGCTCTCTGTGGATACCTATGAGTGAATATGACTTCTATATTTTTAATACATCTTCTATAGGCTAGAAAACATGCAAAAGCACCAATAAAGTTCAATGAATTTTGCTCCCTGTATTGACCTAGGCTACATTTGAACTAGCGGTTTGGAAATAATATGCTCTGTATCCCATTACTAATCTCTTGAGCCACAAACCCTTTAGGGATTTTTTTTTCACAAAGAGGATGCTAGCATATTTAAAAGAACTCATGTTTTACTCTCAGGAAGAAAATTTGAGCATATGGAAAAACATGGGTATTTGGCTAACCTACCCCTCATTACCCAGGAGGGAGAGAATGTAAACGCGAGCTTTCATTAGATTGCTCAGTGTGTGTATTCAATTTTTAGAAATCTGTTTCAAAGAAAAGAAAGGCATAAACCTCATTAGAAGAGAAACAACAGGGTGGAAAAAAAAGCGGGCCTTATCAGTTCAAACGCAAGCCCAGATGCTTAAGTTAGTTACACTTTTCAGTTTAAGGCAATGCAAATACATTCTCCATTACTGGGGAAGTGGAAAAAGGCATTAAGCCCTTGAAAGGGCAGGAGTCAAGCTCTGTGCTCAGCCAGACAGGAAAAGGTTTAATGTATGATTTTCTTCTTTTTAGTCCATTGTACATTGTATCAAGGCACTGAAGACCAACTATGCAATTATGTAAACAGGACGATAGAAGCTAGAGTAACACAATTGTTCGTAAGCTAAAATTGTTTCTTATTCTTCCTACCCATCCTTCCTCTTTACACAGAAACAAACATGCACAAAACATTAATAAAATAAATCAGACATTATGTGAAGCTTATCCACAAGAGCAGATTCTAGACACAATTTGAATCCCTGAATATTAATTTGATCTTCTGCCAAGCACTGTAGAGGTCTTGAGAATCTGAGTTTATATTGTGAAGGAAAGGTGGAAAAGGAGTCCTTATTTTAAATTGTTTTCATTATATAAACATTTGTAGGCACACTTATGTTCCTTGCTTTTTGGGGAATCATGATTGAACTTTAAAATGTATGTTTTAACTTGAAATATAACCAAGGATATTCCCCTACTTATGTGACAATAGGTTAGCCAGAGGCAGCAGACAATTGCTAATATTTCCAGTTAATATAATCAAGCTTGGGAAGTGAAGACAAAGCCTCTTCAGTTTGCCCACTAAGACAAAGCTTCAGTCATCCCCTTGTCATGGATCAGACTGCTTCTTTCAGCACAATTGCATCAGAGGTGAATTTTCCCCATTGTAACACTCTACTTGGCAGAAGGGCATTTTCATTTCATTTCAGTTTCTTGTGCAGGTAATCAGCAGAGGAATAGAATATGAAATGACACATTTTGTGTGAATATTGTAAATGCATGGCAACACTATGCCTAAGGTATCCCCCAAAGAAAGTCAAGGAGGAGTATGTACCTTAGGTCATAACTTTCTCTAATCCACAAAGTAGCCTAAGGTCTGTGACAAGTCTTGCACTAAATGACCTAAGAGATCAGAAAGTTTGCTTTCACTGCCTCTTGACCATCGATTTGCCTCCATGCCTCTTATTCTAATGTAAATGCTTTGATACTATGAGTAAGTATAATCTACTTAAAGTAGGATCATAAACCATGGGGTGATCTCATGGAAACACCACAGCAAGCAAGAGGTTTGTTGAACCATAGGTTTTTAAACCCCTCGCACCATTGTTTCTTCACAGATATTAGTTATATTTACTGTCTTCTTGGATACCTGGTATATATTCAATGTGTATTTTTTTTTGGGAGAGTCAAAATGTCACACAGCTTTTGTGGCTTTTCCTCACAGTTTTTCATAGCTTGCATGCAGTTTTAGTTGTGTCTCTCTTTTAAAGTTATGTACTTTATGTTGACCTTTTTTAACCATAGAAAGAACTTTCCGCAATTCTTTGCAAGCCTTTTTAATTCTTGAGTGTAATTGTGAAAGTAGCACTTTTCACTAAAATATGTCAAGGTTTTACCCAGCTTTTAGCCAGTAAGTCATAAAAAATGATTCCTGTGAGGTAGGCAGTGCATGTTATCTTTTATACATGCAGACATAGCGCTGTTGTATCACCTGAAATTCCATCAGGCTCCAAGCTCTGCAGAAAGTGACAAATGCTAGACAGGTATACAATTTATAATGGATGAGCTATGCAAGCAAGCTCTGGGAGTTGGATTGGATTTGATTGCAAACAATAATATGACACAACCTCTGCTGTGGATAGTACACACATTGTGAGAGGCAGTGCAATCTGGCAGCATGAGCACCAGACCGCAGGCATGATCCAGAGCCCTAAATCCACCCTCACAGTACACCTACTATGTAGCTTTCAGAACACCTTTTCTGATATAACAGTCCTTCTTCCAATTTGTCATCTTTTTGTTTAGCAGCAGCATGTTAAACAATCATGCCTCTCTAAACCACTTCAATGCAATTTATAGCTCAGCATGATGATGGGCTTCAGAGAAGCTTTTTAAAGGAATTACATGAAAATGCAAGAGGATATTTGAATAATTTTCTGCAGTTTCTGGCAATAAACTTGGAAACTTTTCCATGAAGTAACTATTCTCCATTAATAACATTATCCTTCAGGGAATATCTTCCACCCCAGCTAGAATGAGAATATTTTTGTTTCCAGTACAAAAGTGATTGGTAGAGATATCAATCTTCCTGCGTTCACCGACATTCATTAAGCAGTACTGAAAGCAAAGCTTTTCTAGTCCTAGATGAGAAAGTTTTGTCTCCTCCTGTCCAATTGTGCACATACAACATAAAACAGTCCCTCATTTCTCTCCACGAGCCATGTGGATTAGAAGTCATGCTTCTGTGGGATGCCATTTAATTAATTTCTATATTGGAGTCAGTGGATGCAGTAAGGGTCAGTTTGAAGTCCTGGTTCTGGTTATCAATGGTTCATCCGGTCTGCTAAGCTATCACAGGTGAAGAAATGGCCTGCACAATAGGAAGAGCTGGTCTAGATTTCTTTTTTCCTCGTGGGAATGGTAAGGGTCTTTCTGCATCTGTGTACATACCTACAGATAGAATTGGTGAATGGTTTTCCTTGCCATCTGAGATCATTCATGCTATGAATCATTAATTCATCTATGCAGTTGCTTTCTTGTATACACACCTTCTTTGTTCTCATATGCCTTGGATTATATTTCCACTTGCTACCCTGTTGGCTTTAGGGAATTTAGGTACAAATTCTCATTGGGAAATTGATGGGAATGTTCCCTTACTTCTCCAGAATGATTTCTTTTGCATGAGATACCACACATGTTTTTAATCTGATGGTCACTCTGCTTTGTGTTGAAATACAAAACTTCTATGAGTAACTTTCCTGATAGAAATATATTGGTGTTATCAGTCCTCCTTCTTTGTATTATTCAGATTCTTTGTTGAAGTCACATACACATGGCCCTAATTCTTGTTAAGGCATATTTCTAGTTTAATTCCTGCACTTGTTGAAAGAAAATTTAGAGCAGCTATGAGCACGGGAATGGAGAGACAACAGCTCGTCCTATCAAGCATTATACTTTTCCTTCTTACAGCCTTTTCTGGCTTAGCCATTCTGCCTCATCTTTTTCCATTTTCTTTTCGTTTTTCTTTTGCTTATTCCAGTTTATGGCTCATTGATTTCATAAATCGTACCAAGACCTCAGGTTCAGCCCCAGGGCATAGACATCTAGAAAGCTGAAACAGGGATGTTGGCCTGAAAAGAAAGTGGAGATAACTTGGCTTTATTTGCTAGTCCACAAATAACTTGATGAACAGTGTTTCTGGCCATGAAATCTGAGTGCCATTTTAAAAATAACAAATTTAATTCATTCCCAATTTACTTTTGCTTCTGTGGATAGAAATTAGAATACAGGGTGGTGCTGGCAAAGCAGCATACAGAGTAAAAAATATCATAATGATCTTGCAAGCTGTTCCTCTTGGTATCTTATAGCTAGCTAATTCAACCCCTAAGATGTTGATTAACATGGGTACAGCTGGAGACCAAGGTGACTTATTCAGGGCATAACCCCAGAAAGCATCAGTCTTCTGTGATGCTCTTGCTGCTGCTTAAAGCTGTTCTTCCTTAGTGACATCCCTATGACACACTTCCTGTCTTCCTGAATTAAGTGAATGCCCTAGTCAATTTGAAAGTGTCTTTGAGAAGTAAAGTTTGCTTCTTTGTGCCAGCAGGTTGATGTGAGCCATGCACCTCCAAACATCACATTTGAAGCAAGTGCTAGCAAAACACAACAGACCTTAACTATCAAGAGTAAGTGAGCAGTGCAAGTTACAAGAAGGAATTTATAGCTTTTAGATGTGAATTACAAGGAGCAGTTCTTATTTCAGAGACACACACATTTTATTAGGTATTTTTTGCTACCTAGGCATTGCATGAGAAATTTCACAGCTGAATGTTTTATTTCCTGATACCTCCTGCATAATGACATGACAAAGTTCTTTCCAGAGTATCCTTTCTTTTACAACTATGGCTTTCTCCTCCTTTGTATAACAGCACTGGTTTATGTTATGAGTTCTTGCTATACTTACAAGTACAGTGACAATCTGTTCCTCTCTTCTCTGGGCAGATAATATTCCTATTGGCTTCACTGGTAAGCTTGTCTGAGCAAAAAAATCCTGGTCAGCTCTGAGCCCCATCCTGTGGGCAGACCTCTAGACCTTTCAAAGGTTTGCTTTCATTGCCCCCAATGAAGTCTGGCTCTTGCCACAGAATTACACTGGCAGAACCACAGGCTATTATTGATGGGAACAGTCTCCTCCTACATCCTGAAATCTAGGGCCAGCTGTCCTCAGTAAGCGGTATACCCCTCAAAGTAAAAGAACCAGAATTTTATCCAGAATATCTTTAACATGGTAGGTATTACTGAAAATTGTATAACTCCCTTTCGTCCCTTCAATTCACAGCTACCTCATCCCTGAACTCCCAGCTTCAACAGCTTCAGCATCTTCAGCAGCTCCAGCATCAACAGCAGCAGCAGCAGCAGCAAAGCCAGCAGCAGCAGCAGCAGCAAGCTCAGCAGGCACAGACTCCACAGCCAACCCAGCAGACCCAGCAATCACAGCCTCAGCCATCAGCACCACCGCAGCAGAGCCAAACACAGTCCCAGAGCCAGAGCCAACCACCTCCAGCCCCACAGGCCTCCAGCTCCCCTCAGAAACCCAGCCAGTCACCAGGGCATGGCCTTCCATCTCCTCTTACTTCACCAAATCCATTGCAGGTAGGATGATAACTACAAATCTCTAATGGTCTAAAAACAGCAAGTGCATTCTCTCTCACTGGAAGGGGAAACCAAGTGAAGGTTATGCCTTTTGACTACACAGGCTTAAAAATTCCACCCTGTATTACTCAATCCTTATGAACATTCAGCTAAGAACAACTAAGAGGCCTGATAAACCAGAAAAGCATACCTAATGATGTTTCTAGGCTGCTACTTCCTGAAGAGTAAATGTCTTGCTTTTAAAGTCCATATTGTAAAACCCATAGAAAACTTTCTATTTTTTCCCCATGGATTCATTATGTGACATTCACAAGTGGCATTTGCCCAGAAGTCACTCTTTATGAAAACTTAAGAGGACAACAATATTAGCTGTTCATTAGCAGATGATCCTGACTGTCAGCTTCTGCTGATGGACATGTGCAAGGGATGGATGGGTTACTCCTCCTTTTGGAATCACAGTCCTAATTTTTATCCTGCTAATAATCAATTACTTCTGCTAAGATTCTCAGTACAGATTCCAAACCTAAGGATGCCAGTTAATGCCATTCATAGATGCTCACTCTAGTGACGTGGCTATCTTTTTTTTTTAATAGACCAACAGCTACCACATCCATGTAGTTGCTCAGCTCTGCCCATTTTAGAAGTCCTGGGCAGAAACAGGAGAGCTCTGATCCAGTGGTCCTATGTTCTTAGAATTGGGTGTTCTTGCACTACATTCACATTGAGCAAGAACAGGTTTGACTGTACCCATAAGTAGTGTGATTCTGAACACCAGGGTAGTTTGTGAAGTGAGTGGAGTCTCATTCACTTGGCAGTGAAACTGCACTTAGAAACCAGAAAAGTCTTTATCAACTTCATTCTCTAAATTTTTAGACACCACTTAAAATGTTTTATCCACACTGATGGATTTGGATCCATTTCCTGAAGAAATAAAACTGCATTAGCTTAATAATTAAACAATCCTTTTTTAGACAATTAAGGGAATTGGTTTACAAGAAGCTTTTCATGCATGTGGCTGGTTAAACCTGCATTAATCTGAGCTTCAACTAAATGGCATCAAATCCGATTTTTTAAAATGGTTTAGATAATAGACTTAAAAGTCTGCAAGAGATGTGTCCTTGCTTGCTGAACTTTTTCTTAGAGTAGAGAATAATGTTTCTAAAGCTTCCTCTCTGTATTCTCTTAAGGACTACTTATGCATCACTTAATGCCCAATCTATCACGTTAGCAAGTGCTTTGGGGCTCTTTTGTATGCAGATTATTGACATACAGAGACATGAATATTTTCAGGGGAGCTTCTGTTACATTTTATTGTCTTGGTACAGCTGTAATGTATGCACACTAACTGTATACACTATATTTTGCTACAACTACCTTCTAAATACTGTGTTTCAAAAGTCATTAAGTTCTACAAACAAAGCAAATGCACACATGAATTAGAGTTGGGGTAGGGAGAAAGTGGGGTTATCTCAGACAACATACTTCAAGAGGGTTGTACTAACACTGAATCTGAGGTCTTTACTCTCATATAGCCTTTGGTTCCAATGTAAATCTCAGCTGAATCTGAGTATTTCCAGTCTCGTCTGTGATGTACGTGCACTTTCAACTATTAGTTTCCCCGGGTCACCTCTCATTGCAGAAGTACAATAAAAGTAAGTAAAACCTTTCCTGGTAGATGCCAGCGACAATGCTTCTACATAGACACTTTGGCATATCTCTCTCTTTAGCATCCCTATGCTCACAACTACCCATCTGAGGGCAGGCTCAACAGAAGTGAAAGGGAACCAAGCACTCTGAGGTGTTTTTAGTTCAAACACTATCCTTCAAACATTTTAGGAATTGGGATTACACTTAATGAAAGACACCAGTGTGAGAGGTCTGGCATTTCCCCTGGGCTGAGCTCAGCCAGTGCTGCCAAGCCAGTTGCGTGACTGGGACACTTTCAAAACAGTAGTGAAGGAATTAGAAGTCATTAGGTGTTAGTTCTGGCTCAGCATTAAAAACTTGCTGATGAATTGTGGGATAAGTAGTTTTAATGGTCTTTCCTCTCTGATCATCACCATTTAAATAGGCATGAAATCCCAAAGTTTGTTCACAGACGCAAATACACTGCATACTGACAATCAGAAGAGAAGCCAGAATTGAGCACGCTACTTCAGCCCTCGCCTTAAGCAATGTGTGCAAGGTCATTACTTTGTCCTGCTAGCCATCTCTACAGCAAACGTAGTACTGCTCAAGCTTCCCTAGAAGTAATTAAAACTTGAAGCATGCTCTGTCATATTGTCAAGAATGCTGAGATGTGGATGCTGAAAACCTGTCGGCAGAGAAAAATCCAACATTTTGCAAGTATTCTGTGAAAGTCCTTGGTTTCCACATAAACAAGCAAGATGCTTTTCTAAACATCTTGCAGCTGTGTCTTATTAGGAGTCTAACAGGTGGTGTGGGGTCTGGCCAATCACTTGGAGAGGTGATTGGACCAGAGACCAATGACCTTTGCCATAGACCAATGCAAAGATTATATAAGGCCTGCCTGTAGTTAAATAAAGGGGGCTATTGTTTGCCTTAACCTGGGCTCTGACTTCTATTTTTCCTTGCCACCTGTACTGCAATAGTGAGACACTTTCATATGCAAACAAGTGACACTCAGAAATATTCCCAGAGGAACTAATGTACTTTGTATATGGTTGTTTGGGTACTTTTCTAAATCAGACAATGGTAAGATCTCCTCCAATAATTTGTCTTTCCGTTCTAAATCTTGTAGAGAAAGGCTGCTTTACCCTTGTACATCCATCTTGACAACTGGATCTGAAATTCTTTTCTTTCACACAGGCAGTTTTAAAAAAAAAAGGACGGAGCACATGTTTGGCAGCAGTTCCTCATAATAGTTGCTTAGAATGTGGATTTTTTTAATGTTCAATGCTCCACTTTAAAGTCAACCTAAAACAAAATTCAGAGGTATTATGTCCTCTAGGGTAATGTTCTTTATGAACTAGAGTGAAATGGATTTTGTCTGAAGAATATTAAGGGAATAAAGAACAACTAAGTTAAAGTTTGACAGCTAAAATTTCATTTCTGAATTCTTGACTTTTTTCTTGTGGGCTTTATCCTCTTACATTATTCAGGATCTGTCTGAAAGATATTAGTTTAAAAAAATGCAACCTCAAAAAATTGTCATGGAAAGTCAGTAATTCAGGAGGATGATTGTGTTTGTTTCAAAAAACTGAAGGATAACAGCAATTACATCTCAAAATATACAGATGCTGTCATGTCCTTCAGAAGGCAAATTAAATGAAAGTGACTTGCTTAGGTTCTACCTGGGTGAGGTACTTTGCTAGATGATCAGAAATTAATAATGCCGGTGCAGTGTACACCAGCTAAAAGTCTCAGAATTATTCTTGTCAGATTATTCTGTAATACTCTGCTCTAGTTTTGTCACTATTCTTTACATGATTCAGTGGGCTGGATTGTAGTGATGAAACTACTTTTTATGGGGTCTTTTAATGATTGTGTAGAAAGTAGTAAAACGTCGCTTTAGGTTCCAGGACCTGATTTTTTTGCTAATATTAGTGACACTGCTCCAGATTTACACTAGTGAAAGCAAAACACCACAGAACCAGGGCCATTGTTGATTTGCAATAGACAACAACCAGAAAAGAATTTTTTAAAGCTGAGCTCTTTCAGGAAGTGGTGGGTCAGGCAGAAGACTTTCATCCCTCCCTTCTAAAATGGTGAAATACCTCATAAAGATAATCATAGTCTAATATCTATTTTCATTGTGCCAGTTGAGTGAGACAAAGGAATCCAGAGGTGAAAGACAACCTATCTTATGCTGTGAGTTGAAGGCTTCAAAACCTTAACTTCAATATACTTCTCCAAATATGCTTATCCTGTGAATATTTAGTGTTACTACATGCAAAACATATGGGTTCTTGAATGGTTCGCATGTTGCAACTTCAAAGGATAGTTACCACATCTTACAGAGTTTCCATGCAATTAAAATTGTGGAGTCATAAGAACTTGATTATATGCTGTATAAAATCAGATGAGCATAGTACTAAGTAGCTAATTATTCTGCTTGACTCCCAGAAAAAGGCACTTTCTCCCAGCAAAATATATTTAGCTGTCTCCAAAAACAAAGGTTAGCTTCTGGTGCTGACATTCACTGTATATTTTAGAGATATGGATAAGATGAATGTACACATAGCCAGACCTGCAAAGGGAGAGCTACACTATAGAAATGGAAGAATTCTCAATGATTTCTACTGTTCTATTTGTGTGTGAATAGGAACAGACAAACAGGAAATCCCCCAGAGATTTTCTTACTGTAAAATTATTCTGACCGTTTTCAGAACTCTTTCCTAAAGAGTCTCTTTTGTCATAGAAGTCTACCTGCAATAACTGCAGCTGATGGAAAATGATGAGTGAGAAAAAAATAACAATAAAAATAAGGAAGAAGGAAAGTGAGGAGATGACAACAGCACAAAAATCTTCCAAGTAATAGCAAACTCTAGATACCAAAACCAGAACCTCCTTCAGATTAAATTTTCATACTAATCTTAAATAATGTATTTGGAAACTCAACTCTTTTATAACAAAGGAAGAGAAAAAACAGAAAGGCTGAGATATTCAGCTGTAAATGAAGGAGAATACGTACACAGATGTCTGAGGCTCCAATAGTCACAAAAAACAAACTGCCCCTTCCCTTTCCACCCAGCCTCGTTCACTGGTTGGCTTCTCATTAAGGAAAAATCAGCTTTGAAGAAATCTCAATGTTTTCTGGGACTTTGACATATTTACAAATCTTTAAAATATTGAAGTCACAACCAAATCTCTGTTAGCTTTATAAAGGCCAGTTTTTCAAGGATTATGCTCATGGTCTGTCTTTATGATCGTGTTCACATCCAAAACCTGTTGTATTTTTCTCATGCTTATTGAATCCCTAGATTAAGAAAATTTGATTGAGATTGTGGCACCAGTAATCCCACTGAGTTTGGTGGGTTGCTTTGTTTTGCTAAAATTATCTAGCCTCTTCTGCATAAGATACTGTGCAATATAAGACTGATTGAATCTGTCACCAAGTTACTTAGTAATCAATTTGACAATGAAATATTTTATAAATGGTGAGTAAATGCAGTGCTTTGGATCCATTGCCAAAAATCTCCTAATTTTTGGTATCAATAGGGAGTGAGGTAATCTACATCACAAGGTGACAAGTGATATAGACAATACAGAAGACATTTACTCAAGAATGTTCATGCTCATTACCTGGTGAGGGAGTGAGACAGCTGAGGTGCTGATATTGGGTGGATCTCCAGGAGATACTGGCAAGACCTAGGTCTCAGCTCTAAACTAATGGCTTGGAAAGTCCCCTGCAGTCAGCTAAATTGAGTTAAGCCTGGTGATCTGTCGAGAATATTTTGCTTATTTCATCCCCTGTTCATTTCAAACAGAAAGATTTGAACACCTTGTTCTACTGACAGTTTTGGATTTCTGTGTATTCCTATAGTGCTGTAAAGATTTTTGTGGGTTGATAAATGTGATTTCATGGGCAGAACAAGCAAGTACTTCAGTAAAAATTTCCTCTATCTAGGAACTCATGGTACTCATGTATCACACACACACACACATGGTTATTACCCACTGCAAATGCTGTTGTGATTCAGGCACTCTCCTTTTGGTTTTGTGCTCTTCTTTTTGCCACTGCAGTAGTTCTGTGAACCACACAGACATTACTGTTCACAAATTTGAACTTTGCTTGAGAAAAGCAACCTGATCTCCTTTTATGACCAGGTGACCCACCTGGTGGATGAAGGAAAGGCTGTGGATGTTGTCTATTTGGACTTCAGAAAGGCCTTTGACACTGTCTCTCACAGTAAACTCCTGGAAGAGCCAGCAGTCCACAGCTTGGACATGAGCACTCTTTGCTGGGTTAAGAACTGGCTGGAAGGCTGGGCCCAGAGAGTGGTGGTGAACGGTGCTGCATCCAGTGGTATCCCTCAGGGATCTGTGCTGGGGCCAGTTTTCTTTAATATTTTTATTGATGGCATGGATGAGGGGATTGAATCTACTGCTAGTAAATTTGCAGATGACACTAAGGTGGGAGCATGTGTCCACCTGTTGGAAGGTAGGAGGGCTCTACAAAGAGACCTGGAATGGTTGGCTAGATGGGCAGAGTCCAATAAGATGAAGTTCAATAAGTCCAAGTGCCGAGTCCTGCACTTTGGCCACAAAAACCCCCTGCAGCACTACAATCTGGGGACAGAGTGGCTGGACAGTGGCCAGGCAGAAAGGGGCCTGGGGATACTGGTCAACAGCTGACTGAACATGAGCCAGCAGTGTACCCTGGTGGCCAAGAAGGCCAATGGCATCCTGGCCTGTATCAGAAATAGCGTAGCCAGCAGGACTAGGGAAGTGATTCTTCCCCTGTACTCAGCACTGGTGAGGCTGCACCTTGAGTACTGTGTCCAGTTCTGGGCCCCTCAGTTCAGGAAGGACGCTGAGATGCTTGAGCGTGTCCAGAGTAGGGCAACAACGTTGGTTCACAGCTTGGAACACAAGCCCTATGAAGAACAGCTGAGAGAGCTGGGGTTGTTTAGCCTGGAGAAAAGAAGACTCAGAGGTGACCTTATCACTCTCTACAACTCCCTGAAAGGTGGTTGTAGCCAGGTGGGGGTTGGTCTCTTTTTCCAGGCAACAACTGACAGAACAAGAGGACACAGTCTTAAGCTGCGCCAAGTGAAATTTAGGTTGGATGTTACGAAAAAGTTTTTTACTGAAAGAGTGATAAACTTCTGGAATCGTCTGCCAGGGGAGGTGGTAGAGTCACCATTCCTGGATGTGTTTAAAAAAATATTGGATGTGGCACTCAGTGCCATGATTTAGTTGAGGTGCTGTTAGGGTGTGGGTTGGACTCGGTGATCTTGAAGGTCTCTTCCAACCTGGTGATTCTGTGAAATTGTTGGGTTTGAGTTTCAGTGCCTCCAGGGCCTCCTTTCTTCTTTTCCTCTTACCTCTTCTGGCACGTCCATGGTCATACTCATCCTTTCTGGGTCTTCCACCAGCTGAGCTGCTCTGATATGGCAACATGGCAGTTTGTCCTGTCTGGACACTCAGGAGCCTCTGCACTGTACCCTGGCCCTGGTGCACAATTCAGAGAGAAGCCAGATGGTTTCCTGCTATGGCTAGCTTGTTTGAGGGCTGCTAGTATTCATGTCTCCCTAGAGATTCATGGGTGTCATTTCCACAGAAAAGCTAGTTTCAGTTGTGTCTAAGACTTGCATCCATCCACACAGTAGCAGAATTCTAGATTTTCTTCTCCTCAGCAGTCTTCTTTCTTCCAGTAGTTCACTGCTTTTTGGGGTCTTTAAGGCATTGGGACATCCCCCTGTAAAACTGCTTAATACTGCATTTAAATAGAGCAGAGACTTTTAAACATTCTCAAACAAACTTCGTAAGCAAGTCTTCTCATTTCCCAAGGAAACCTTCTCTCAGGTGGAGCACTGGCTGTCTGGTCCATCCAAATATATTCTACAGCTGTTGCTATTTTCAGAAGCACAACGAGGACTGGTGTCTGACTCAACATTCAAAGCAAAGGAAATTAATCTTTGAGCAAAACAACTAGCATGATTAGCACCCAAGGGGCAGATGCTGAGGCTAATAACGGAAACCATTTGCTAGAGAATTCTCTGAAGGGGAGGAAAATGGAGCTGTTTGCCCAGCAAACAGCTTGCTCTGGCTTCTGAAATGGGAGCATTTAATAAACTCCCTAAAGCATCTGAAGTATTTAATAAATGGGAAAATAAATAAATAACATCCTCCGAGAAAAAATTTGGGAAAGGATACATATCCCATAAGGTCTTCTACTTCCAAAGCCTCTCTAGGCAGAGAGTAGGACCCTTGGGGATCTTCAGGACAGAAAAAGTTGACACAGCCACCCAGATACTCTTATAAATCAAGTGGATCTGTTCTGTTAGCATTCATTTCTCTTAATTTATTTTTTCACTCATATTTCCAAAAATTTTTAAGGGAAGTAGAGAATATTCTAAAGCATTAATTTATTTTCCCCTATTTTTCATATCCCCCATCTCTGTATTAAAAAAAATGCAAGTCATCACAGGTTTCTAGTTCTGCAGGAAAATAATTTTTCTACTTGGAAGCAAGTGGACTGAGTGAACATTGAGAACCTGGTGGGTTTGGGTCTTATTGAATCTGAGGAGCAGTATTTTGTAAGTGGCATAGCCCTGATGTTATATCATTAAGGCTCATTGTGCAAAAAAGCACCTAAAAGAGGTTGCTCAGCTCCTAGATACTGCTGGGGGGAAAAAAGAGCCACTCTAGACTATGTTTTAAATTTTAAAATTAAGCCTTTTTTTTGGCAGTACTGCTGAGATCCATGAAAGTGTCCACTTGTGGATTCTTTTGGTGGTTTTAGCAGATGCAGGTGTTTAAAAAAAGTAATACTTTCTCCTTTTTATTGGTAGCCAGAATGTTTTGAGAAGAGTAACTAAGCAGAAGCCTGAAAATTATGAAATTTGCTTAAGTGGTAATGGGTTGATTGCTGAGTTACAGTCTGCCATCTGTACTGGAAATTGATTGACTAGTGCTGCAGGTCTTCACACTTGACGCTTGGATTTGACTCGAAAATTCTGCCAAGTCTTTTACTCTGAAATTTATCTTAATTAGATCTGAAAGACCTGCCACAGCAGAATAGTCACACCGATTAAAATGAAAAACAGGAGAAATTACTGATCAAATTAATCATAATGTCGGGTTACAGCTGTAGGTCTGATGTAATTTGCCACTCCAGTGAGTTACATCGGCCCAGGCAGAGGAAAGAGAGCTGGTTTTACGCTGATCCGTAACACCAGTCAGCTTCAGGCAGCCCATCAGGATGCTTGTTCCGTTCATTCTCTTGGCTTATTCTGACCTCAGAGATGCAACTAGAAACAATTTAGGCAAAAGAAAAAATACCCGTTTATCAAAGGGGTTACACTGGAAACATGAGCTTTCCAAATCCTTCATGTTTCATTTTTTGCCTTTCTCCACCAACCTTCTACTTTTGTTTGAAGTAATTAACAATTAATTATGTGGAAACTGGAAAATCAGTAAGTCAGAGGTTACCACCCCAGACACAGTCAGAAAATGTGTCTTTCTAAGAACTCCTTGTGGGTTAGGATATGAGGAAATTAGGATCATGTAAACAAATGGGCATTTAGCAGTACATGTCCTTCTGTCATGTTTTGACACTGGCCAAACATCAGGCACCCAGGAAAGCTGCTTACTCAGTCTCCCCTGCCACAGAGGAGAGAAAAAAATTCAACAAAGGGTTCATGAGTTGAGATAAGGACCAGGAGAAAACACTCCAAGTGCAAAACCGGCACAACTGAATTCACAAAGTGAATTTATTGCTAACAACATCAGAGGAGGATAATGAGAAGTAAAATAAGCCCTTAAAACACCTTTTTACCCCAACCCCTCCCTTTTTCCCACCAACAGTGCAGGGAGATGGGTGTGGGGTTTTGGTCATTTCATCACCTGAGATCTTCTTCCACTGCTCAGGGAGAGAAGTCCTACCCTTGTTATGCCGTGGGGTCCCTTCCCATGGGAGACAGCTCTCTGTGAACTTCTCCAATGTGGTTCCGATCTCACGAACAGCAGTCCTCCCAAAACTGCTGTGGTGTGGGTCACTCATCCATGGGTGCAGTCCTCCAAGGACAGGCTGCTCCAGCCTGGAAGCAAGGGCCGGGCCTTGCCCTCTCCACCGGGCCTCTCACTAGATCACAGACTTCTCCAGGCATCCACCCAGTGTGAGCACCTTCCCCACGGGCTGTGGGTGGATCTCTGCATCCCCCATGGACCTCCATGGGCTGCAGGGGGACAGCCTGCCTCACCATGATCATCACCACGGCCTGCAGAGGAATCTCAGCTCTGGCACCTGGAGCACCTCCTGCCCCTCCTTCTCCACTGACCTTGGTGTCTCCATGTTGTTTCCCTCACATGTTTTCACCTCTTCTCTGGCTAGAAAAAAACTGTGCACCCACTTTGTTTCGATTTTCTTCTGAAATATGTTATCACAGAGGCGTTACCATCATCTCTAGCTGGCCGAGCCTTGGCCAGTGGCATGTCCATCTCCAGAGCCATCAGGGATTGGCTCTGCCAGACATGATTGAAGCTTACAGCAGCTTCTCACAGAAGCCACCTCCGTGGTCCCCCAGTTACCAAAAACCAGGCCATGCAAAAGCAATAGACCTTCCTAGCAAGTAGGAAATCAACAATGAGACTTGATAATTTGTAGATATGATGATCCTAAAATTTATTTTAAAATTTCGTTCTCATCATATATTCTACTATGTATTATAGCCTTTTTGTTTGTAATATACAAATCACCAGTTGAATTCATGTTAATAGGTGATGGGTTGTGGGTCTTAAGGGGCCCCACCATATCACTTTCATCTGGAAGAGAAGCGTTCTACAATTCTTCTAGGATTTGTTCAAGGTTTGAAAGGTTTTTAGAACAACTTGTCTTGTAGCACCACTGTATTTTTTGCTGCTGATCTAGGACAAAGTCAAGAAATAAAGAAGTTTGCCACCAGCTGAGAAAGGGAATGTAGTAGCGGGAGAAAGAAAGGATAGATGGCCACTATGAGCCTCAGGGAAAAAAAAAAGTCTTATCTCTGAAATACACACAATTTTTGTCTTGATACTGTAGTACCTCAGAATACTCATGAGCTTTCTAAGTGGTTTTTCTTTTCCAACAATGTTGCGATTCTATTAAGTTGGTTTCTTCCCTGCCCAGAATTTCATTTTAATTTTCTATTTTAGGCCTGGTAAATTGCAATAACTAAGGCTTTAAGTTTAATGCCTTTCGTTTAAAATCAGCTTAATAGGTGTATAAAAAAATTATTATACTGAATTGCCTAAAAAATATTGGCTAAGCAAAAGAAATTGAAAATATTTCAGATCATGGTGATTATTTGAAATCTTCTAGAATACTTAATAATTTAAAATGCAAGGTTTTTGCTGAGACATTTCAATATTCCATTTTTCATCTTCATTTACATCAGAAATTGCATGGTAAATTACGATAATTTCCCACAGGACAGGAACTTGACTTATTTCAGATAGCTTAGACATGACCTAATATCCTGTGAGGATTGCAGTTGGAGAACCAAGTTAGGTTATGTTTGTGAAAGAGACTGGAAGGTAAAGCTGAGTTTCCAGAAGACAAAAACTGACAGGGAAACAGCACTTCATGTATTGCTAGGATTATCCTTTTGCTAAGGGAATCATGATGGTGCATTTTGGTTCTTAAAGGAGATGAGATTTTTTAAAGCAGCAATCACCTCTGCAATGTCTTTGTATAACTGTTAAGAAATACTTAGACGCTTGTAAAAAACATTGGGGAAGCTCTCAGATTTGAGAGGATCCTAATCTTTTAGCAAAAATATTGATGCTGTAAAGAAAACCCTAAAATATAGGCCCAGAAACATTACAGAAGGGTGCTCTTTGCTAGAGATGGCCAGTAATTTGGTATCAAAAGATGATTCTGAATGAATGTGATAATAAGTTATATAAATTTGTTAGTTGCTAATGCACTCATTATTTTCACCATAGTAACCTTATAACTCTGTTTTCAACCTTCTAGAGAGCCAAATCCAGCTGGAGTGCTGTCTTTGTCTCTTACTGCTCTTGTCCCATTTTGGGTGTCTTTGTGGGCTGGTTGCTCCAGCTGGAACAGGACAGAAAGTTGCAGAAGGCTGATCTCCTCTTGGCCTTTTCCCAGGAACCTGGGGACACCTCACAAATGTCAAATAGAGATGCCAATGAGGATGCTCCATGGGATGTGGGGCAGGTGGGGCAGATGATGAGGACTGGGGCTGTACTGGGATCAAGATCTAGGAAGGGGCAAGTAAGGAGGAATCAGTCTCATTCCCAGGATTCATCTGAGGGTGCAGTTTCCATCAGTGTAGAATTCCTCACGGACAGGGCCTGATCTTAGGGAAGAAAAGGAAAATGTTGGGAGGAGGAGAAGAGAGAAAAAATGTCTTTGTTACTCACAGTGCCTTTGTTCCTACTGGCCTATTCTACTGGGAAAAGAGAAAAAAACCCAGTATTTGCATTGTAAAAGACTGAAATTTTATCACTGATCACCATTCCGGAATAAGATGCTGTGTGCATTTCCATCCTACCTCTGTGTCTGCGACTTTTTACTTCATAACAAGACCTAACTCCACTATGAAGGAAGTAGGCAGAAGGTTTCTCACAGCATTCAAATGAGACAGGAGCAAGCTCAATAGGCTGTTATGAAAGTTTCCTGCTCTTCTGCCTCCCCAACTTTATAGAATTGCAGCTGCCTTGTTTGTTTTTTTTCAGCTGTCTTCTGACTCGGAAACATGTTCTCCATGCAATCAAAACGTGTCTGACAGAATTTTCAGTTCATGTAAAACAAATATAAAAATAAACAGATCTTGAGAAAACCAAGCCATTCTAAAAATCCTTGATGTTTTCCCCATAGACATTCAAAGAATATGTCTAGGGGGAAATCACTGGTACTTCAAATGTAAAAGCAGGTATAGAGATAACATATGTCAATCCTGTAGACCCAAACTTGGCAGTCCACGCTCTCATGAGTGAAAACTGCAGGAAAAGAAGGGGAGGGAATTCTTTTACTGCCATATAAAATCTGCATATTTAGCTCTAATCTCATTATCAAATTATGCCTTTGAATACTGAATTAACTTTTGACAAATAATTTGCATCAGGAAGCAAAGTGCTCTAGTAAATATGTTGTTGGAGTCAGGAGTATGAGACTGCAGTCCCAGGTCTGTCACTGTCTGGGATGTCACTTTGCCTTTCTGTTCCTTTGTTGATTCTCCCACCATTGTTTGATCACTTTATACTGAAAACCTTTACAGTTTTTGGTATAATGCAATGAGGCCTTGATCTTGCATTGGACTTCTAAATACTGCTGCAACACTAATACTACAAAAGCAAGGAATATTCAAAGGAGGAATCGCATAGCCCCTGTCACTCTCTTGCTGAGAGTAGTGAGTTCAGACTAATATTGCTGTTGACTTCAGAGGACGTAGAATTGGTATCCATTTTGTTTTCAAGTATATTGAATATTTTGAAGTTTCTGTCAGCTGCTCAGTGTGCTGTCAAATGCACTAACGAAAGGTTTTCCTAAAGTTAATTTTCCTACTTGTAATACAATACCCAAATTTGCTTTAACACTTGAAAAAACCCATCCATACTAAAGAGAATCAGTTGCTTAATCCTAAAATTAAAGGTTATTGCATGCAAGAGAAAATAATTACATGCTCAAAGTATGGAAAAAAGAAAACTTTTTTAATATGTAGGTATTTGTATAATTAAAGACTAATCAAGCATGAAGGCTGCTGACTAAACCAGAAAATGAGATTGTTGGCAAGCAATATTGTAATGTAAATGCCATTTTTGTTTAAGTACTAAGGAGCTGGAGGAATGATACCCTGAACAGATTAAAAGCAAACAGCATTGATAATAAATATTTATCAGATTTCAAATGAAACACACAGAGATTTTTATATTTTACATGCAAAATATATTGACATTGAAGTATTCAGTCACTTTTCAAAGGTTTGTTCACATCTTTACTTTAAAATGTTGAGAACAAGCACTCACTAGTTATAGAAACAGCTTTAAAACTCAGTCTTAATCTGTAGCAATATCAGTAATGTGTAGGCAATGGAAAACAGCTAAGAGGTGCTAACACAGTCAAGTACAGATGTATAAGAACAACTCCTGGGGCTGGATAGTCAGAATATGAGTGGCCTGTATGTATTTTACTTTCTTTACCTTTTTCCCAAAATGTTCACATTAATTTTTCAGAAACAGAGGGAAGCTTCTGAAGCTTAAATCCATGCCATGAAACAAATATTTGGTAAAGTATTTATGAAGGACTTATGTATATACAGAAATTAACCCAACATAACCACCATTTTGTTGTAGAGGACTGATGTAATTACAGGTCTGTATCATCTTGATGCAGTGTTTTAAGTTTGTGGTAAGCTATTGCACTGGTTAAACATGCTCATCATACACCTTTGAGTTCTTGTAGCCTTAATCTTGTGTAGAAGTGGATATAAAGATATTTGGCTATGTCAAGGGTTCAGAAGAATGAGGAAATGCTAGAACACCAAATGTGTTCCTATTCCCATTTGTTTTCTTTTCATTACACTGTTCCCAAAGTTGGCACTACTCAGCATGCTGAGGTCCAACAGAAACCACCCCTTAATCAAATCTGATCATCCAACAATTTAAGATAATTTAAAACATCCTTTGAAATCTGTGAAAAGAGGCTTAAACCCAGTGGTTATGATAGTGAGCCAATGAATACCTTTGCATTAGTACATGTGCTGTGGGCCATTGCATCCTTCGTGTTGATGTGTGCTGCCTTTTGTTTCCTCACACATTTACTTTTTGGAATAACCTTCATCTCACTTGATTATGACTGAGACATACCATATGTCATTGACAGAGTTATTGAGGGAAAGTGATAAAAAGGATTTTTGAATGTAAGGCTGCCTACAACATTATCTAATTTTTCCTATCCTAGTGTAATTATCTTCTATTTGCCTTTGGACTAAAGGAGTGTAGACAAGTTAAAATTAAATAATACTGTGAAAAAGTCTAGTGCTAGTCTCTTGAATAAGCATTGATCTAATTTTCAGAAGGGCTGAGTCACTACCACTGATATGAACTGTAGAAATTATTATTTAGCCCTCAAAGGAATAAAGATATAGATTTCAACCTCTGCATTACTCAGAAAAGCCTTGCTTATGTCTATAGGTTTTATCACAGGAAACTGACTATTTGCAAATTCCAAAATTCAGACTAAGGTCAGCCCAACACAGCCTGGTTCACGCAATATCCTGTGTTTGTCTGAGTTACTGATCTCTTAAATGTATAACTTCACAAATGGGTATATTAATATATCAGCATTAAGGAACTTTATAATAAGGACTTTGTAAATCCTCTAAGCAATTCATATTTACATTAGTTTAATGATACCAAGGATTATGTTGGTAAAAACACACTTAGGAGAACAATAGGAAAAGTACAGAACTTTGTGTGTAGACAGTCAGTCTACAGTGGTCTAACAAGAGGAAAGTAGAAGAGGCAGTAAAGCATATTTAGATCAAAGCTATGCAACTGATGGTCTCTGAGCCAGGTCTGACCCATAGGACATTTCTATCAAGACACCAGGTGAGCAACTAAAAGGAAAATAAAAGGCTTTGAAGACAACTGCACATTTGCTTTGCCCTGTGTTGTGTCATTGCTTGTGGGTCATGAGAGCAGCCCAAATACCTAAGAGACGTGGGCTGGTGAAAAATCTGCCTCTTGATATTTGTTTTTTTGTTTTTCATATATAGCTGGCTGAACCATAGTAATGAGTTCTAGCTTACCTGTTAGCAAAAGAGCCTGATTCTTTTCTTCTCCAGAGATAACTGTGTCTTCCAAAGATTAATGATCCTATCAAGCAGGTGATAATTCCTTTTTTTGTTTGTTTATTTTCAAATGTAGTGTTGTATAAAGTGTAAGTTACAAGAACAGTTTACCTGTTATTTCTAGAAAGGATATTTACCACAGTTTTCTGATGAAAACATAGAATGGTGTAAATTATTTAAAGGCTGAAACAGATGCTTTCACAAATCATTAAACTACCTTGTGTCTTGGAACACGGAGAGGATATCCCTGGGATATTTATCTGAGGGGTCTGCAGGTTGAAAGCGGAATGGAATCACCAGAAAAAGAAGCAGTCCCATACAGAAAGAGCAATTATTCACAAAATAAAAATGAGGATAATGTTTAGAAATGTCAGCATATATAGCTGAAATGTCTTTGGAGTAACTATTACTTATGAGAAAGTCATTACTGCCATTTTGCATGAAGTACCATGAAGTTATTTCATTGTAACCATGACTTGTATAGCCTTCATATATATGGAAAACCTCCAAAGAAACCTCAAACCAGCTACTGAAATGTAGCATGTCTCCCAGCTCTCTGGCTTTATATTCCTTGACAGCCATCAACCTAAACAGGGCTTAAAAGTGCTCAGCACTAGTGTACATCATCTCCATTTACCTTCATGAATCAATAAGGACATGCAAGCCTCATCTTCAGTGTGTGGTTTTGAAAGTCTTAATCTGATTCTGTTGACTAACAATATCCTTTACTCCAAACCATAAGATATAAGATCACAGTCCAGGTTACAGCCTCACTTGGAAGTTTGAAGGTCAACCAGATGCTGCTCTGCTTTCCAGGACTGTCCAAAAAAGTTGCCTTCTTTTCAGAGAGAATCTCAGCGACAGAAATTGAAATTTGTGGATGTTTTTCTGGACACGCTCAATTTGATTTTGTAATTTCTTCACAGGAGAAAGTCTTACTACAAGGATTAGGCAAAAATCAGACCCAAGTATATTCCATCATCTCTACAAATACGTGACTTCAAACCAGAAAAAGAAAACAATAAAAACAGGGCAACTGAGAAAACAGCATGGATAAAATAAAACTCTTGAATCTTATTTCCTTCATTTTGCTTTATCATATGCACATGAACCCCATGTCGTTTGAGAAATTTGATTCAAAATAAAGAGCTTAAAACTGGGAAATTTCAATTCTACGAAAACACTTTCTTTGGGAAGTTATGGAATGAGACACTTACTAAACACAATCAAAATGCCCACCACTTTTTTAAAAAGTTTCAATTCCAATGAAGAGAATAATAGTGTAATAATTTTTCCACCACATATTTTAAAGCATGTTTGAAAAAACAATTGTAACAAAATATTGTAAATTAATCCAAATATAGAATATAAACTTCACATTAGGGTGCTGTTTTTAAATTTCCATGGGGTGCTTCACCACTTCAAGAAATGGAATAATAACCTGAGGAGGAGAAAGAAAAGATCAGTACATTTCCCACTTCGGACAGACAGGGATTTTCCTTATGAAATAAAGTCAGTCATACCAGTAAGATGGTCCAGCACTGAACAAATGAGATTTAGCTAAAGAGCTGAGGTTTATAATCATCAGGGAAATAACCACTCTCATTTTCCTATAACTTGTTCCTTTGCAAAATTCCTAGCATTCTTTTAACAGCTGCACAACTCAAGATCTCTTTTTCATTATTTTTTGTTGAGAGCTGTAGATTCACTGAAAAGCAAATCTGTTCATGGCATCTAGTTAAATCCTCTCATAAAATAGTATCTTAGCCTCAGGTTCAAGCTTTTCACTGCACCTGATTCAGACATGAGGCTTCAACCAGGGTCTCCACATGCTTGTGAATGCCCTGATTTGGCAGAATAATACATGCTTGAGGGCTTTTACTTTTCCATCTTGAAATATAAATAGTTCTCTGTTCATAAGGCCATTTGTCCCAATGTGCATGGTAACTTTACTAAGGAAACAATTCTAAACAGCGGCAGAGAAATGTTACAAAACTGTAACATACTATGTATAACATCTTTTCTGTTTGACAATTGTCTGCTACAAATTTTAATGAAAAATGTCTATAAGCGCTAGACAAGCCCACAAGGAGCTGTGTAAATACTCCAGGTGTAAACTAGGACTGGTCTGTCTTTGTTCTGTCTTGGGAGAAGAGGAGCTGATTGTACAGGTTACATGTTATTTTATCAGTTTTTTGGATGGGAGAGTTACTACTTTAGCATAACATGAGCACTACTTTTCCTGTGATGACTGCCTGGTGTTTGGACTGCATCTGGCTGATTTTCATTTTATAATAATGAAAACTGAAAAGATATTTCCTAACCTACTTTAAGAGGGAAAGATGATTGATTCAGAAAGATAAGATACATAGGGAGCATATATATGATTCAGATTGATCGGATTTTTTTTTTTTAATAATTGGTATCTTCCAAGCAAAAGGAATAATCTACAATGTAGGTAATAAGCGACTTTCTATCACTCAACACTAATTCTAATATAAGGAAACATTGAAATTCTTCCAGAAAGTACAGCCAAAATAAATCCCTACATATCAAAATGTTAGCTCCAATAGAATTGAAACTTTATGAGCAAAATCTGACTTTTTATAATATTAGGTCAATACAGACTTTAAAATAAGAGGAATTACAGGTTCTGAAAATAAAGTTTTAGCCTTATTGTTTTGATAAAGATCCATGACCCCTGGCCCTTTAAAAATTGAACTTAGGCTGTAAAAATATCACTTCTTATTGATCACATGGTTATTAAAGTCAGTCAAATGCTCAATTTATATGCCAACCACTTGCAATATTTCCTGTAAATATTAGAACAAAAGAAGAATGTGATAATATTTTGTTCAGTTTCATTAGATATATTCAGCTTTTCATCACTGAGAAATAATAAATGTAGCACTAAATAATGCATTAAATACGCCAAGCATTTATCTAAATTTATCTAAATTAATTTACACCTGCATCATATATGTGGTGTTTGCATGCAATAGTTTATGTATATGAATGCTGGAACATACCCATCCACGTAACTGAGTGTGAGAGTATAAATAGACCATGAGTTCTCATTCTCTCCTTTCGGTACACCTTCCTACTCCCTGCCACATACTGCAACCTTTGGAAGGTGTGGCTTATTTGTTGAACCTCAAGGAGAATGAAGAAACATGATAAGTCAACAGATATTAATTAAATGTTAAAGCCAGGTTTTAAAGTACCTTCAATATAAGGTGCTTCTAATGACATTCAAGTGCTCTTACAAGGGAGGTCAGGGGGGAGATCTTTAGATCCCCCAGGCTCCCCTAAGATGTCTTTCCATAACCAAATGCTTTCATATGAGTAATCGAAAGAAACCTTTAGTCAACCACTGGGGAGTCTTTACAGCCTGGCTTCGATTGGAGTCTAAATGGAGGCCTGTGAGCAGGACGTGTTTGTAAGCATTTCTAATGGCATTTTGGTGTACATGTACAAAATTGATGTTGGAAGGATCATTGTAAACTCCCAAACAGTGGAATATTGAGGACATTTTCAGGTGGCAGTCAGATTCTGGCTGGGTGAGCCCAGTATATTTTCTCATGTCACAGTTGATTAGGTTCACAGGGAAGTGGAAAGAGTAAAAAATTCTCTTATTACTTCAGCAATGCCATATCAGCCTCTTTTCCCTTTGAATGCAACATTAGTTTTTGTCCAGAACTCTAACTGCTTTCTACAGTTTGGGGAATTGTAAAGCAGAAACAATTTTCCCAGCTAGGCTGACCTTCACAGTAATGAGAAATGACTGGAATTTCTCTCTATTTCTCTAACATTTGGTGAGGGGGGATAGGAGGTATGTGTTTGTTTTACCTGATATTATGTTGTGGGCATCTATTTGGCACTTTGAGCCTAATTTTTTTCCATTCAGGAGATTACATGGACTGCTGCGCCATCTGACCCAGTAGCCAGCCCTTAAGTGTATAGAGAAGTGACAGTAATGCACTTTAAACCTTCTGTAATCACAGCAGTGATGGCATTTTGTTCAGCCATTAAATGATTTTTTTTCCCAATGGATGTCTATTTTCATTTACTCTTCAGTACCTGTTCAGGTGATGAGCAATGATCTCAAGAAAATTTAAGATTCATTACCAGCCATGTAGACAGGGATTTCTCAAAGTGAACATACATTTGCAGAGTGCTTTCCTTGTGAGTCTGGTGCTATAGCACTACAATGCTGATCATCTCTTGGGGATGAGATAAGAGAATTCTGCAGTTATGTGCAAAGCAAGTGCTGTATCTGAAGAGTCTTTACAGCAGCACATCTGTCTAGAAATATGAGTTGCTTCCTTGTTCTTTTCAGGTGTTTGAGACCTGTTTGAGACCTCTTTCCTGTGGAATCTGAGACCTCTAGCAATGCAAGGTGGTCCAGGCTAGGTCTGCCCTGCAGATGCAGAAGTAGAACTGCAGAGGTGTTGAGGCAAGGAGTCATGGAGCAAGCTTCAGTGCCAGGAAGAGTGAAGGCACTATGGCAGGGCATTAAAGGCAACGAGCCACCCAAGATCTCAGGATCTCAGGCACAGCTTACACTGAAGTCCATACTGCTGCATCTTCATGGTGGCATTGGCATGCAATAGATGGGCTTGGGTAGGACTCCACCTGCTCCTGCTTACAGTGTAGACCTCTCCACCACTGGAATCTGTGCTAGTAAAATATCTCGGATTGCTGGAAATGGACAGAGGTGAAAGCATTTCAAACAGAAGACAGATTGAATCAAATCTCTGGCTGCAAATCACTCACATGTGGAAGCTCAGTGGTAGTTTCAGGGATAAATGGTTTCACGTTATTTCTAGGAGAAGGTTGCATAATACTCTGTAAACTTTCAAGAGTTTGACTGTACTCCACTCTTACTGTATCTGAAAATCCTGAAATAGTGGCCATATTCCATTAGGTTGGAGTGCCATATTCCTGGTTGATGTTATAGCCACAATGTTAGGACATAGCTTTGATTCCCTGTCAAAGCCCATAATATGGGGAACAAAGTCAAGGAATCTTAAATTCCATGATCATGCTCTAACACTAAGAGTGCAATATCTCATTGATTGCAATTAGTGGGGCCACCAGAGCTTAACTTGAATTTTTTTATGCCATGTTAGTAGCATGCTATGATACTAACAGGAGATTTTTTTCTGATCTGCTCCATCACTCAGAAATACCTGTATGTCTGCAGCTCATCGATTACAAACAAGGTCAATAGGAGCGAAAATCCTTGAAATTGCAAGGAATGTTTCCTTTGTATTGATACAGAGCATTACAGTAAGCTTAATTTAGATGCTTTTTTTCTAATTTTATATTAAACCATTGGGTACTCATGCTTGCATGTCTCTTCTGATCTTTTAAGGCAGGTATTTCTTGAAGCTCTCAGCAGGCTGTTTCTTAGCCAGTGGTGCTTTCTCTGTGTATTCCCTTTGCCCTTTGATTATCATTAGTAAGAAAGATTCGATTCATGTGACCCCTAAAATGAACAGAAATAAGCTAAAGCAAAATCTGGGTGGATCAAGACAGATCTGCTGTCCCTTACTTTCTAGGAAAGGAGAACACACAGGAGGAAGGGGAAAAGTGTCAAGACTGTCTGCACACTTGGATCTAAGTGGATTTAAGTATTTTTTCAGGAAGGCCTCTTTCTTAGTCTTCAAATAAGACTGGACAAATATTTTATATTCTAGGAACACTATAAGATCTAAGAATGAGGTTATAGAGTGTTATGATAGAGAAAACCAGAGATTTCAAACAATGCTTGATAAAACAGAGCTCAAATAATGCCTTTGCTTAAATTAGTTGTAGGAAATAGATTGATAGTCTGAAACACTTCTTTCTTTTTGTGATAATTAGCAATGCCCTGCTTTGTTTAAATAGATTGATAGTCTGGAGCACTTCTTTCTTTTTGTAATAATTAGCAATGCCCTGCTTTGTTCACTATTTGCAGTGTCCCAATGTTTGATTCATACTTCCATTTATGCCTAACTTTTATGAAGGCCTCATAAAAGAACAGCACATTAATTAAATATGTTCAATATTCATCAGTATTCATTGCAAAGTGATTGCAAATGTGATCTTCCTTTTTCTGCTGACAACATTAGTCATATTTTTGTCTAGTCCTGAATCGAACACTAAATGTAATACTTCATGCTAGGGTAAATCAGATTCCACTCTGTAGAAGGTCAAGTGCTATACATAGTATGAAAGCAGTGTAAATGAGCTTAGTGACTGTGAATTTTGGGAAGTTTGTCTTCATAGCACAACTAGAACTTTATGACTGTGACTTGTTTTCATCCTTGAGTTTCTCTTAAACACTCTGCACATGAGAAACATCAGTAGAGCTCTTGGCACAGCATCACATTCAGAGCCTTCCCTGCCGGGTGACATTGAGAAGCCTTTCAGAGAGTAAGAGAAGATTTGACCCTGGAAACACAAAAGCATTTCCGTGACTGGTAAATCAGTGTCTGGCACTGGCAGGCCTTACTGAAAGAGGCACTCCCTCAAGCATTTCTTATTTGACCAGAGAAGGAAAGTGTACATTGGTATTAAATTGGGCACGAAAGACAAGATACACTCCAACTTTAAAAATAGCATTAGTATCTCCACACCAAGTGCTTTGGGACTTGGATTAAATGCTTGGCAGTTTTGTGTTTATTTTTCTTTCTTAGGTAGCAGTGACAAATCACTGGGTGAACACACCCCAGTAAGAATGAAAATTGTTCTACCTCCTGATATCTCTCTCTGGTGTATAATGAAGGAACATTGGTACTTCTGTATGTAACAGCCTACATGTGAGAAAACTGATCAGACAGTCTCAAAGCAATGGGCTTACTAGAAAAGGGACAAAAGCATCTAAGATGTGTGGAGAAGTTGCCTGCAGCTACTAGGGTACATCAATTATCTATGTCACGGTCAACTTGGGGCCATCTTCTTCAAAATGGAAAAGCTTATGGATAGGCTGCTGTAATGAGATGTGTGTATGTGGTATCCCAAATACGTGAATGGCACAAAGGGGCTGTGTTTGTCCTGTCTGCCACTGGCAAGTGGTGGAAGCTAAATCTCACCAGGCCGCCAAAATGAGGATGAGGAGTATCGTATCCTGCATCCCATCAGGCCCCACAGACTGAGTCCACACATTCCCTGTGGCTGCTAGGAATTCATTCAAATTCTAGAAATTGGCTGCAGGAGCAGTTAGTGGACCTAAAACCAGTATCTAAATACAGGAGAAATAAAAGCATTATATAAATAATGAAAACAATGCTCATTCCTGGTGCTAGCCTGCAGGAAGCGGTTGAGTGCTGCCAGTAACTGTGGAGAGCCAGGACTTTACTGCTCTTGCTCTACACGTCTACAGGAAACCTCAGCGTAACCTTTAGCGTGCAATCTTCTAAATGCAAATGATGTTCATAGCAATTACTTTAAGGTTTTCTACTCCCTTATACTGCTGACCAGAATTAATGACACAGCAGCAGAACAAGCTAGTGCTACATAGAAGTGCCCAAGCATGTGTGCCGTAGATACATACTGCCAGCTTGCACCTCACCCTGCCATAATTTCACAAGCAGAATGCCCTTGTAGAGCTAAATCCTACCCCTCACCTTTTTGTTAAGAGGGTCCCATACTCAGTACATTTCCTCCACCCCAATTTCCTTTACATCCACCCAAGCTGGATGGAGGTCCAGTCCTCCACCCTCCGGACTCTCATACTGGGCCTAGCTGCTATACCAGTAATTCTCCTTGCTTTTTCTTCATTAATTCCTTCCTGAGAGCCCAGGACCATGAAGCCACTGGGCCTGGGCAGCAAGAGGAAAGGAAGTCTTTCCAGAAAACAACAGGGTACCAGTCTGCTGAAATGGGGATTTATAGGGTCCCTAGGTTTGGTGAAAAGGAGTAAAGTATAAAGCATGGGGTAGCTTTACTTGCTGCTGTTCATCAACAGCCGGACTTGCTCTCAGTCCCCCACTCTACTTGTAGCAGCATTTGGAGATTTCTGAATCTCTAGTACAACTGACAGCACTTATTCCTCTTCCCGCTGTCAAGGAAGCTTTATCGTTTGCTGCCTTTTTCATTCTGCTATTAATGTAGTCTTTTTGAAATACGCATAGTTCCTTTTTGCTAATATATACAACACTGAAAATAAAATTGCATTAAATAAATCTATTAAGCATGAATTATTGTCCTGACTTGGCTGAGTATGCTTTAAAGTAACACTGATTAAAAAAACTAAGGAAAGGACAGCTTTAAAAACTACCTTTTTCAAATATGTTTCCTTATCCAGGCTTCTCTTACACCTTAGTCAGTCTGTATTTTAGCACAGTAATTTTGGCTTCCCTCCATGACATAGTGCCTTACTGGAGTATCAGAATCAAATCACAGTGATCAGCAGTCAGACTGGCTGTTCACTTTTACCACCTTAGAGCAGTTCAGAGCTCCTGCTGCTCCTGCAAAACAAAGATGAAATTGATAAAAAAGATGCAGAGTAGGAGTGGGTGTTAGGAAAGGATCTAGAAGGAGAGGCTAAGGCCACTGGGCTGCATGAAGTATGAGCACAGTCTGTAGCATTTCCTATTCTCAAACACATTGTCTTAGCATACAAGCAAAACAAAGGAATTACGATTATCTCCACTTTACAGATGGAGAAATGAGTTAGCAAGAGATTAACTAGCTTGTCCAAGGTCACTTAGGGAGCCTGACAGACACAGAACTAGGACCAAGATTTTCTGTGTTCCTAAGGAAGGATCAATCTCTGAGAAATAGTGTCCTAAGCTATGTTTCTTAATAGAAGAATCTCGTATTAAAACATTACAAAAGTAAAAATGCAATTTCTTTACCTTTCAGTATGATTAATGGATTTTTCACAACACTACAATAAAGCAAATTCCTTTTCTAATATAGAGTGTTTGAATCTTCTTTTTTTTTGTAAGTAATGATGAGGGGGAAAAAATCCACTTTTTTTGATTAATTGCTGGTAGATGTTGTTTTCTTTTCTTTTCTGGCCAATAATTTCTAGCTATCAAATAGATGTACTTTAAAAGCACTAGGATTTGGCATGATGATGAGCCAACCAACAAGACATCACCCTTTATATATAATATATTAGTTGAAAAAATTGAGTTTCCGAACCTTAATCCTTCAAGAAAAGCTGAAATCTTATGGGAAAACTTCCACTGTGTTACTCAGTTGGTTCACCCTATTTGATTGCTGGTCAGTACATGAACCCTGTTTTAGAGGAGATGTGATTTCTTTCTAAAATAAGCTGTTTACAGTGTTCTACAGGCTATTATGGTTCGAATGCTAGTTTCTAAAGTTCTTGAAAGGAGTCTACATTAAAGCAGCATTCAGAAGATTGCAGGATTATTTTGTATTCTCTCTGAAATGGAATGTGGTCTGATCTGCCTCAGCTGATTTATATGAATTAATTTTGTTGGTTTGTTTCTGAGCATTTTGTGAACTCACAGAGAGATTATTGACCCTTCTTTAAAAGTTTTTGATAAGAAGATATAGCAATTGTCATCCTATGGTTAGTAATAATTATCATAATGAGTATTAATTCTTTTTAGGAGATGAATTTTTTTTTCATAAGTAAAACTTAAAAGCCAAGGAAAAGTGAGTTAAGTGGTGTGCACATCAGGACTTTTTGTGACTTCTCTTACAGTGTAGTATTGCAAAACACAACAGCTGTAGAAAACAGGATGTTGTGATTTAACCCCAGCCCCACGCAGCCACTCACTCAAACCCCAGAGTGGAATGGGGGAAATAAATGAAGAGTAAAGGTGAAAAAGCTTGTGGGTTGAAATAAAGACACTTTAATAGGTAAAGCAAAAGCTGTGAGCACAAGCAAGGCAAAACAAACAATTAATTCACTGCTTCCCATGGACAGGGAGGTGCTTAGCCACCCCCAGGAAAGCAGGGTTCCATCACATGTAACAGTGACTTGGGAAGAGAAACATCATCACTGAATATCCCCTCTTCCTCCTTCTTCCCACAGCTTTTATTGCTGAACATGATAGGGTACTGGGATATAGGGATCATAGAGTACTGAGATATCCCTTTGGTCAGTTGCAGTCCTAGCCGTGTGCCCCTCCAGCTTCTTGTGCACCCCCAGTCTCCTCCCTGGTGAGGCCGTGTGAGACAGACGAAAGGCCTTGGCTCTGTGCAAGCACTGCTCAGCAGTAACTAAAACATCCCTGTGCTATCAACACTGTTTCAGCACAAATCCAAAACACCGTCCCACACTATCTACTGTGAAGAAAATTAGCTTCATCCCAGACCAAACTCACAGACAGGATCACAACCAAGCAGGGATACTCCGTAATTGTAAGGAACAATTACTAAGGAAAAATCTAAGGGTCAATTTTTAATTATCTTTTTAGAGGTTGACGTAGTCTTTTGTTAAAAAGAGTTTAAATTTTGTTAAAATTACTAACACTTTCCTTATAAAAGGATTACTTTCGGGACAGCACCTTTATTGTTCATGAGAAATGAGCATGTGGTTAAAGGGAAGCATAATTTAAACAGAACAGTGCATTTTCTGCACCTTGGCTCTTAGGCTTGCCCTGTGTGATACAGAACTGTGTGGCAGTACGGGAGCTGGGGCAGAGGTCTGTGTTCCTTATTGATGTACTTAGGATAACTAGAGTGAATTAAAACTAGAGAGAAGGGGAATACCATATTAGCCCAGCCAATAGTTTTTGTAGCCTGTGCATGCGTTTCTGCATTGTTGCTCTTTATAGTTTGTTTTCATTACAACAAGTCAGTGTACATGCTCAGAGACTTGTCACAGGTTCCCAAAGACAAGAGCTGCAAGGTCCTGAATCTATCATTCTGTTTTAGATGCAGAGATAGTTATGCTGTCATTTAACTTAATGATCACTTGACTTAAACGTGTCAATTGGGACCTAAACTGTACAATCCTATACAGTTAACACTCAGAGGTGGGCCCTTAATGCAGGTTTCTTACCTCTTTCTGCTCAAATCTAAACTGCTAAGTAATGTATAGACATACCCAAAGACAGGCAGTGGGATTTGGTGTGCAGTGTGTGTCCAAAAACTAGTAAAGCTGCAACACTCCACTTGCAATGTGTCCTTGTACAAGATGCATGCCTTTGTTATGTGCCTTTGGTATATGCCACCCAACCAAGCCACCTAAACATATCTTCAGATGCCTTCCATGATCAGTGAAAAAAGAGTCCTTGCTGGAAGACAGCTCAGAAAAAGGTCTGCTCTTGTAAAGTCTGGATTACCCCTAAGACCATCTGTTTCCCTTTACCACCAGTAGAGATGATGAAGGCTTTGTAACTTCAGTGTCAGGCTGTAGGTATTTGTGTATTCCCCAAACAGGCAGGAAGAAGACAAAGGTGTAGCTGCAGCATGGGCTAACTGTGTTATGGCAGAGACTATTTTTACAGCTTTGTGTCAGAATATGGGGTTGAGAGGAGCATTACTGCAAGTCTTATTCTCCTAAACTAATGTAAGTTATATCAGAATAGTTGTGACATTGTTTTGTAAACTAAAAAGAACACTAGTCAAAAAGACTGTGTGTTTTGAAGATCGTCACAAGTAGATTAAAGGCTCACCTCTCATGCAGTGACTTATATATGCCTATCATCTCTTCTCCTAGATCTTCTGCACAGCAAGACTGCTGTATATGCTTCATGAGATGCAGAAAAGATGACAGAAATACATAAGTGTTTTGATTTACCTATAGTCTTCTCTCTTCTGTTCCTAATCTAGAATTTATTGGATTTATGATGTGTTGTGTGTCACGTGTCTGACTTAATATAATTATTTCAATAGTCATTCTTGTGATTCCAATGTTTATGTTTCAGAACTCTTGTGTTGATATGTTAGAATTAGTCTTTTATCACCTCAACAGTGCTTTGCTTCTGTAAATAAAATAAATTAATTTTCTTTATCCTTGGTGACATTAACCTCTAAACACATTTTTTAATTGTGTTCTGCTTGGGCAATGACAATTTTCCAAAATGTATACGTGACATATTTCTTGGTTTTGCTTTGATATAGCCTATCATCTAAATTAGCTGGTAGTCCATAGTGGGCTGCTAGTTGTTCATTAAAATTTATGGAGCAGTCTTGTGTTTCATATGCATTTTCTCTTGAGTATTTCTTATATACAGTAATATGCATGCACACACACTCAGAGTCATGGACTTCCATGTCTCTGAAAAGCATACTGAAGGCAACCGACTCACCTGTGATTGCTTTTCAGTTTCTCTTTTATATTCTCTTTTTCGTTTTATGCCTGTTTGTAATTTGACTTTAAGGAGGTTTTTCGTACAGGTTTGGCAAATACAGGTGTTCCATGTACCACATTGCCATGGCATTCCTTTCTTTTTATTACTGCTTTTTTGTTCTGTAATACTGTAATTTGATAATTTCTCCATCTATTTTTGCTTTAAGTTTCCAAATTTAGAGTGTGTTTGACTTTTACATTTCTTGCACTGGTTTAAGGAAAGACCAGGCCTCCAGCTCTACTAGGTTTTTCCAAACTTTTACCTCCTTTTGTAGGTAAAGGGTAGCCCAAGAATAATTTGATTATGCACGTTTTTCCCATTGCCTTTATTGCTACACATCCAATGAAGGACACATTCAAAGAATAGATAGTAAGCACTAGACATTAATCTCAGCTGTGATATAAGATCCTTTACCTGCCCTTACATCTTCTGTTGAGTTCCCCTGAGTAAGGCACCACGTCCGGTTTTGGTTCTGACTAAGTAATATATTTAGAAGATTCAAAAGCATTCTATACTCAGACTGTGGGATAGCATGCAGTAGCGTATGGTTTCTGTTGACTCTCCAACTTCTTTCCATGAGCAAAGAACAAGTTGTGGTAAGGAAACAAAAGTAGATCTTGGGTGGTGAGAATGCCCTGAAGGAGTGTAGGATTGCAGATTGTAGTATCTGCTCAGGAGACACACAAAAAACCTTACCAAAACCAAAGCCCAAACAAGAAACATATCAGGCCAAGAAACAAATTAGGCCAATTAGTACCATCCCTCCTGGGACAAGAGCCATCCCCACAACACTGACAGTGATTTAGGGAGCTGGCTGCCATGGAGGCAGCTCCAACTGAAGGTAAAACCATCTGTGTCCCAAACAAGACGTACGACAAGAGCTGCATCATCAACCCTTCTTTTCTACAGCAGCCACTCATACAGATGAGTCAATGAGGCCTTGCATCCATGGCTACTCATCTCTATCTGCCAACTGGGGGCCAGTTAGTGCTAATCATAAACAAGGGGCTTGTAGTACTCTGTAGAACAGCTCTTGTTGTTCAACATACAGTTTTCTTCCCTGATTTTGTTATGTTTAACAGCTAGAGATGATGGTAATTTATACAAGTGAGTTATTTTTTCTGCTCAATAAAATAGACTGTTAGATTTAGAGCTCACGTTAGCATTATTTGAGTTAATGTCATTCATTTTAAAATAGAACTTGATAAAAACAAGGTATCATATGTCACATTTACTATAAGAGTGTGAATCAACAGAAAACCAGAAGGAATGCTAGGATCCTGTCTTCAGGTGATTTTATGATAATACTGTATTCCCCTATCATCTGCCTTATGCTCAGAAATGGGTCCCATGGCTTTAAGCTGGGTCCAGGAGAAGGGGGAGAGAAGCCAGATGAATTCTTCAGCACAGTTTGTGTTCAAGAACTCACACACACTCCCCTGTGCTCTCACCGCTGCAGAGCCGAGGGAGCGCCTTGCTGCTTTCAGCCAGCCTGTTAGCTGAGGCAAGGTATTTTCCCATACCGGCATACCGAAATTCTCCGGTAACTTCTTCCTCTTCGGGAGCTGTTTGTCCTAGCTGTGATCCGAGAGCCAGGCCATCAGACCCCATGGACTGGCAGGGAGGCTGTGGGGATGCCGCAACCCGGCCTCGGACCTCGGGAGGGGCCAAGCCAGCTACAGAGGGAACTCCAAATCCACCAGCTTTCTCTGCAGAAAGGAGGTTTATTATCTGACATTACTCATATTTTCCCGGTGCCCTGTGCTGGCGCTTTGCTTGTTAAATAGTTTTTTTCACTTTCACCCGAGAAATTCCTTTCATATTGGTGGGGGAGGGAGTGCTGAAACCTGCCTTCTGTGGAGGAGACGTTCCTTCCAGGGTTTTTCCCCCTAAACTGTCTCAAACTGAGACAGATGCACTGGGACTTTCCCTACAACTGCAGTGTCAAGCCTTGTAATTGGTTTGTCTTACAAAAAGAGTCTGAAACATTAATGATAAAATTAGTGTTTTCTAAATAATATATACATTATCAGATCACAACTTCAGAGCTAAGACAAAGCTTTCTTTTATGCAGGGTGCTCTGATAATGTAAACCAACAAACTTGAACCAGTTAACTTATAAAGACCAGCAAATCCAGACTTAAGTAGTACGCTCTTCTGGATTTACCATTTTCCTATGGAAAGTCAGTCTTTGCTATGAAATATCCTCTTGTAGTTATTTTTACCATTTGCCTGCTTCTTAGATAAAAACCTGCATTTTGTGAACAGCTTTGCTCGTGACTTAGATGTTCATTCATTTCTGTACATCAGAGGAATGGCCTCCATTACTGTTACGTGGATATATATTATGGCAGTGGCTAAAAATACTAGGTAAATACATAAATCACTATGTACTGTGTAGTAAACAGAAAAATGTATTCCATATGCAAATTTAACGTGAAATAAGAAAATTTGTTTTATCTTTGATCTTGCCTTAGATTGGTGCGCGTGCATACGTAATCCAGTCTTGATGGGCTTTTAGATGTGTTATCTAATGAGAAAACAAGCAAACAATGTGAAAGAAAGAGAATTTTACTATTTATTTTATTTTTCAGATGGGAAATTAAAGAAATGGAAATATGTGGAAGAATTGGACCCCTGGTGAGGTTTTTAGACCTCTACCCAGTGACCCTAATCACAAGACTTCCTTCCTTCTCAAACATAATTATTACTATTTCCATCACATATACCTTGGAAAGTTTTTCTTGTTTCCACATGAAATACTTGTTTTCTAACCCTGAACTTTCCTTTTAAGCAAAATCAATGAAAAGCTATTGTTGCTTTTACAGATGCCAGGGAGAATTATTACCATCATAGGCAGCAATAAAAGATATATTTTTGCCCTTGGTAGATTGAATTACTGAGAAATAACCTTATAATTACTGTATAAAACACCCTGTTTTAACACTGTTTTTAATATCCATAAAGTTTCTGATTTATTTTTCACATGCCAGCATCAATGCACTAAATTCTGCCTTGGTCTAAACTGGTGCAATTCCACTGACCTCTGTGGGACTCCACCTGTTGCATTGATGGCTCTTAAGAGCAACATTATTTTTGGATGGATATCAGGAACAAAGAGAGAGATCTGATTTCACAGACATTGATTTAAATAAGGAATGTAATTTTCTTGAAAAAAAGGGAAATATTTAGGTGTTCTAGCCATGTATCAGGTAAATGTGCTTTAAATTACATCTCTGCCAGAGCAGTGGGGGAAAAAAGCCTTCTGATGTTCCCTGGTACGGGATTCACTACTGGAAATGCCAGGGAAACCTTGAGTGTAGGTGAACATGGCAAATGGACCTTTGTCCCTCTCTCCCTGAAGGTCTTGGTTCAGATGTCTCAGCAACCTGCAATTCTCAGCGGTCTCATAGTCTTCAGGAAAAATAAAGGAAATTCCTGTTTAGCACACTAAGATTGCTTTCTTGCAGCTACAACTGAAAAACTGGTTCCTCAACCCCTGCAAAAGCAGCAATTTCTGGTTTAGTTTAGATTATTGAGCTTGTTTGCCTCTTCTAGGTGGCTGATGATCACCAGGTCTTCTGCAGGTCATAGTCCTTGTCCACCTCTTTGAGGTGAAACTAGGAGGATTTTTATCTGCCTGCTGATCACCACTGTTGAAAGAGGACACAATTCAACACAGAATAAGTGCACCCTTGTTTTGTATTCAGTTAATACCTACTTAAAACTAGGCCATCCCTTTTCTGCTCATCTTTCTTCTCCTGACATGGTTTCTAATATGTGAATGCCTTCTGTGAAATTTCTTTTTCAAGAGGATGTATCCAGCTTTAAGTTTGGAAAGCAAACAGCACATACCTCGTATTTTGGAAGTAGTATTTGCTTTATTGCCTGTACAGGTATTACGAATGTGATAGGCACAGTGAAAGAGTTCTGCCTTAATTGCACTTGGGCTGAGTTCATCACAGTTTCTGACATGTTGGAGGTGCATTAGAACAGCAGCACTGTCTGACTAGGTTGTCTGCAAAAACATTTCTGACCCTTGACTTATCCCTTTTACTGACATAATTACCAGTAGCACCCTCCACTACCAGTGACTGCAGAGAGGTCTGCTTACTTCACCATTTCAAAAGGTATATTTTGGCAAATAGTTAGGTAGATGTATATGTTCCTCCCAACCCAAAATGGATGAGATTTAGAAAAGGCATAAAAGAATGATTTTTTGGAGTCAAGTATTTCCACTTGTTATATAATTTATATAACAAGCATCTGTGAGAGTTATCCATTTTACATTTCCTTTCAAGAAACCATTTTGGTCTGAACTAAATGCTTCAAGTGACCTGAAATTTATTCATTTTCTGGTTTTTTTCACTCCAGGTCTGCCTGGACTGTGATTTGTTATTGGGTTTTTTGGTTTGTTTGTTTTTAAGGGGGCGAATAGAGTGTTTCAGGGAAATTTTTCAGTCTGCAAACAGAAAAATCCATTAGTTTCACAGCTGCAGGTGTAAATGTTTTGACTTCTGACTTCAATGCTTCTCTAGTTTATAGAGGCATAAATAAAAAAAAAAAAAAAAAAAAAA
>VZRR01008712.1:0-33862 GCA_013398015.1 Oreocharis arfaki | reverse complement strand
AAAAAAAAAAAAAAAAAAAAAAAAAAAAAAAAGAGAGGATGATAGGAGCTAAATTTTGCTATGTCTTTTGTTTAAAATGCAGTAATATCACCATAGGCATAAGTTAATATTTGTGTGTGATTTTATGTAATGACATGTATAATGTGGAGTATAAGATCACACCCCAACTTTATGTATGAAATAGAAAATCACAGTCACAAGAACACACTAGCACAAACTCTCTCAAATTTACCCAGGACTGCATTAGGATTACATGCAGCCTAACTAAGCAGTCTTTGCAGGATTTCAGCATCAGATTTTAACAAATTTGGAGCTGATCCTTGCAGAGAAAAAAAAAAAAAAAAAAAAAAAAAAAAAAAAAAAAAAAGTTTATACTTGCAGTCATCACTCACATTCATCTGAGAGTTCTTCTGTTACCTCAAGCAATATGAAGCTATGCTTTTGTTATAAGGGGATCTCCGTTTCATATACCCTCTTGCCATCAATTTATAGTGCCTAGCACAGTGACAATTGCAAAGACCTCAGAAACAATACATTCCTAGCCTATATGTTTTTAATTATATTTTCAAGTTTCATTTGCTGTTGGCAACTTGACATTATTTTGATCTCACTGAGGTGAAATATATGAGTTTCAAATATGGCTTTGAAATTGATTAGGAATTAATAAGGCAGCATTACAGATACAGTAGATTTACTGCTTCTTTTGCAGCTCAGTGTGAACTGCCATCCGGAAAACCTATTGTGACCAGATTCAGAGTGACATGAGCAAAGTAGCTGATACTGGAGACAAGAGATCAGAGAAAATGACTCAAATAGGTAAAAGCAGAAAGGGGGTCTATGGCAGCAAAAAAAATATACCCACTCCAAAAACAAAAAAGCCGGGGAGGAATCACTGGAAAGGTGAGACGTGGATGGATTATGAAAACAAAGCAAAAAAGCAAAAGCCAAACAAACAAATCTAAAAAGCCTTCAAGGCAGTTGGTACATTTAAAACATTCTCTACACCTCTTAGAAGAACATTAACAAAATTAAATCTGGTATAGCCCACCTGATGCTGAGCACAGCACAGCCCCACACTGCAGGCACCAGGCTGTGCTGCTTCTGGGTCAGGACTTACACTTCGTTTTTGGGAGCAGGTTTCTTGATGACAGGAAATGAGATGGAAGGGCCTGGGAGGACACAATGTTCTCTGTGGGAAAGTTACACGTGTGGCTCCATGTATAACGTAAGTTAGAGATGTGGCTGTATATTAACCCTTCTCCCTTTCTCCTTCTATAGGAGCTGCATTGAGGGCACAATTTTCGGTATGTTAAATACACAAGTATTACCAATTTATATGTAACTTTATCTACAGAGAAGGACTGCTGGTGAAAAAGGACAACACTGGGTGTATCTATTATAAACAGTGGCTTTAAATTGCAGTAGTCAGTCTTGTGCTATCTAGTGTCTTCCATTATGTTTACCCTCAAAATAAGCTATCCAAATACGAATGTGACAGCGGGTTGCTACCACCTGAGATGCAATATGTTCACATACTGGTCATGCGAAGAGGCTCAGAGGTGTTCATTGCTCTATTTTAGAAAAGGAGTAGCAGCAGTAACCTTCCCATTGGCAGACAGAAAAGAGTCAAACAAAGTCACACTTCCAGTCCATCACTGGGCATTCAGAACTGTACTGAAGTAAAAAAAAGAGTGCCCAAGGAAAATATTAATAGTGTCCTGCTGAGGGATCCCCAAATCCTTTTTTTACATGCTTTCTTCCCTTTCGTAGACTTATACTCAGCTTACTTGTTTCAGTGGCTATCACTCACGTATTTATTTTATTGGAAATGTTGTTTGATGTCAAGGTTTTCAAACTGAATGTTTTCTTCAACAGTATTCATACTTCTCAAATCTCATTTTATATACTGAGATTTCAGCAAAACTCAAATGTCTAATTAAAAATCAGTGGCTGAACTGATTTGGTATCTCATATATTCTCCACAAAACCTGGAAAACAAAGAGAGAACTTCTCAAACACATGGTATCAATTATGGTGTTTATGTCATTTTGACTTTGAGGTCAACTGATGTAAACACAGAGAATTAAATCCTTCCAGCTTTCTAGATACCTGTATTAAAAACCAGATTGAGATTTTGGACTGATCTGTATGTTTGACAGGAATCTTTCTACTACACTCAGAAGCCATTTGTATTGTTCTTCAACTTCGTAGCATATCAGTGCATCTAGTAGGGCCCAGTTTGGAGCTGAAAGTAGTGAAAAGAAAAATATTCCACATAGCTGCAGTTTTAGATCTGATCTTGTTCACATTCAAGTCAATGAAAATTCAAGGTAAGCATTTAGCTTACATGAAAGCAAAACTATTTGGTGATGCTATTACATTACAAATAAGCCAAAGTATCCAGATGTATTTCCAGCTTCAAAAATTAGGACCTTCCAGAGCAGCTGACACAGAATTTTTAAAGCTTTATATATATTCTCAGTTAACAATATGTCCCTAAGTATTAAGTAGGATTTATTCTTCAAAGGGCAAAAGAGAAGGTCTGTACCTAGAAGTTTGATTTTTAATATGAACATTTGAATAAAGAGTTCCAGGCATACATACTAAGACTGTATATTGTATTGTAGAACAAGACTTTCAGAAATATTTTCTCAAATACTTAACATGAAGTGTCATATTAACATGGTGTGACCTCACATTGCATTTTTAACATTTATATATGCAAATGGTCGTATTTACATAGGCACATGCCATTCACAAATTCAAATTAAAGGCAAATAAATGTTTTAGATTAGGGAGATTAATTTGGTGTGTCTCACGGTTGACACACTTTCTACAGAGGCTAGATCACTGAGACCCAAGTGCTGGGCTGTTATCCGAGAAGACAGATGGCAATTTCCTTTTGATAAGAGTTTGGGTTTTTAGCAGCGAGGGAGCTCTGGAGTAACCATTTTTCTTGTAGGGAAAGCATCTTTCAGAAGCCAGATAAATCATTCGAAAATAGACAAACACGGGAACCAAGAAACTAATCAATGTGAAATGAACTGTGCTGCACGCCCTTTGAAAAAGTTTAGAAGGTGCCTTTTTGCTTTCATTCTTGTAACACATGGTAAATACTTCAGAAAATTAGAGAATACAAATAATTTTTCAGTACTCATTCCTCTTTTATTAGTACCAATACAATTCATAATTATTAGAGAAATGTAAGTTAGATGTTGTTTGTTTACAATACATATGCATCATGCATGAGGTAAACAGTTTTAGATATTTTAAAGACTATGTAAACATAAAAGTAACTCAGACAAAATCAGACAAAACCAAGTAAATCAGACAAAACTAAGATGCCTCTGTTTAACTGAAATCTTGTTCAGTGTGTGCCAGCTTAAATAGATCTGGAATATTTCAATCTTGTAAGTTACAAATGTGGACAGTCAGGAACCTACAAGACAGGAGTCTAGGGTCAGTCTGCAAGTAGTGACCTGCTGCTAAAGGGGTCAGTCATCTGCATTTTGTAGTTATTTGTATTTAAAGATATTAAATATATTTAAATATATTTACTCTTTCTTTTTGTAAACGTGTAAGACCCAGCCTCAGACACACTGACAACTTCTATTTAGTTTATCTTGTAGGATTAGACCAAACGAGCATCCCTTTCTACTGGTTTCCTCTCTTTTCTATCTGTCACTAATAGAGCAGAAGTGAAAGTGGCTGGAGTGGTGTCTGCTCACTCTGAGCCTGTGCCCTGATGTGTTCTTCATTATTCATGTCTCCAGTAATTTGGTCCAAGAGACCTGGGAATGATGTCTGCTCTTTATTTGCTTTGCCACGTAAGAAATATACCCTTTTTATTTTGCAAATTGTTATTGTAGTTTATCAGACTGGTTCAAATTTGACCAGCAGCACCTTGTTTACAAAGATATTGTGAGAAATTTTGTGCATCCTCTTCTATCCATGTCATATCAAGGCTTACATGAGCACTGCATACTTCCAATCACCTCAGGTCGCGTCACTTTGCATTGAATCAAGTCATGTCGCATCAGTGATACCACTATCAGTACTTATTTCTGATAGAAAATTCAGCATAGATTTAGACAGCAAATAGCTCAACCACAATAAATGCATATAATGAGCAGACTAAGTATCTGTGAGAACCAGATATTTTAAGTGTCTCTGTCAAGTCGATGCTTTCAGATATTTCAATATCCTTGTCTCTGCACTGTATGTTGTACATAAATTTCCGATATATGTGCATATACTAAAATGTCTGTCTAAGCAGCCTGTTTGAAACTCTTACCATCTACAACCATTTGCAGATATAGACCTGTGCAGTTTTGAAATAACCAGACATTGTTGGATGGGTCTGGATATTATAACTACATTGTACTCTTTGTAGGTTGATCATATCATAACAGTGTACAAAAAACAAATGCTGACAGATTTAATTTTTTTTTCATAATTTGAAATTTGCCTTCTGGGCATGTTTTCAAATAGTTATGCATGATTAGGCTCTATGACAGCCATTTTATTAGACATTTTACCCTGATGTTCATTTACGAAAGTTAAATGTTGTAATTATCCTATTATGTAAACACAAAAGGCGGGAGAGAGGCAGGGGAAGATCAACATTTAAAAAAAAAAAAATCTAACTGATAAGTACAAAACCAGACAGAGTTTCCAAAATGTTTGCTCATAGCACCTCCTTGGATGAAATTAACATCTTTTGGTTTATGTTACCTGTGTATTCTCTCTTGACTTTCTTGGGATTTGCATGTTCACAGGATTTTTCAAAATTTGACTTATTTTTACTTAAAAGCCTAAAAATAAATTAAATTGACAGAGCTTGGTGACCCACAACTCTATATACGTGCTGAGTGGTGATCTTGTTGATTACTATGAACACTTGTTTGGTACTTATTGCTGTGGTATCTACATGCTTTCACAGGATTCAATTGGAGCAGTCTTCCCAGTGTATTTTTTTTTTAAATTCCTTCAGGGACCAAGAGATTTTATGTAAGTTCAGGGAGCTATCAACTGATACTAGGTATATATGGATATTGAAAACAATTGGGGATATAAGCATTAATACTATGTGAAGAATTTGCCAGAAGAGCTAATGGGGACTCTAGGGAAAACTGCACTTCTGTCTCAATTCACTCATATTTAGAAACTAAGCATATGGGTATCCAGGTTGGACTGCTCTGTTTCTGTGTCATCAAGGTATTGAAAACACAAGAATATTGTTCTTGCCAGATAAAGTTTCCAGCTACTGTAATGCAGTGGTGTGGTGGGTTGGCAGCACCCACCCAACCACTCGCTCATTGCCTCAGTGGGATGGGAGAGGAAGCAAGGTGAGAAAGTTCGTGGGTCAAGATGGACTGCTTACCAAGCAGTCTGGAGGGCAAAACAGATTAATCTTGGGGATAATTAACTTTAATATAGTGCCAATTAAGTGAGAAACAAAGACATAATATTAAAACAACTTTTCTCTTGGCTCTCCCAGACTTAACTTCACTCCTTCAGTCCTGACTTCTCTACCCACCCTCAGTGGGGAGCTATAGTCAGTCCTTAATAGTTCCCTTCTCTTGCTCCTTTCTCTTCACACTCTTCCCCTGCTCCTGCATGGGCTCTCCATGGATCACAGCTCTCATCAGGAAATACCCATTTGCCTACTCTAGAGTCCTCCAAGGGCTACAGTGGGGACACCTTCACTGCTGTGGAACACCTCCTTCTCCTTTCTCTGACCTTACTGTTCCCTTTGTTTTGTTCACTCCAGTTTTTTTATCCTGCTCCTCTGCAGCTCCTCCACTACCAAAACCTTTCCATCTACACCCAACACAGATGATAATGCTAATCACAGCAACAAAGAAGATATCAGAGTATCCTCAGGAGCCTGTGCTCAGTATGAAACAGTCTTTTTCTTTAAGGTCCAGTGACTACTACCCAGAATCTGTCTCATGAGCCACTGAGAAAAAAATGGGAATAAATTCCACTATATTTTAACCTGTAATTCTCTCATCAGCTAAACACAATAAAATTCAGATAGATTCTTGCCTAAATATTCCTGCAAATGCACATGCCATACTGATAAAAATTTCATTCCTGTGATAAATTTTCACTCATTATGGATAGAAAAGAAAAATGTCATATATTTCTGACTGAGAGCCATTGCTGAATTCTTCTCAACTGTTAGAGATATTTGTTTTCCCTTGAAAAGCATTGGTTTAAGCAAATACTCACAGCAGCTAATCTAGTAGTGTGATGCTCCCTACAGAAGAGTTTGTCAGAGAACATAACAGACTGAGGATCTGTTGGTCCCTAATCAAATGTACACTTTACTACACTGATTTCACCTCTAGGAGATGTCCAGAAATGTGATTTTTTTAACAGTCTTTCTGAAAAACACTAACACTATTTTGTAAAATGAAGTTATGCGTGAATTTACTCCGCAAAAAGTCCTTCCATTCTCCACTGCTGCATTCACATAGCAGCATGTCTTTACTCAGCCTCCCCCACAAGTGCTTTAGAAAACACACAAGATCTATATACTGACACTGCATAAAGTGACTTTACCTTTCAGGTTACAGGCCCATTTTTTCAGGTGATGCTCTGGCATCCTGCTTGACTTTTCACTAGTAAAACTGTTTGGTTTTTTCTTTATATTTGTTGACTGAATGATTTCATAATGAGTACAACCGCCTCTTTGATTTCCAGACCAGGAGACTGAAAGTTCAGTAGGACATGCCTTTTACAGAGAAAAGTAAAATTCCCGTGTAGGTTATCAAATCTGATCTTGTATTCAATGATAGATGAATGCTTGATCAGTTTTTCACAGCAAGTTCAATGAAATCCTCAAAAAAGAGGAAGATTGTATTCTTCCAAAAGAAAAAAGTATTTGTGGCTCTCAAGAAAGCTGCTTGCAGCATTGACTCTAACACACTTTTCTTCAGATTGGTTTTTTTTGAAGACTATCTCTTAACCATAGAAACTCTCACTTCACATGGCACAGTTTTAGGATCTTGTAAGTAGTGCCTCTTTCGTCCACCATAATTTCTCAGATTAGTTTCACTTGCGTGAATTCTGTTTGCTGCACTGGAATATCTTCTGCTTTTACTGACTTAGAGTAGACAATTTTCATATGTTTTGCCTTTAAAAGATCAGCTTTGGGAATTCAGAAAAATGCACTAAACCTACTCAGTTATTAGAAGATTCTTCCTCATAAAGTTTGCTTCCTCATATAATCATGTCATTAGCACAGGGGTCGTTGAGAGGTCTGGCCTGTCACTTTAAACAAAGATTACTATTACTGGCTGTTGTGGCTGGTGTTTTGAGTGGGAGAAGAGATTTGGGCACTGGAATTGACAGCTCCAAATATCTCAGTCTTCCAAGTTAAATCATTATTTAAATACAGAAACAAGATGGGAAGAGCCCTTTGTGGGATTTTTCATAATATATTTCTGATATTTCCAACATGTATTCTTAGGGATCCAAGCTTCACTGAGAAACTGCATAAAGCTCTCAAATTAGAGATTTTATTTTTTAAATAAAAGGAAGATTCGATGTGTTATCTTGGTGTCCAGACATAATGAAATGAGATGTATTTCTCCATTCCCAGTTTGCGCACAATATAAAAGGGGTCAATTGAATAGGGAGTTATTTGCAGTCAGCAGCTTCCCAATGCACTAAAAAAAAAAATGCATCCTCTCCTTTTTAATCAGACTTATGAATAGATAGGGATGGTTTCATATGCACTTTGAAGTCTCTTACCCTGCGATTTTGCCCATTCACCGTATTTTTTTCCTGGAACATGGTGCTGTGCAGGGTACCTATGCATATCAGGGCCTCTGCCATCATTTTTAATAAGTAGCTTATCTCTGTGATGCAACTAAAAGTAATCCTGAGTGTCTCCAGGGTTTGTTGTAATTAAATTTTATTGTTGTATTTGAAAATGTATGTTTTTTGAAAACTGGTGCAAGAAAAATGGAAAAGAGATTCTAGAAGGTGATAGTCCAATTTTTAGAAGGTTTTAACCCTTTGTAGTTTCCAAATTCACAAGCTTATTTATGCTTCCCAAGCAGCTGTTCTTATATGCCTCCGAAGCCCTGAATATAGCAGCCAGTGCTGTTTATTAGCTGATGCTGGGTAGCTGTCCAAAGATTGTCATTTGTACTTGCAGTCAGATGCTGTAGGATTGGAGGTTCAGTAATTTGTGGGTTGCTAATAAGATTGTAGGAGGCTTTTTCTGAAAGTCTTACACTCTTGCTGCTGCCTTTTTCTTCTCCAAGTATTTACATCTATAAGGGAATTACTTCAAGTCCCAGCACTGCCAATGAAGTGCTGTGAAAAAAAAGGTGGGGTTGGCCAGCTTCTGATTGGGACAATAAAGAAATGTCACTGTTTCGAGCAGAAAACCGACCAGTTTATGTACATTGTTCTCTGGCATTACATTGCTGTGCTCAGGGACCGTCACCCAAATCACTGAAGAGTGCGTCAGCTACCTTTGCACTCACCCTTCGCACAGTCAGTGGAATTTCTTGTAGTCTTGCATTCAGGGACTGAGCTTCGCCTTGGTCATTGTGCTGGTCTCAGGTCTCTTCACAGCTCAGCTGGTCAGGATTGCTAATCAAACATGCATTGCAGTTTTCCCCTTTTGTGTTTTATTCCTGCTTGATTTTCTTGCCATGGGGTGCTGTGAACTACTTTTAGAGATTCATACAACATTTTTTTCCAAATCAAAATATTTCCTCTGAACAATGTCATCTTTTCTGTCTGACATTACTACTAATCTTTATTTAGTTATTTACTTTACAATTTCTAGAGGGATTGGATGTGCTCAAGGCACCCCTTTAAGCAACACTTTATATCAACGTTGCATTTATAAATACTTCATGAGGGGCTAATGAATGATTAATAGATGTTTTAATGTATGACCAATCAATTGTAGATTTTGCCATGTCCAACAGACAAGTAGGTTTCTTATAAGCACAGATTATAACCATATCTGACATCTTCTATTGATGGGCTTCTAAATGTCTATAACATACACACTACTCATATCTGTAACATGCTTAAAACATCTACTAATCACTGATTAATTTTTTATAACCTATTTTGAAGCAGAGCCTGCCTGTGGAGTACATCCCTTACTGCTGCCTGTGAGTCTCCATTTCTAAAGGATTGATAATTTACTCATCATCAACGGACTCAGAACTCCTACTAATTTCAGCTCAAACATAAAGCTTTCCTTAGTCAGCTCTAGCATTTTCATCTCAGTCTGAGAAAAAATGTCCCTAGACTGTTTTGTTCCTCAGACTTCTGGCTGCTCTACTCTGCTAATGTGTATTTTGCAAGTTCTGCTATAATGCAATGATTCTTAGGAGGCAAAGCTACTCTAAAATGTATTTTCAGCCTCCTGAACTCAGTTTGATTGCTCTTAAGACAACTGTCCTAGTGATGATGGTTCCCAAAGTTTTTTTTTATACTGTCATCCCTGTGTACCTGGTTCAAAGTGTGCCCTTTCTCAGAAAAGGATAAGAAAATAGAAACTTCACAATAATACAGTGGAAAAGCCATGTCCAAGACAACTTTTAATTCTGGCAGAAGAACACACATTCCATATGGTTGATAAGCACAAGAGTGGATAGGAGTGTTCCTCTGTGGGATTCCCCTAGTCTCCCAAGGTGAAAACCATGACCATGCTCTATGCTTTCTGTGGAGCATCCAGGTAGAATTTACTAAAGCAGGCAGTACTATTTATTTCCTGAAAACTTATGAGTCCTGGAATTAATCATTCACATTTGAGAAGTAGGGTACTGCTTAGTATCATAATTTGCAATTGAATTTTGAATTTTTGGTTGATATCCACTGACCTTACTTACAAGGTTGAGTAAGGTTGAGTATTGTGATTTATTTAGGTATTGAGACCAATTACTTAATGATAAAAACTAAAAAGATTTGCGGATTTTTCTTGGGTTTGGGGTCATCAATAAAATAGTCTCTTTTCTGAATATCCCCAAGTAAACATTCCACTTCCAGTCAAATCAAGTGCTAATCTTTCACTGATTGCAGTACTAGGCTGCTACACCTGTGGCATTAGCACATTGAGCCTAATGAAACATCAGTAACTTGATTTAAAAAAAAAAAAAAAGAGAGAACATAGGGTTAAAAAAGATAATTTTATTCTTCCACATTAACATGGAATTTCCTCTTCCTTTTTTAAAACTATTCATTTTCAAAGCCCCAGAAGTGAGAACCTCTCAGAACTTGAGCTCTTGGAGGAGCAGACATTTTTTTACATGCAATTCAGTGGGTAAAAAACATTAAAATAACATAAACGTTACTATGCTATCATTTTTATGTTATCCAGTTAGCATTATATGTTTATCATGGGTTATATCATGATATTTTATTTCTTTTTTTTCAGCTGGTTAATAATCCACTAGCAAGTCAAGCAGCAGCAGCTGCGGCAGCAGCAGCCATGGGCTCAATAGCAAACTCCCAGGCCTTTGGAAACGCCCTCTCCAGTCTTCAGGGGGTCACAGGCCAACTCGTCACTAATGCACAAGGACAGGTGAGTAGAAGACGGAGCAAACACTGAATTCTGATGGCAGGCTGATCTTGGGACAAAAATGAATTCCGCTTATATGACAGCAATTTGAAAGTGCACATGTTGAAGATAAATAAATATTGATTTGCCAGACAAGGTAAGAAATGGAAAGTCTGAGAAACAGGAGGAAGTTAGGCACTCTTAGAAAGAGTTTTCAAGCTAGAAAAGGCTAAGGGCTTGTTTTATTTTGTTTCAGCCCTTTAAAATGTTGCAATAGTGCAATACCATGGTATTTTAAAAGTCCAACACCCTGTGAAAGTTCTTAACAAACATACCAGCTGTCTTCTTCCACTTACATATGCCTAATAACAGACACCTTTACTAAGGTGGTACTGTGCTTCACGTTTTTGCATTTCTGTAATACTTCATTTCTGAAAAGGCATTAAATATTTTAAGTAAAGGAAAACAAATTGTAATGAAGTATTGGGGGTGGATTTATCTGGGTGGCTTACTTTTTTGCTTATTAACTATGTTTAGCAATTTGCAATGAATATGCCAGCCTGTAAATGCAAATTTGGGAGATTATTTTGGTTTAAAGAAAGTTTTGCAAACAGGAACTTGAACATTGCTTAAGAGTTAGTGTGTCTAAGAGAGAGATTGTGCATTACCTACATTTTGGAGCTATCCATTTGTTCAAACTATTTCAGTTTCAGTCTTAATATGATGCAGGAGGATATGCATCTGAATCCATATAGATACAGATAATTCCTTTGATACAGCATATTTAAGTGGCATTCAGATTGTGACCACTGTCATTCTTTATTGCATTTATTAGGACTAAAAATAACACAATGTCTTGTTTGTCTGCAACAAATCTGTCAATATAACTAAATGTCATTATTCTAAATGCTACAAATTTGGCATAAAATGATATCCACAGCGTTTGTGTGGCTGTTAGGCCCTGAAAAGCATTTATTGAAATGATTCAGCTTGGATGATATGTGAATCTAAAGTTTAGTTTCTACTCTTACTGTTTACTAGTGAGGAGAAAAAAAAGGAAGAGCAGCTTTTCTCCTGGTAATTTTCTGTTAGTTAATTGGAACAAGAGAGAGATATTTTTTTTTTGGCACATTAAAAAATAAGTCAACACTTTATTGGACCCGCCTGTTTTTTTAAACAGGACACATAAACAAAGATGCTTCCTGAGCTTCACTATCACCATCCAAGTCCCACGAAAAAAAATGCTGACCTTGTTATATTTACTGGGTGGGTGCAGAATTGTTCCATCACTACCCCGAGGGTTGAACGATGGAGCTTGTCAAAGTGAGGCCTTATCTAATGAATCATCTTATCGCAGGTGCACACCACACATATTAAAGGAGGATTGTATGAACAATGTGCCCTCTACAATAACCTTTCAATGTCTGCTTTAACCCTTGTTTCAATCCCTTTTCATCAAAGGATCGTTTTATGCGGCCAGCTTTAAATGGAGGCTCTCAAAAGCCTATTAAGATTTCTGGAGGGATGGGGTATTGGTTTGGAAGAAAAGTTGGTTATAATACCTATAACTCATAGTCAGATCAGCTCCAACCTAGAAGCCTGCTTGTTTCTATCTCCTCTGTGCTCCAGAAGTGGTTCACAGTTGCCTTTCACGAGCCACTTGACACCAAAGATGTTCATCGTAGGAGCTGAAGTTATCGATGTAGGCTATTTTTTTAATAGTTTTTCCTTTACATGTTCTCCACAGAAAACATAATGTATGTGTGACCATTCACTGTATCTTTTAAAAAAATACCACTATGAAGATATCGCTGAATGAAAGTTTCCCTCAGACTGAGTCTTGTTTATTCCAGACATAATTTGAAGTCCAATAATTCCACAGATTGCAGAGAAGGAGAAAAGAAAGAAAGAATTTTCTCAATTGTTGGATAAAATCACAGCATCTAGCTATCTTCCTAGCTCTTTTAAATAAAGGTTGTCTTTTTATTACTTGTTTTTGTAAGTGTTCCTTGGTTTATAATCAGTATTGCAGAACTTGCCACAATATAGATAAATATTGATAGTAAGTGTATAACACACAGTTTTATAATATTCAGCATAAACTCATATTAGTTAGAGTCCACTTCTCAGGCTAACTGTCTTGAAACAAGAGTATTTAGTATAATTTAACTACATTCCATAAATTAAATTATATTCACTTCAAATTAATAGAATTATAGCACCTAACCAAGAACTAAAAGATGTTTCTTCAAAATTGGGAGTGTAGATGAATAGTAATTTGAAACCCTCCATTTCTGGATAATCTGCTTGGTCATTAAAGAGCCAGATTTGCACTACATGTTAAGAATGTGCCCTTTGAAAATTGCCCCTTTCAAGGAATCACAGGCATGATACCCAAAACTCACTCCTGAAAATATGACGCTGGATGACTTACCAGAATGTTTGTATCTGCAATCTTTGTAATTACACACTGTTTCTGTTACAGAAATTCAGGGCTTGTAAATGTCCATCTGTCTAGCTAAATATATGGTGATCAGTAATCCCTGGAGACATTAAGCTATAGGTCAGATCCGAGATCCTATGGCAAATTTAAAGGAAATGATCCTTTAAATGACATATGGCATGGCCCTAATTCCCAATAGTCTTGGAGTTCCTACAATTGCAGAAACAAAACCATATACATTAACAATAATTTATATAACATATTTGTTATTTATTTAATTATTGAATTCACAGTTATGGCAAGTTGATTTATTTTTCTTCTTTTGCTTTGAATGGCAATATGAACTGTAATACCAGAGCTTCCCAGGACCTAGCCAAAAGATCTAATCCATTGAAATAATATGATTAGATCACCTGATTAATTTGATATAGTACGGGTAGAGGACTCCAAATCAAATTTTCATTTTCAGAGGCGTATTATGAAGAGCTATTAGCCCGTGTAACACTGCTTGCATTCTGTTCACCCTCAGCACTTTCCAGGAAGTGTTTGCAGCACTGAGCTTTCATATCTTAAATTTAAAGGCCAGGGCAGCAGGTTTGCCCGATTGTACCCTGTCAGTAGATTTCAGAGAGACTCTCTACCAATTCAGCTTCAGCCTGCCCTTACAGTAGGACCCTAGTGCCATTGCTACCCTAGGATTTTTCAGTGGCTTAACAACCCAATATATCTCTTTTTTTACACTGGTTTTGCAAATGAAAGAAAAAAATCAGGAGTTTTGTGTGGATTTTACTACGTTTATTAAGTATGTGAAATGTGTGCTTTACCTGTTTTTGTAATATTTGTAAGGAAATGAGCCACAAAAATATGAAAGCAAGGTTGATGAATATGGTTTCTTAATTATTATCGGTTGCATTCATATATGTCTCTTGCCTTCAGCAGGATCAAATACATTTTAACTGTGGGTACTGAGCAAGTTTAGTTTCTCTTTTGGAAAGACGGGAGTTGTCTAACAGGTGAAGAATACTTAATTCAAAATTTTAATTTAAAAACTTTATTTTGCAACTTAATTCAGCAGTTGCAAAATAACATTTTACCATAAAAGAAAAGGGTAGCATGATAAAGGTTGTCATAATGAACTGCTTTATGGATAAATAGGTCAATAGTCTGTTTCCTGGGAGATTAAAAGGAAAATCTAAGCATATATGGTTTAATTGTATTGTCCACACTTTAATTGAACAGTGAATTAATTGGGATTGCTCCATTATAATCTAAGAATGCCCCTGAAGGAACTTGGGCTTCATTGTGCCCGTGCCTTGCTCTTTAGATGTGAAAACCTTCTGTATAAGAAAAGTCTTAAGCACAGGTCCGCCCTGGTACTTAACAAAAAATGACTAATTTTTGAGTGTTGTTGTCCACAAGTGGCTCAGGAAACTAAATAGAGAGAGAGACATTGCTGATCCAATTAGATAATAGGAGTACTTTGGTTCTCATTATTCTGATGAGAGGGTACACATTTGCTCTTTGAGCTTCTTGATGGTAAACGGTGCTAATGAGGCCTGATGGATTCCCTGCTCCTAACAAGCCTCTCAGCAGTGCGAGTGATTACAATGGAGATAGATTTGATGGGATGCGCTCTCTTTTGTAGTGTCTCAGCTGCTGACACTCTGCGACATAATCAGGTCACAGAGCCGGTCACAGCCATCAGCAAAAGCCATAGCTCTATTCCTCATTATTAAAGTGCATTATTCAGTTCCAGGCCTTCACAATACTGCCAAGGGCCTTTTTTCTTCTCCTTTTTTTGTTAAGCATCAGTTCTCAAATACAAGAGTTAATAAAATCATCAGCTAAAGAACTAGTAAATTAAAGAAATGGAAATAAAGTGCTCCCATTCAAATTCATTGAAGGATCACAATTAAATAAGCAGGGAATTTCTCATCACCACACACTGTACAGTACAATGTAATATGTCATGTGCAATAACAACAGGGATAGGATTTAAAAAAATAACATTGTCCTCATTGTGAACTGGCTTGGAAAGTGCTAAAGTACCTTTTATGGTGAAGAAAATTTCCGTCTTCTCAAATATTACATGTGTACATGTAGGTACTATTATTTTCACTGTTTTCTGTAAATACTTTTTTCTGAAGTGAGAACACTTATTTGCATACTATGTTTATGATTCTAAGCAGAGCAGCTGTCTTGTCTTAGTTTAAGTGGTCAAGGCCACAATCTGGAAAATATACAATAGGCCACAGTACTAGGACCTCTTTGTTCCCACAGATAAGACCATTACCTTCTTTTGGAGAGTGAGGTAATTATAAAATGGTGTGGAAAAAGGTGTTTGTAGCCTTTTCCTTCTGTTCTGATGGTGTTCAGTTGAAGCTATCCGCATTCCAAAAGAAAATGCTCTTTTAAAATCTAAGGCAGATTTTAATGCAGTATTCTTAAACAGGTGGGAGAAAAATAGGGGAAATCCTGAATTTATTAGTTAGTTAGTTAGTTATTAACTTTTTGTTTCAGTTTTGTTTCAGGTAAATAGAAATAAGATATTCTAATACAGAAATGTATACCTTTCCAGGGATTTAAACAATTTCTGTTAAATTCCTGTAGTATGTATTAAGTGACAATAGTATAATTTTGTACATAGATAAAACCAAAGGGACTAATACTCTGGAGGGGGCAGGAGGGGCAGGGGTTTTTGGTCTTGGGGGTTTTTTTGTTTGGTTTTTGGGGTTTTTTTGGGGTTTTTTTGCTGTTGGTGTTGTTCAACTCCACAATTCTTCCTCCTTTTTCTTTCTGGTAGAGTATGCTATGGTGAGCAAATGAGCATGTATACACAAAGTTGCTTATAAGTCTTTCAATTCTCTAGAACCACAGATGTAACAACTTTTCAATACCCACAGGTTAAAGTTCAGAGTTGGTACTGCAGAATTAGCAGTCATCTCCAAGAAACGTGTAGAGACTGCTATGTGGCCTAGTTTTCTTTTTAACACTAGCCAAGAAAATTGGTGGCTACCACTGGGAATGTAAGTTGTGACTCCTCATACACTTAAAAGGAGGATGTTAATTGTTTGTCGGGTTTTCTGCTGTTTGTAGTTTTTTAGTTCTTCTGGAAGTTCTAGGAGGCTCAAAATCCTGTAATGTGTAAGACTCATAGAGTCCTTCTGAATATATACAATTCATACTGTTCTTCAGGTGATCAATGTCCATTAGCCTTATCTCTTAACTTGCTTTTCTCTTTCTTGTTACGGTTTCTATATCTCTTTCAGCTATGCAGCTTTAATACAGGGTAACCACTAATATTTTAGCCCTCGCAACATATAAATGTTCACAAAATTCTTAGCAATAATTGTTTGAGTAGTGGCTGCTAACAATATCTTCCTAGGGCTAAGACCTACAGAAATCTGAGTTGATGGTATCAGAATAGCACATATTAAGGATATTTCATTAGAAGCCTGAGAAATTAAAAGAGACACATTTTGAGGGAGGAGCTAGAGGGAGGGTGTGACAGTCTAACAATACTAGCGTTTAAGAACATTCCTTGGAAAACCCTTTTCCAGGAGAATCTGTTTTGACAGACCTTCGTATTAATATACTGAATTTCTGCCGGCTGGAGTCTGACTCTCTATTTTCCCCCTCAAAGTTTCACTGTGCTGAATACATGCGGTTTTGCCATTTGCAGGAAGAAAAGGGAAAAGAGAAAAGGTCAGTTGTAAGGGAAATTTTTTTTTTTTCCACTGGTTTCCCTCCCCACAGCTATACAGGGAGGGTGTTTGTCTAATTACCTCCCATATGAATTTGAATCAAAAGACAAATAATTCTTTTAACATATTTTTGCTGACCGTGTCTTTATTTTGCTGCACTATTTATCTAATATCAGTTGTATCCACAGTAGCATAAACGTAAAAATGCATGGACCAAGCTCTCCGGTCATGCAAATTGGTAGTTTCATGAAGTGGAAATGGACTGAGGCAGAGTGACTCTAACTTAAACCAAGAGCTGACTAGCCTGTTTTGTCTATTTTAGGCAGTGATCACTGAAAGATTGAAAGGATAATTGTGTAATGAAATTTCTATCAGGCTTGGAAATGATCCACACCTATCCAGAAAAGCCACTGAAATTTCTTTTATCTAACTTGCAACAAATCTTACTTTTGGTACTAAATTTCACGCTTCAGACTGGAGCCTCTTGCCTGGGTTTCTGCCGAAGGTGCTGTGTCTTGGACATAGATCTTTTCAGAGGTGCCCGAGTCTTATTTTCAAAAGCAACTTTCATACCTGTAAAAGCCTGCGTTTCCTTCAATCAGAGTTACGAATCTGAGTGCTTGAAGGCATGTCTATGCACTGTAACACAGCATTGCCAGAGACAGTTCATTTATATGTCTCAGTGCTGTACTAGCACAGATTGCAGAAGCCAAAACTCTCGGTAGTATGTTGTTATGGCTGGACTAATTAATTCTGCTTCTCAACAAGGTGACACAGGATCTGGTTCATTAGTTATTAGCTCTGAGGTCTTGCTAACACACTGTATTATGTAGAGTAAATATACTTTGAAGAGACCCTTAAAAGCCTGAAGCATTTAGGCACTTTTGAAAACGTTACTATTCTACATTAATTATTTCAAGTCAAGAGTACTGGACGTATCTGTCCTTTTGTCATTGCCTTCTTAATTACTTTTTCATGGAGGAGAAAACCAAACTTACTTCTAGTTCAACCTTAATACCATTTTCATGAAAGCTAACCAATAACAAAAAGAAGAACCTACCACTCCTATAATCTGTTCATCTTAGCATCATGAGGTGGTTATAAGCATGAAAAATTTTCATTGTTATCACCAGTGACATACATCACAGTCAATGAAATCTTTCTGCTCTACAGAGGTTCTTACATTGCTCTCCTTATCATCATATCTTATCACCTTCCAGTAAAGCATTAAGAAACATGACTAGTGATAGCCACAAATTGGTCTTCCTCTCAGCAGAAACTTTGTAGAATAGCGCATTGCACATTTGATAAGGGCATTTGGCTTTGTCTGTCTTTGTTACAAATTTTTTTGTTTGTTTGACTTTTAAAGTTTTGGTTTTGTTTGGATTTTAAAATCTTTATGAAGGGGTTTCTTAGAGATGCATATTGCTTATATTCACATCAGAGAAAGGCAGACAACAGAAGGGTATTAGCTTTTGCAGCAGAATGTGGTGAAGCCAAAGATGATAAACCCAGGAATGTTCCTCAATTGCTGCTGGAATCCATTCCAAGTCCTTGACCTTCCCTTTTCTGTGCACAGAGAAGGTTTGACTGTTGTTATCCTGGAAGACTGAATTTGGTAACTATAGATTTCATCCACAAGCTTTTGCTAGCCATTTAGATTCCTGGGAAGCAGGCCACAGAAGGACTTGAAGGCAAAGACTGAAGTTTTCCTAAGTACATTGAAAATTCTTTAAGAGGACATAAGCAAAGCAGCGGACAGAGTTGATGCATGTAGGTGGTACCAAAAAAAGGGCTTTCTATATTACTGATGTTTCCCAAACAGTGGAAATGTCATGCTTGGGAATATTGCATCACTTCAGGAGTTGACAAAGTTGAGAAAAATTTGAGGCCACATCAATGTCTGAACAGAGATTATGGAAATACTCCTATATAAGACTTGCCTCAGAGTGGAATCTAAGACTATTCTCAATTTTGGACTTCTTATGAGGGAATGCTATGCACGGTGGATTATAGAGAGGCTGTAGGAAAGAAGAGGCAAGAGTGGACCAAATGTGAGAATTTGTTATCTTTCTAAATGTGCCTCATAATTTCTGAAAAACTCCAATCATAGTACTTTGTGTAACATGGTGCTCAGTCTTGTTTAGATTTTATCTAACTTATCCTGTATATAGTATATGCTTTATCCTAGTGTCAGAATTTTACAATCTGCTCAATTGACATTGATAATCAAAACAAACAAAACCAAAAAAGCTTGTTTGGGCAAAGGGGAAAAGAAGACAGATCGCTCTGTCAAAAGTGCAATTTAATGTAAAATGCTTAATGTTTTTGGTCCTTGATTCACTGATAGAGCACTCCTGCTGTTTTGGTGAGGTTTGGAATTTCTTAAAAGTTACAAATCTTCATGCATAAATGAAGGCCATTTTCTTTCTTATTGAGCTGCAGTCTTGACATTTGCGTGTGTATGTCTGAGAGATACAGGTGAGGAAAGATTTGGTACTCCCATGTTTGCAGTGCAATCAGTATTTGTCTGAAATCCGAAAGAATAAGGAGTGCAGATATTTTACCAACATCTTCTGAAGAATTTGAAAATGAAGAAATATGTCTTCCCCAAGCTATGTTCACACAATGAGGAGAAAATTGCAGAAATACTTGGTTGACTCATTTAGTAGGAGGCCGACCACTGAAATATATTCATGCAACATTCACAGTAATAACCAGCCAGATGCAGACCCATAGCTTCTGCATGCAGATCCACAAGCTTCCAAATAGCACACTGAACTGGAATTGTCCTGCAAGAGGAAGGATTCGCTGTCTTCTGATTTGAATCTAGTGTATTGCGAAGAATTCTGTTATGTCTTCTCCTATGTGTTGATCTGTGAACAGTGACAGGGAAAGTTCGTGCAGAAAAAAATCACAGTCCCAACCATGCATGGACACTTGATCTATTTTTCCCAAAGTATGTCTCAGTTTGTCATTTTTTTTCAGATGCTGACAGTGGTAGGCTTCAGTGTGTATGTATGCAAATGGCCCAGATATCAAAAGGAAAAAAAGGACTTTGAAATATCTATGCCAATGTATTAAATATATATGACTTTAAAAGTACCTTTTCCACTTAAACTTCCTTCTTTATACATTAATTAAATATTATCTAGTATCTAGTATCTAGATAAGTATCTCTCATAGAAGATTAATGTATTATTGTCACATAATAATGGAAGAGAATGACAGAATCTCTTTCCTTAAGTGCAAAGATGAATTTATTAATATAAAGAAAACACTCACAGCCCTTGAGCAACTCTGTTTCTGCTTCATAGAGAACCTCTGCTAGACTCACTTCATGTCTAGCTTCGTGCTAGAGATTCAAGGAAGCAATACATATATCCTGCCAGTTTAAAAATCAATCCTCTTTTCAGGGGATAATTTAATATCGAGACATGATGTACGCAATATCCAAATATACATTCATTTTCATGTTTGATGCATCAAATGCTCTGACATAGCCAGGTTTCAAAATAAATGGTTTGTTTTAGAGGTTGGATGTGTCATATTAGCATTCACCCAGCAGATAGAGGGATAGATCAGAGAGTGATCAGGATATCAGGGAGACAGTTTAGAGAGAGATGAGAGAGGCCAGGTACACCTTGTAATGTTAAAAAAGGATAGCTAGCTAACAAGAAAGAAATTGTATAAATAGGTCACTGCAGCCCAACTAAAAAAAAGTGTAATTTTAACTTGTTAGTAATTATCTCCAGGAGCCTAATCCACTCCCTTCTTTGAGGGCTGTTCATTTAGCCATGTCTTATTTGATAGCACAAATACACAGCCTCAAAGATAAAACATTATATCGGACTCATGCAGTGTACTAGCTTTAAGGGGGAATCAGCACCTCTTGCCAGGCTAAAATTTCCGCCTTCTTTCCTTCTCAATTCTTCTTATTAACCTTAATTTGTTCTCATTTGTTCTGGTTTTGCTCTTTCGGTTTCTTCCATAAGTGGAAGCATAAACCCATGTGGAAACAAGAGTACAGGTGAACAGGTATCTGATGCCAATGTCAGTGACATATCCTCAGACACCTCAAGGTATTCAACTCCCTAGTTTCAGTTTACTTCCCCTGTCTCTACCATTTTCTTTTCTGGACAATTGCTCTTTGCCTCACTCTGTACCTGGGATTCAGTTAGTTAAACATAGGTCTTTAGTCCCATTTCAGACATGGCAAAATACTCCTGTAAGCATCCCATGGCCAACCCAAAAAAATGTTCTTCCCTCTGTGTCTTATTGCCATGTTCTGACAAAATCCTAAAACATTTCAAATAGAGCAGATATCTACATTCTTTTCAGCTGAATTGCTTCCCACTTATGTGAACATATGCATGTGTGAATGTGTACACATATTTAAGTGAATGTATGCTTACCTGGAAATTCACGCTCATCTCCTCAGAAGAGATACAAGTACCCACAGGGAAATGAACTTTTAAATATTTTAATTACCTCTTGAGTCATGTTTCTGTCTTTGGGGTCAGTTGAATCGTTATTCTGGTGACAAATGAAAATAAACTAAACCTTCTCATCTTGGCATGGTAGATGATGTGCTGCTCTGTTTTAGCTCAGATCTGTCTCAAGCGTAATTTTAGATGTGTGTAATCATGACTGTACACAGGCCATAACTGTCTGCATTCTATTAATTTAATCCCCATATTAATATGAGGACTAAAAGTAGGTCTGCATTTTTCTAGGGGTTCAATTTCCCACAAAAAATATACGTAGTGTTGAATGACTGCAAAATGAGAGTTAAAAGATATTGGATGTTAATGCACTGCCCTTTCATTACTAGCAGGTATTATGTAGACTGGTACCACTGATAGCTCTGCACAAGAGATCAGAGTGAAGTAATTAGAAATTCAAGAAAATTGAGGTTTGTTAGTAGAATTGCAGGGAAAATATTTCCCAACATGTGCCCACAGGATGGCACGGTCTGGGTGTTTCCTGACATGCCTATCATGTTGATGATCACCTCCACAGACCCTTTCAAAGTGCTGGGAGGTGGCTTCCATTTCTAGGTATTTAAATCACATCTTCTGGGATCTGCACTATAGATCTCTTAATTTTAATTGTACAGGTACTGATGTATGGGGTTTGTATTTACAGTCTCTCAATTATTATTAGCAACTTGAGTGCACCACTCTGTATGTTTAAATCCATATGTTGCTCTCGTGGATAGTCTTTATACCCCGGAGAATGTCTAATTTCTCTGATGCACCAAAATGTCCCAGCTGTCACACTGATTGCTCAGGTACAGACACCTGTAGGAGAGAGTCACCTATCTTTGATGGCAAGTAGACACCTGAATTTGAAAACAGTTGTTGCTTATACTCATTGTTGAAAGATACTCCTTTAGCTAAAGCAGAAAGTTTAAGAATCAATGCACACAGAGGTTAGATAGATCATAAGGTCATCACCTTTGAATAAGGTTAGCATGTAATTGATATTAGCAAAAAGCGCCACATTCTTCTCTACCACAGCTGAGAATTTTTGCCACAAAAGCCAAGACAAAAATCTGCCCAGAGACTGAGATTAAATATTTAATGACTGTTTACAAAAAATAAGATTTTGAGTTTAAATTTTCTGTTCACAAAGGTCCAAAGAGAAAAAAGCTACCTGATTCCTGTTCACCAGATATAGAAAGGCATAGGAAATCCTGATTCTCATCACTGAAGTCTAAGAGCTGATTGAATATGTTCTGAAATTGCAATTGCAAACTATGTTTTTATAAGAGTATAAGGGGAATGTTGGAAACGAGTACAGAACAAAATCTTGATAAGCTTTTTGCCAGCTTCTCAGGATAATTATTTAAAATCAATAATAATATAATAATTATTACTAATATATTATTATTGATTATAATAATTATGTTATTAAGAATTATATAATTAATAATAATTAAACTACTGACCTAAAAATACTGTTAGTAATATACAGAAACATTTGTCTGTTCAGATAGGTTCATGCTTCTGTACAAACAACGATGGATACTTAGAGATTTGCTTTCATGAAGTCCTTAAAAAACAATGTATTTCACTCTGTATGTTGAGAACGAAATATCACAAGTAAATGTGCTACAACAGAAGACTCTTTTCTGAATACAAATAAAAATATATATGGTAAATATTACTGAGTCGAGCTCCAATTCTCATAACCTGATCCATCAATGGAAAGGGCCCCTCCTAAGGAGCACTTATTGAGGCAAGTTGTACCCTTGGCTCCCTCTTGCCTTTTATTTCTCCTTAAAATCATATGCAGTGAAAAGAAGGAGCAAACATGAATGATGCATTCCTGATTCACTAAATCACTGTGGTCTCTGGCAACAGCACAAATGTAGAAATGTTTAAATCGGCCTCATACTAGCCAACAATTGATGCAAAACGAGACCTCAAAGAACACAGAGTGAGGGGAGATGAATGAGTACTGTGTCAAGAAAGCAATTTCTCACTGAGTTTGCACAGAATGGAAATTTTACTTCCAAGGGATGGTTAGGGAATCTTTCTAATAAATCTTCAGTCTACAGTCATTGCTGTGTCCTTTTTTTAAACTTACTTTTTAAGAGCTGTGTAAGTTATACCCTCCCCAGTGAAATATGTCAAGATATTACCAGTCAAGTTGAAGGAATTTAAGTGAATTATCTCTATCTCTGTGTTTATATTTGTAATAGACATGGATGGTCAAACAGATTTCATTTTGTGCATGTGTTGAACATCTTTTCAACCAGTGAGGTCTTCTCAAAGCCTTGTCTTATTTTAATAGTAACTCATAAAAAAAAAAATAAAGAAAAGTTGAGTCTCATTCCCGGAAAAAGTCTCTGTGATTTTATTTTAATTTTTAGGGTGTTTTAAAAAATTATTTTCCCCTCCTTTTATGTACAGCTGAGATTCAGATGGTCAGTAAAAAAGGCAACATTTTGTTTTCCAAATGACCTAGGGACTGTAGGTCAATGTTAGAATTGACTGCTCAGCAGAGTCCTACATCTCTTTCAACTCCTGATTTGAATTCCTTTTCCCTAATTTTAACCACATGAAAAGCAACTTAGGCTGCATCCAATCTAAGCTAGTTGTTAGTGTTTTCTGTCATCACTGAAACAAATAGACAGTCTCAAAAAATAAAACATAGGACGGATCTAAGGCAGGCATTTTAAGCTTCAATGAATTATCTTGCAGAGATTTTTCACTCTCTACAATGAATAGAGAGAGTCTTGAATGTCAGTCTACAACTAGATTTCTAATGCTAGGTGTCTAACATTAAATTACATCAATTCCATGCTTACAATACTACACAGTAGTTATTTTTAATGATACTTGAGTCCTTTTGGTAATGTTATCCTTAAGCTCACCATGGCAGTCAAAGTAGTTTTAACTCAGTTCCTGGTAGCAGCTGAGGATTGACATCCAGAACTTAGCACTGGCTGACCTGCCTTAGTTTTTGAAAGAGTCTAGAGGCATTCTTCTTTTTTTTTTTTTTTTTTTTTTTTTTTGGTGAAAATTGTGTTCCTGTTTTGTTTGCTTGCTTCTTTGTGTTTCCCAAATAAATAGAGACCAAGGTAATGGTGTCTATCTGAATTATTTAAAGTGTACTTAACTTTACTGATACTTCAGCTAAGAGATGGTTTGCAATGTGAAGGGGAGGGTCTTTCTGCAGAGTGTCTTTTCTTTCGAGTAAGATTAAGTATTCCATCTGCAGGATGATGTTACTTTAAAATCAGTTGTGCATAAATGAACACTTTATATCTCTGAGGTTCTCCTGGTTTAAAAAAAACCCCTTTGAACCTGTAGAAGAGGGGAAGATGTCTCTCCTTTTGACAGATTGCTTTTTGCATTTCTCTGGCCATTTACCCTGCTGTTTTGGTTAGAATAGAAAAGGGATATACTAAGTCTTCAGACCACAGACCAACATAAATGTATTTCCAGCACAGCTCCAACCATCAGATGTCACAAGTGTCATGAAAGAGTCTTATCATGTAAAAATTTCTGTCCTAAAAAGTAATCTAAACTATGCCATCATAATTATCGTCAGTTTTACCAAATATTTGTTTTTACTCCTAGATATTATGTATGCTTAGAAGGGGAGGCATATCTTCTAACTTGATTTCACATGTTCTGCATTTGTTTAGAAATGCAACTTGAATGTTGTTCATAGAATTCTCCTGATTTGTTAGCATCAAAGAGTGTGCCTTATTCTATATTGTGGATGAGGTCATACTATCAAACAAACCCTGTAAGAAACAAGTGTCCTTTCTACCCAGGGCTTGACCCACTGCACTCCAACGTCTCCCACAGGATTTGTACTGAGCCTATGGGATACAATATAAGTTTTTCACTACAGTGTCACTTTAATAGCGACCCAGAGAAAGAAGTTCGCATCTTCACTTTCCACCTCTCCGGCCACTGTTTTGCATGACAACTTTAGGTTCTTGTCAATTAACTCTCTTAATTGGTTTCTGTTTCATCTCAAACTATGACCTTTTGGCCTTGCCTGCTGCACAGCACTGTTTATTCAAAGCATTTGATTTACATGAACTTTCTATCAAAATCATCCCCTTGAAAGGGAATATATATGATAAGGAGTTTCAATACCTGTGCTTTTTTTTTTTCTGTGTTATCTCTTGCGGCTCACAGCAGAACCTGAATCATCATAAAATTGCACCATAAGTTTGTGTTTTGTATGATGAACTTCTTTAAAAGAAGAAAAAAAAGACAGAACACTGTCAGATACCTGGCTGTATCTTAAGAAAAAGAAAACAAATCCAAAAAAACCCCAACAACCCAAACCCCATGACGATCATGGATAAGAACAAGATGTTCATCTCTTAAAAATAAAGGTGGTGCAAATTCTTAGGTATAAACTCATCAACATAATTCTAAAGTGTTATGGTCTTTGTTGTGAGAAATCCTGTGGTCTCCCCCTAAAGAACATTAAAAAAACATTACTGACAGGAAATTGAAAAAGTAATATATGTCTGAATGAATATGACAACTTTTTTCTGATAGAGCAGATAGATAAATGTCACATACAAGTTTAAAAATACATTTAATTTTGCCACCACAATGGATATTCTCTTCATAAAATATATATGAATAAGGTTTGAATCATAAAACTTGACTGTGATAAACAAATGCATATTTGATAACTTTCTCCTCTTCTTTTTTTTTTTTTTTTTGAGATGCTAATTCCTTTTTTGAGGTTATTTGTTGTTTACACATCTTTACATTTTCATTTCTGAGTGAAGCAGCATGGGTAACAAATCTTATGCACATTTAGCCTAGATAAACTTTCTTTTTAATCTGAGAAATGGATTTGGGGTTTGGGATTTTTTTGTTTTGTTGGGGTAGGGGGATGGGACTTGTTTGGCTGGGTTGGGGTTTTTTGGTGTGGGGTGGTTTTTTTTTTTGTTTTGGTTGGTTTTTTGTTGTTGTCGTGATTTGGTTTGGTTTGGGTTGGGGTTTTTGTGAAGCGATGACAGGGAGGGGGAAATGAAAGGAAAAAGGAGAAGCTGGTAGACTCACCAACTCGACTATCNACATTTAGCCTAGATAAACTTTCTTTTTAATCTGAGAAATGGATTTGGGGTTTGGGATTTTTTTGTTTTGTTGGGGTAGGGGGATGGGACTTGTTTGGCTGGGTTGGGGTTTTTTGGTGTGGGGTGGTTTTTTTTTTTGTTTTGGTTGGTTTTTTGTTGTTGTCGTGATTTGGTTTGGTTTGGGTTGGGGTTTTTGTGAAGCGATGACAGGGAGGGGGAAATGAAAGGAAAAAGGAGAAGCTGGTAGACTCACCAACTCGACTATCATCACAGAATCAGAGAATATGCTGAGTTGGACGGGACCCACAAGAATCATCAACTCCAAGTCCTGTCCTGTCCTGTCTCCAAGCTGCACAGGACAGCTCCAAGACTCACACCATGTGCCCAAGAGCATTGTCCAAATGCTTCTTGAACTCTGTCAGGCTTGGTGCCATGACCGCTGCCCTGGGCAGTGTATACCAGTGCCCAGCCACCCTCTGGGGGAGGACCTTTTTCTAACNCATCACAGAATCAGAGAATATGCTGAGTTGGACGGGACCCACAAGAATCATCAACTCCAAGTCCTGTCCTGTCCTGTCTCCAAGCTGCACAGGACAGCTCCAAGACTCACACCATGTGCCCAAGAGCATTGTCCAAATGCTTCTTGAACTCTGTCAGGCTTGGTGCCATGACCGCTGCCCTGGGCAGTGTATACCAGTGCCCAGCCACCCTCTGGGGGAGGACCTTTTTCTAACATGTAACCTAAACCTCCCCTGACAGAACTTCAGGCCATTCCCTCAGGTCCTGTCACTGGTCACCACAGAGACGAGATCAGGAGGTCTGCCCCTCCTCATGAGGAAGTTGTAACTGCAATGAGGACTCCCCTCAGTCTCCTCCAGGCTGAACAGGCAGGGCGACCTCAGCCACTCCTCGTTCAANGTCAGGCTTGGTGCCATGACCGCTGCCCTGGGCAGTGTATACCAGTGCCCAGCCACCCTCTGGGGGAGGACCTTTTTCTAACATGTAACCTAAACCTCCCCTGACAGAACTTCAGGCCATTCCCTCAGGTCCTGTCACTGGTCACCACAGAGACGAGATCAGGAGGTCTGCCCCTCCTCATGAGGAAGTTGTAACTGCAATGAGGACTCCCCTCAGTCTCCTCCAGGCTGAACAGGCAGGGCGACCTCAGCCACTCCTCGTTCAACTTCCCCTCCAGCCCCTTCACCATCTTGGTTGCCCTGCTTTGGATGCTCTCTGATAGCTTTGTATCTTTCTTCTGTTGTGGCACCCAAACTGCTCACAAGACTCAGGGTGAGGCTGCACCAGTACAGAGCAGAGCGGGGCAGTCCCCTCCCTTGCCTGGCTGCTGATGCTGTGCCTGATGCACCTAGGACATGGCTGGCCCTCCTAGCTGTGCGAGCACTGCGACTCATATCCAACTTGCCATCGACCAGGACCCCCAGGTCCTGGCACTGCTTTCCAGCATCTCATTTCCCAGTATCATGCTAGACATCACTGAGCATTTTGAGCATCATTCAGGATAAGGTGATTGATGAGAAATCCATGCAAGTCTTTTCAGAGCATGGACTGGAGGAAGAATGACATTAGACAGGGCACTGTCTTTTTCCCCCACTTTGCAGCAACTCAACCTAGACACCAGATTGTCCACGTCCCAAGAGGTTAAAAAAAGGTTCTCTGTTAAAAGCTACAGAATAAATGGAAGTTTTATGCTCTCAACAAATGTACATAGGTTTAGGGGAGAGAGAGTTAAGAAAGAAGTGTTCTCTTCCTTTCTTTTTTTCAGGCACAAATTCACTGGGGAAGCAGGACTTTATTCTGTTCCATTGGAATATGGCAGCACATCACCTGTCCTGACAGCAAAAGGGCTTTCTCTGCCTTTTAGAAACAGGGTCTACTTCGGCCTTTACTTTCTCCAGTACCTAGTACATCAGGTTTCAACCCCATAGCTGAGCTCTTGGAGCCTGCCCTAGTGCAAATGCTCTTGGAGACCTTATCAGCAGTGAAATCAGTGAGCTTTGAGGAAATCTATTATGTATCTAGAACCACCCCTCAGAATTTTAGTGTGGCATTTGAATTTATGTTAAAGACTGAATTACAATTACATTTTACTACTTCATTTAACAACATTTTACTATAAATTCCTGCAGCACTATGAGCAGAACTGAATGACATTTTTTTCATCACTGACTTCTGATGGAAAAATGGCATTGAATCTAAATATAAAATGACAAATTTTTTTCAGCAAAAATTTAAAGTACAGTGTCTGGATAAGATTTAAGTGTGCTATTTTTGCATTTTCTGTTTGACAATTTAGTGGTGCTTTTTTCTGATTTAACCTAGAAAGGCTAAAAAGAATATTAAAGATTTCAGATTGGAGCAGAATGGCTCCATCTACCCCGAGCATTTTTTCAGACTTTTATTTAATTTTAAATTGAAATTTGGTTTAAGTGCCATTTTGAAGTGTAAACAAAAATGGACATAATTTCCCACTTTCTTTTCAGAATTACTCATGTGTCATCCACTTGGTTTGCTTGGGGCTGCTCCACTGGGCAGAAATGGCTTCTATATGAACATGGAAAAGGAGGAAGAATCCCTACAGTTTTCTAGTTTCAGCTGAAACCAAAGCCTGTGATAACCCGTCACAACCAGACCTAGGCTGCTCAGGGTATAAGTTAGCCTGAGACAATTCATAATTTAAAAAGAACTGCAGGTTTCATCTAGACCTAGATACCAGTCTGTGCCATTTTTGAGTCCTCGGGGCCACTCCATTCAGGTCAGTAGATTTACTTTTGATTTTTATTACCAAAAATCAAGTCAGAGCCCAATAGTGTTATGGAAACATAGCTCCAAATGAAGATGGAGTCCAGAGATAGTTGGCAAATAAGTCAATAGATGAAATCTCCCTAGAAAATATTACCTGGCAATTGGCAGCAGAGCCATGGGAAACCACTGAGCGCAGGTGAACCACCAGACTATTGAAAGAAGCTCAATGACTCTTGTAAATGACTTCTGGGATTCCAGTTACTCAGTCTGCTCCTGGCTCATAAGATCTACACTGTGATAAAATCCCAGACACTTTTCTTTCCCTGATATTGGGGGCTAAAAAGATCGAGCTATCGTGTATGTCAAGATCAAATATGTTTGCATACTAATGACTTTACCTGAATGAAGTGGAGAAAAAAGGGGGTAGAAGTATGAACAATAAGTATTTCCGCAGCCCTTAGTACACTCAGTGCCACTATTTTGGGATATTGTGCTATCTTGGCAAACAATATTTCTTTTCTGTCTAGCCTTTTCTTCAAAATGTATTGGCACTGTTCTGGTATATTTAAGCATACAAAAGGATCAAAGAGCTTTCATCTTTTAGTGCATTTTACTATGCTCTGCACAGGAAGAAATATTGATATTGTTTCAAGGGCAGTTAATATATTCAATTCTGTCTCAGAAAGGAGCACAATTCCTTGACTTATAAATTTGAAAATCTGCCATTACCTGCAATTAAAATATTCCATATATGAATTATACTATGGCATTTGCACTTCACTTATCTCTTCATTCTTCTGCTGTAATTCCCATATGCCAGGAAATCTTTTCCACTATTGCTCCAAGATTAAATAAGAAGTGCTTTTGGAGGTTTCATATTACTGAGACTGAGTTGGTCTTTTAAAAAATGTATTACAAGAACATTTGTAACTACAATATGCATTTTGACAATATTTAAAACTAAATTTCATTTTGCAGTTGCTTTTTTCTCCTGTTTACATCTGCTTTGTTCTCCTTATAGAAGATTCCACCATTTTTGGTTCTATTTAATATCTTGCTCTTTGGATTGTCAACAGGGAGACTACTTAAAATAAGGTAAAGCCTGAATGAAGGAAGCAACATCTGATGATGCCTACACTTTCATATGCTAAACATATCTGTGGTGAGATTCTCTGGTTCTTTAAAGCACTGAGTATAGTACATCACTCCATGAGGAATCTTCTTGTTTCATTCTGATCTTTTCCACATTTAGGCATTACATTCAAGGAGAGAGAGATTGAATTAGGCGGTGGACTTGGCAGTGTTGGGTTTATGGCTAGATTTGATTATCTCAAAGGTCTTTTCTAACCAATGTGATTCTGTGACTTTTAAGTGTGGATTAGCAAAGCTGAGCTGTGTAAGTGCTCTGAATGATCCTGTGGAGGAACATCTGGGGCTCCTACAAGAGGGCTGTAGCTTTAACTGTGAATGATGTCTTCTGGACTTGGTAAGGACCTCTTTATTTAGTGCAAGTCATTGAGGTCCACTGACATGCCAGCTGCCACAGCTGCAAGAGTAATGTGGAAAACAAGAGCTCTAGGGAAACACTTAAAATAAATTGTAAGCATAAGGGTCAGTTCTAGACTATCACTGCATTTTTTTTCCCCAGTTTTTGGCTATGATTTTCAACATTTTACACCATGTTTAAAATGGCATTAATGTATTTTCCTTTTGTAAAGGAAGAATTTCAGTACTGATGAAGTTAAAGTAGCACACCCTTTGTTTTTCCCTCAGGAACCTGTAATCCAGTAAAAATTATCAGAAAGTGTAGCAGTAGCAACCCACTTGAAAGTCTTGATAGAGTGCATCACATTCTTCAGTCATCTTAACTAAGGAAATGTGAGACTATTACATAATATAACAATTTAATTCTTTAATGAAAAACAAGATTGTTATTTATTGTCTACGGCACCCCTATAATCCTTAATGGAACACATAATCACAGTGGAACACTGTGCCAAGGTCTTATTCTAACATATCAAAAAACCCCATGGCCTGCCCAAAATTACGGAAAATGTAAGTATAAGACAAGTGACAACAACACAGATAGAGAAGGGATTCTGGAAACAGCTGATTTTCTGCCCTTATCCTTCCCTTTCTATATACACAAAAAAGTAGAAGAGCCCCGCACCTTCGGTGCTCTGCAGATCACAGTTGAAAAGAAAATCCTTTTAGGACTGCTAGAGAGACAACATTCAAGAATAGAACATTGTCTGTGATCTACCTTCCACTGAACAGGCCTCAGGGATATGAGCTCTGCTGAAAGCAGAAGTTTGAATAAAGTAGTTCAAATTCATATAAAAATATATAAACAAATTTCAATTTGCCTGTCTATATCAGGAACATGTTGCTTCCACAGAGTAGAAATGTAGGTGCTGAAGATGGGATTACCTCAGGGCCACTGCTGCTTTTAATAAGAAAATCATAGTTATTTAACTCTTCCTTAAGCAGACCTATGGACCAGGCCTGAATGAAACTGGTAATTGAGATGCATGTTCTCCTCACAGTTTCATAAACACAGTCTCTTGCTATGTCTTCCTTAAATTTGAGAATCTTTTAGTTAGATTTAACTGTAATTTTTAAGTATTTGTTTCAGTAGGAAGATCTTCAATATACAAAAATTAATTGGTAGCCCTGAGAAGGACTCAAATGGCCAATGGAAAGGGAGCAATGACTGAATGCTGGGTATTCATCTCCAGATCCACAGGCAGCTACCTCCCGAGTTAAGTGTCATTGCCTCAGGATAATGTTTTGCTCTGAGAGAGGTGTTAAGACTAGTCATTTGTTGTAGATAAGTATCTGTATTACAGAACTTACAACTGTAATTCCTATAGAGTGGTGTTCAAAATGGACAAATTTAAGCCAAGCAGTAAGATGTGAGCAGAGCTCCTTTCTTTCCCTTCCATCTGTCAGGTCAGGTGAAACACATTAATGATGCATTTGATAGTATGCAATAATATAGCCACTGTGTGTCGTGGTTTGAGTTGGTTACGTGCTAAGTCTCTAAGAAATCTATTATTTTGCATAAGGGGAAATCGATGATATTGAAGAAAACAAAAAAAATAATCTGCAAAAGGGGAAATCAATTATATTGAAGAAAACAAAAAAAATAATCTGTGAGGCAAAACAGGCATGCAGTTGGGTAAGTACAGTATAAAGAAAGTTTTATTACTAACAGAAGTAAAGACAAAAGAAATTATAGAAATTAAGGCAATAAAACACACTCCCCTCTCTTCTAACATCCCCCTCTATTTACCAAACTTGCACAAAGGATGACACAACATGAGATTTTGGTCAGCGATGCAGGTTTTAAAAGTCCCTTTAATATTTTGAAGAAAAAGGAGGTTTTTTCTTTTGCTTAAACATGGTTTCTAAACTGGCACTAGCAGACAGACTTCTCTCATGAAAATTCTGAAGTCTCTTTCACACTGCCATTCATAGGCCACACATGGGGCGTCTCTCATTTAAGGCTAAACTATTCTAGCTTGAAAGCATCGGCTCTCTTCTTCACAAAATCTCTGAAAGTTTCTTACAGTCTCTCACAGCTCTTGGGTGACTTGGCGTGGCCACTTTTTTTTTTTTCCCTGCAGGTTGCACACGGAATTCTTATCTCCCCATGTCTTTAAATGGATTAAAGAGAAAAACAGGTTGTGATATTACAGCTTTATCACGGCCTGCAAAAGATATTTTTAAGCTGCGCGCGAAAGATGCGGCACCGCCCTCCTTTCTCCCGTCGCCATCTTGAGCTCCATCTCACATAACTTTCCCTTTCTCTCTGACCTTGACGTCGCTATGTTGCAAAGTTGCTGCTTCTCGGGCTTATGTTGGAGGGAAAGCCTCTTTCTCTTTATGCTCCGGGCTGCGTGGTGTCTTCTTCAGTCTGGTATAAACTGTGTTGGCTGCAGAGGGCTCTGCGTGCTCCGGCAAGGTCTGCGCGGGGCCGGGGGAGGGGGGTGGGGAAGGGAAGCCCCTCAGTCTCCAGAAGCCGCGCCGGGTGGTCTCGGCTCTGCTACAGCTCATGGTTGTTTCTCAGCTGCCCGCGGCTCTGGGACAGTTCTCCCGCAGTGTCTCCGGCCCCGTGCCCCGGCACTGGGGGAGAGGAAGGCCCGGGCCCGCTGCAGGAGACGGAACCCGCAGCCCATTCCTCTCCCCGCAAATTCAGAAAAGCGCAATTGGCCAAAACACACGTCAATCAACTCAGCTCCAACCCACGACACTGTGTTTTCAAGCACTGAAGCGCGCATTCGTGCTACTGCTACTCAAGAAGAAAATCCAGTGAGTGTATTTTTATCTTTGACATAAAAATACCCTACTTTTTTGGTATAGCTTCTTCATAACTCTTAGGTATCCTTACAAAAATTACTTAAAGCTTAAAGGAGTACTGGCGATGAGGTTAATAGTATTTATACAATATGTATCACAGGTGATTGAATGGAGGCCTGGAATTTAAGAAACTTTTCAAAGGTAAACTGATTGGCAGAGCAGTGTGCTGAACCAGGAGCCAGAACTAATTTCACAAGGTAATAAGGACTAAGGCCTGGCTTGTACTTGGTTGGAGGATTTTCAATGGTACTAAAAAGAGCAATCAACCCTGTAATGAATGCATGACAAAAGGAAGTTATATGTGATCTCAGGAAGGATTTTTACTCCTAGAAATTCAGATCTAGAAACTTGGAATCATGACTATTTTGCATTCAAGAATTTACATGTTGTGAAAAACGAAGTTCACGTCTCCTGTTAGGATTTAAAAGTTTAATAATGAAAGGCAGAGATAATAAAGCTTTCGGCCAAGAGCACACCTG
>VZRR01008711.1:1652529-1673465 GCA_013398015.1 Oreocharis arfaki | reverse complement strand
TTCCCCCCGCCCACCCTGCCCGGGCCGCGGCCGCCGGGAGCGGAGGGGCCGCAGCGCCGAGCCCCGAGCACCGTCCCCGCCCCGGGCCGCTCCCCGCTCCCCCCGGCGGGGAGGGCAGCGTGCGGGAGGAACAATAACACTTAATCACATCTAACGGGGTGAAACGGGGCAGCTCCGGCCCCGGCAGCCGGGTGGGTGCTGGGGGAGGCAGGGAAGCAGCAAAAACTTCAAGGGATCGCCAGCGAAACGGCCTTTTCTTCTTCTTTTTTTTTTTTTTTCTTTTCCCCGTTTCTTAAGCAGAACCTTGGAGAAAACAATACCCAACCCTCCTGCCAGCAGTGTAGGGGGGAAAAAATTACCTTTAGGGATCCTGCGAAGCGACCCGAGCGGGGAGCGAGCTCTCGTCTTCAATAACCAGCAGCAGCACGCGAGTGGACAGGCGCCTTCCCACTGCTCTGCCAACACACCAACCCTCCCGTACCTGGGAGCAAGAGGGATTTGGGATGTGAACAGTGGGCGATACATTGTTTCTGAACCGTAAAACTGATTTATTTCATTGGTAAATCTCCGTGAGCTGCGGCGCCGCGGCCTTGGGGGCAACGGGCCTGCGGCCGCCCCTGCGCCGGGCAGCGAAGCCCGGCTGCCTCCGCAGCGGGACCGTGACCTCCAGCTCTCTCCAGAAGGATTACAGCAGCAGGAGAAGGAGATATAACCCCCAAAAGCCCGTTTTTTCAGTCGGCTCCAGGAGCAGGATGAGTGTGGCGTGGGGACCAAACCAGGAGTAAACAGCCGCTGTTTGTAAACAGCCCCAGCTGAGGACACGGAGGAAAAGCTCCAGGTTAAAACAAGCCCTGCGTGGTCACGGTGCCTCTGAACGGGCAGGGCCCTGAGAGGCAAAGCTCTTAAAGGCAGCCTTGGTTTGGAGGAGGGACAGAAGGCGTTTCACCGAAATTAGCCCGTTTTAGAGCCCTTTGGCTGCTCTGTAAATACAACCACAGCGAGGGCTGGGTTATGTCTTATTTTAAAACAAATTAGGTTGAGACAAAAGAGATGCAATGAAAAGACGAAATCAAGTAAGTTTATAAACAGAAGCACTTCAAAGGCTGCTGGAAAGCTGCAGAAAATAGGAGGATTTTGTTTAAAGAAAAGAAAAAATCTGCTGGTTATTGCCCATCGATTTCAGTGTTCCTGCGAGCAAAAGGAAACTCTTTTGTGCCACCTAATGTTAAGTACCGATCACTGTTGTCTTCTTCGCTGCCCGTCATCCATGGTGAGCGTGGGGAGGCCTCGGGGTGCTGAGCCCATCAGGGTGGAGCTCAGCATCCCAAAGTCCCACCAACCCAAGGGCAGGGAGAGGAACTTCAGCTTCACAGTTATCTTCTGAATTTAGGGATTTTTTTTAAAAAAAAAGAACTCAGGAGGGGGTGGAGAGAAGCACGGGGTAGAATCATAAGAATGAGAGACTCCAAATTTGGGCTTTGTTATAAAAAAGTAGCTCCAGAACGAGCACATCCAGGGTTTATATAAGCTGCCCACCACCAAGCTCCATCTCAGCAGCCTCTGGGCTTGGGGGAGCTTCTCCCTCCGCTCTCCTGAAGAACCCAAGTGGCCTGGCCTTTGCACACCCGTGTCTCCCAGCTGGAAGAATTTTGGTGTGTACTTAGCAGCCATTCACATTAATTTGGTATGTAAATATCTCACACAATCCTTTAAAGAAAGGGCTGAAAGCAAGCGTTTCTCTGAAAACAATAAATTGCACCGTTTTTGTGATTTTAATGGTGAGTGGTAAAGATCTTAAACAATTTTTGAGGCTGAATCTTCCATGCTTTTCATATTACACTTAAAAAAAAAGAACCAGAGGCTTCCTTTGCGTTAAATTTTAAATGTTTGTAAGCTGTGCTCTTTCAAGATGGCCAGGACCTGGGAGAGGGTTCTCTTGAAGGCAAAAAATTACTAGGAGTAAGCAGAGGCACCATTTCACTTTATGCTGGTCATTATAGATCATTCAAAATATGGACTAATCAATCCATACCTTGACTGCATCTGACCAAGATGTTTTTAAAATCTCTCAAAATCAAGTATTTTGAATTTTTCTTTCTGTATTTTTAGGTATTGATTCCCTAGGTTCAAGCAGAACAGATGACAGCAACCTGGTCCTCTTGGGCTACATCCATGTACCAAAACCTCCACTGATTTTGGGGCAGATCCACGTGTGAATGGAGGCACATTTAAAACCTCAGTCCTTCCCCCAGGAACACGTGGGCCTGGGGGTTGATGCCCTAATCCCAAAACCTAGACAAAATTCATTGCTTTACTCACCAGAGCAGCTTCCCTGTAATCCAGTGAGCTCACCATGCAAATGGAGTTATTAATTAGTCCTTGCACAATCGAATTCCAAGGTTCCATCCTAGAAAAAAAATATATTATATAATAACATACATGTATAAACAATGTACAATATTTCAGGCAGGTGACCAATCCTGCTCAGTATCCTCCCAAAAATCCCACAGACATCAGGGCTGTACATTTGTACTCACTTTCCCCTTTTTCCAGCATCCTGTAACCAATAGACTGGAAAGGCTCCACAGCAATTACATATTTAGGATATGTGATAGCTGCAGTTAAGATCTTTACGACTGATTGCAGGATAAAATTTACTTCAAATGTGCAAGAGCCCATTTTTAAACCTCAGTCTTTCAGCTGCTTTGCATTAGAGATATTCCAAAGAATCAAAAGCAATTAGAGCGTGCAAAGTCTAAATGGTAAATAATTTCCAAATCAAAACCTTTATTAAAGCAATAAGCATCTGTTTTTGTTAACACTGTGAGAGATAGAAAGGGCCAAAGTAAGGAACTCTTGGTTTGATGTCATGGAGAGAAAGCCAGACTTCTGTGCTGAAGAGCAGTACAGGAAATCTCACCCCGAGTGGGGTTTGGGTTGGGTTTGAAAGACTTGGGAAAGCAGGACAAGCAAAAGGATTTTAAACTGCCATTTTCTGTGGTGGGGATGAGTAGGGATGGTTTGCACACGCCAGAGATGGGATCTGTAGGTGGATCCGTGGCTCCCGATGCCCAGCGAGCGCCTCGGCGGCTTGCAAATATTTGTAGAATCCCGTCCTTAATTAGAGTGGTAAAACAGTATTAAATCTTGGAATGGGAGAGAAAGAGGAGAGCGAGGAAGAGCTGTCACTGGTGAGAGCCTGTCAACAAGAAGTTAAAAAGCCAATGGTAAATCTCATTTCTGGGAGCTCCGGGTTTGCGGAGCCATCGACCGGCGGCTGCGGGCTCAGCGGCTCCTGATCGATGTTCTGCTGGCACAGAGCACCACGCCGAGGAGCTGGGGGCTGCTGGAGCAGCTTTGAAGATGGGGATATTTCAAACAGGGACTGTGGAAAGCTGTGCAGCAGCTCTCCTCACCCCTGGTGTTATTTAGACACCCAAAATGCTGCTCCATTATTCCGTCGCTGGATTTGATTTTATTTTTTTTTTAAATGATGCCAGTCCTTGGCTTCTGTGCCTCGAGTACAAATAATATTTACCCAGCATAGAAGCGCCATTTCTGAACCCAAGTTGTTTTCCTTTTTGGCCGAAGCATGAAGTTTTGTTTTGCATATTCATCTTCAGACACCAGGGAAGGAAAAATCAAATCAGATCAAATCAAATCAAATCAGCCCACAGATCTCACTCACCAAAAAATGCCTGGGGGAGATGAGAGTGTCTGAGCTCCCCTGCCATCACTGGAGGGCAACTGGAGGTAACACGAGCTGCTCCCCATCCAGGGCTTGTACTTCTGTCCAGATTATGGGATTAGTCTCTGTTACATCTATCTACAGTTGGGAACTTGTGATCCAGTTAAAGCAGCTTGAAAGGCGCCCAGCAGGTGCTGGGGGTCCGACCCTGCAGCACAAATTCTGTGAGTTACAGGGGCAAAGCAGGGCTGGCCTTGTGCCGGGCTTCCAAAGGCTCCACACGGCTGGGGGAGACAGGGAAAAAGCCAAAATCCTGCCAGGAAACACTCCCAGACGAGGAAAATCAGCCGCAACTTCTTTTTGTCTTCCCCACCCTAAATCATGAAATGGAGTTGCCAGCGCTTGAATACAAACACTGCCAGACGTGAGTTTGTGATTCTTTGCTGCTCCACACACATCACATGGACACAGGGGATCTCCTACACCTCAGAAATGCTAATTCAGCTCTGGAATTCTGAGTTTGCAGAAACTGTCCTGTAAATGTCACGGGGGATTGCCAAATCTACAAAGATTATAGCTCTGCATACGTTCAGACTATTGATTTAAAACTTTATTATCTTTGATATGAATTCTTCACAAAGGAAACGATTCAGCAGTGGCAATTTTGTCCGTGTAAAGCTTTTGCAGGGCTGAATCCTTCTGTACAATCCTGTTTTCAATAGAGTGGGCAGATCTCTTGTGATGCTACACAAGCACCTTATAAACACAAAATCCTGCCCTGCTCAGCCCAAACTTCTCCCAGCTGCAGCAGAGAGAGGATGTAACACACTCCCAGTTATTCAGCCATGAGGAGTTTTTAATGGAAAATGTAATGATGTGGGGTTTACTCTCGTATGTTCTTCATAGTGTAGTAAAGCTGTAGTAGAGCCTCAGAAAATCTGCCTTTGTAACAAGATCTCTGCAGAAATGAGTACATGGTGATGTGGCTGGCAGTGGTTTGCTCAGAAAAAACATGCAGTTGCACAGTAAGATATTTATAACAGGATTAGCTTTCAAGTACGAGGCCCAAGTTCAAAGATTTTTCAGGATGGTGCACAAGAAAATTACAAACTCTGATTTTTCCTGAGTTTTCAGTTCTCTGTGGTGGAGAACCTTTGTGGTGAAGCATCACTTGGAGCTGTCTCAGCTGGACCTGGGAAAATCGTGGCCCCTTCCCAGCCATCCCAGGATGGGAAAGCGATGAAAGGAAGGGTCCTGGGCTCCCCTCACTGTGATCTGCTCTCCTGCCTCTGGCTCCACGGGGTTGGGTATTCAGGGCACAGCACCTGCACATCTCACATCCACGCTGGCTCTCAGCCCTCTGTGCAGGACTTTTCCTTCCAGGGAACAAGCCCTGTGGAATCTCTCTGAGTGCCACTCCTTGGACAGAAACTGTGCTGGAGCAATTCCAACCCAGCCTGGCAAGAGGGAGCAACCCTTTCAGGCCCTCCATCCTAAATCCAGGTTAAAAACTGAACTCTGCCTTGTTACAGAACTCCATCCTAAATCCAGGTTAAAAACTGAACTCTGCCTTGTTACAGAACTCCATCCTAAATCCAGGTTAAAACCTGGACTCTGCCCTGCTTCATGCCCATTTCCTGTGCTGCACACCAGTTTAGATGATCTCCAAGTGCCAAACTCACTGTGAACATTTCCAGCTCTGTAACATTCTTCATCCTTGACTATAAAATACTTTTGCTGGTTTGTCCAATATAAAGCACATCAATTGAAAGAATACCAAATGATTCTTTTAGCAGAAAAGCCTTGAGGTTTTTTTCCTTATTTCCTTCAGAAAACACATCCACCACTCATCCTGAGCTGCTGCTACTTCTTGTGGGCACAGAAGAGCTAAAAGAGGTGAGTTCAGTGGGTGCCTGTTTCCATCCCCATCACCACGACTGTCTTCCCAAGGGATTTATTCCGTGCCATTTCTTCCTCTTGCCCCAGCCGAAGCCAGGAAAACGCGCTGTGGGAATTGTAACGCCTCATATATTCCAAGGGAGAGGATAATAAACTGGGCTGCTCTGACCTTTTTGGGATTGGTGCTGTTTGATCCCTCGTGTCCACAGTGGTGACCTGGGGGACGCCAGGCAGCGGGGCCAGTCCAGCTACAGCACAGTGGAAAGGTTAAAGTCAGCGTTTATGGGTCCATTAAATGTTTATGGTCTTTCACAGGCCATGCCAGGCATTAAAATTATGACACCTCGTTCCCATAACAAACACTGGAATGAGAAGGGAAAATGGCAGGGCATGAGGCTGGTTTGAGGTGCTGCAATGAGGGCACAAAACCAGCACAATATTCACTCACTGCTGTGAAACAGCCCGAAAGGAAGAGGGGGCATCACGAGCCTGAGCCGTGCCCCGAGTGACATCGCAGCACATCACCCAACCAAAGGCTCCAGCGATGTCCCCTCCCCAGCACTGACCAGCTGCAGCAACTGAGAAGCCCAAACAGAGATTAGACATGTCCATCATCAGTCCTCGGAGGTTTTAAACTGAAATGCAAAGAAATGAACCATTTTGGAGGCTGCCAGCACAGAGCTGTGCTGCTGGGACACCTCTCCCGTTCCACGGGGCTGCTCAGCCACCACGAGCTCCTCGCTCGGCTCTCACACCCCACACGGGGGTTTACAGCGAAAGGAAGGGTCCTGGGCTCCCCTCACTGTGATTATTATTATATTTATTATTATTAATAATTATTATTATTATTATTTTTATCTGTTCTAAATACGTCACATCTTAATTTCACTCTGTGTCCTAAGATGCCCGTGGTACATTGATGAGTGTCCATGGACAGGGACAATTTGCAAACATCCAAACAGCCTCAAAGGTCTCATCCCACCACTGTAAAACTTCTGGTTGTCACCACAAATGGCTGGATTTACACCGAATTTTCCTGGCAAGAAAAGAAACTTTCTGTCAACTCTAAAGGATGAAGAAGCTCAGTCTGGAGACAAAACCTCCCAAACCTGCAGCAGCCCTGGGCTCCTGTGAGCTGCTCAAAGACTGAGCTTGAGGTAAGTCCCATTTAAGACGAGCTGTGAAAATAAAATATGCAGAATCATTAAGTGTATTATTTCCTACTATTACCCCAAACAAATTGCTCTGGAAAATTACACTGTTTTTTCAAAATTATATCTGATCTGATAGCTGGTAATGAAAATAACAGGTCATTAAAATGGCAGTTATTACAAGTGGATGAAAAGTAAAGCCAAGACATCAAAAATAATGATGTCATTGATATTTATTTTTTCTGCTATACCACTAACATCCTTTTTTTATTTGTTTTGTAATAGAGTATTAAAAAATAAATATACGTACATAAAATGTTATCAGTTGCAAAGAATTAAGAACCTAGTGTAGGCACCAAGCCAGGATTAGTGTCACATGAATAGAAATACATGATTTAATGTTAACTAATATGTGGTACCCAGCAGGGACTGAAATGCCTGGATACAGGAGAAGAGGACAGGAAGAACTGGGCTGATAGGTGAGAGAAGGTGCATGGTTAAATCAATTGTCCCAAACTTCACATCCCAAGTGCTTTATGGAAACCAAAAACTTTTAAAAAGAAAAGAAAGAAAATTAAAAAGGAGAGTTTCATGAGGTTTCACAGCCTTTTAAAAAGGAATTCAATGCTCTTGCTCGAGCTTCATCCATCATTTACCTCCCGTGTTGAAATACATTGAAATTCCCAAAAAGGGCCAGGTGTCCCTGGGGCAGCTCCTTGTGTGACATCCCAGCCCTGCAATGATGGGTTCCTGTCGTCCTCCTGGGCAAGGGAAGTTCCTCCTGTTCTGCAAAACCGAGGGAGGAGGAAAGGGCAATGAGAGGGGTGGGAACAGGAGAGCCAAAAAGGGTCAACCAGGAGATGGGAGGGTTTCAGCCTCCTCTGTGCCCAGCTGGGTTTGCTTTGGCCCAGCACAACCTAAGGGAGGTAGAAATGAGAAAACTGTAAAAAATGAGGAAGAAACCTTAATTGAGGTGTGGGCTGAAAGGTGGGGGGTGCTTTGGTGTATAAGGGCAGTACTGGGTTCAGGCAGAAAATTTTTGGGGCTGTTGTTGAGCTGCTGCAGTTGCTGAACATCTGTGGTGCTAATGCAGGTCTTTGCACTCCAGAACCACCTGTGCAGTAAAATCATCACTGAATGTCCTTTTAGGAGTAGCTATTCTTGTATTACAGAAAAGAAAAGAGCCTTTACAGATTCAACTAATTGAAGAAAATAAATTCCTTAAGTAGGAGCTGTTTCACTCTGTTCCACGTGCTAAATATTTGGTCTGCGTTGTAGAACAGAAATTAATTTCTCTTTTTTTTTGTTAATTTTTTTTGGGGGGGGGTCTCTCTGAGCTCTTGCACAGAAAGACTCAGACTGACCATGTAATTTGTGCTGTGTTTGGACATGAAGATATCAATGCAGTGTGTCCCCACAGCAAACACGGGTGGGGAGGAAGGTGATGAAGAGTGCACAGCAGCGCTGTTGAGCTGAGCAGGAAAGCTCCTGATTAGACAAAAACTGTGGGTTTTCAACAGTGCTGAACATCATGGGATGTACCCAAGCAATGTATTGTGGAAATCTCTGGCGTTCCAGCAGCAGCAGGAGGATCCTGTGGCTGGATAATCAGGCACAGGCTCGGTGCTCCCCCGTAGAAGGCGTCATTCCGCCTGCTCCGGCAGATTCCGAACCTCCCTGATTCCCCCTGTGTCTGCCCGGAGATGCAGGAGACAGGGAGCAACTGGGAAATCAGCAGAGCAGCAAGCTGAGCACTACAAATTGGTAAAAATTATTTAATACTGGGAAGCCGATCTCATCACCCCCTGGTAATTCTGTCAATTAAGCAGATGGAATTAATATTAATTATCAACGATGAATTGTTTGCGAGTATAATAATGAATGGAGGAAATAGGAAGGAACACAGCACATTTATGATGCGAAAGTGTTGGCTGTCTCTGAATATTTCCTCTGGAATCTCTTTTGGTTCTGTTAAAAAGTACTTTCATGAATATATTTCCTTAGTGTTTGAGTTGCAGGTCAGCCTGGACAGATCGGGAAGTGCCACAAAGTAAATGTATCCATTGAAATTCTCTCTGATCCAAGAAGTTACATTCACTTAAAAAGAGATAAATCAGAAAACAACCCACAGAGATGCTCAGCAAGAGTAGTCATCCCTGAAAAAGAGGGAAGAGCAGCACTTGGAAATATTTTAACTGGAGGAGCAGTCATTGGAACACCGCTCCCAGCCCGTGCTCGTGCCCATCAACAGATTGCAACAACTTTCTTCTCATATTGGGGGAAAAAAGAAGACAGAAGGAAATGCTAAACCTATTCTATAAGCAAAAAACCTGGATCCCCGAGACATCATTTATAATTAGTTTTCACTAATAATTTTGATTAATTCCTGCCACTTTGCTCTGCACCTTCAAGGTGCCCCTTGGCAGCTGCTGGGGAACCTTCTCCTTTGCCATTAAAGCAGGAGAGACCTTGGTTACAACACCACTAACAAGGGCATCAGCTTCTGGAGTGTTTGACAGTGAGATTTGCACAAAATAAATCCTTAGAGGAATATTTCCCTCTAGAACAACCTTCCTCCACCCCCAAAAGTTTTCAAAATACTCCCACTGGCAGATGGTGCAAACACAGGCAGGTCCATAGGCACGGGAATTGTTCATCACCACTCGTGCTGGGGGTTTTGAAACTTGTCTCTAAGACCAGAAATGAAATTTTCCTTACTTGGGATCATTTTCCAGCTCTTCCTTACCTGAATAGGAAGGTGACAGTGGATTCTAGGTTAGGAAAGGGAGTTCTAGGTAACTTGTGGGCTCTGGGAAATCCAAGACAAGGGAATAGGGGGCACAGGGGTAGGAACAGCGACGGAAAAAGGGATACAAGCAGTGCTAATCCTTTTTTTAGTGCTGTGTATAAAATGATGGATCCGTTCTGCTGCTTGAGGGACATAAATATCAGTTATTAAGACAATCAGGATTTGTTCTCTGCAATTACTTTTTAATAGAAACATGAATCTCAGTTAAAGCCAGATTTACGCTCACCCTTGCCTAACCCAGTGCCGGGATCTTTGATCCCAAATTATTTATGAAGTGGGGAAATCTCTCCTGCATGGGGTGTTTCTCCTTGAAATGGGCAATAGATTCTTCCCACAGGCCTTTGTACCTTTTTTTGCATGAAATAATCTGCTGCTGAAATGCATTTATAGGTGCAACATACAGGTATTACAAAAGCATTCAGCAATAAAACTTAAAGCTTTAGGGCAGGAATTGAAGAAAAATGTCATTTCCAGTTTGAACAGTGAAACTGAGACAGTGGGATCCCAACAGGAGGATTTGGGCAAACACTTCCAAAGAGAAGCACCCACTGCCACCTTTAGTAGTGAAGGGTGGTGAAAGCCCAGAGGCAGAAACAGATTGCTGGGAAAAGTTCCCCCAACCAGTGCCTGCAGGGAGCATCCTCATCCCGTCCATCCTGTCCACCCCGCTATCCAGCATCTCCAACCTCCCCTTTTCCCCGTGGATCTACGTGTCACAGACACCAGGGCTTTTCCAAGAGCCTGGTGGGATTTATTGTGGGGTTTCCTCCTTTTTATTTTGAAATTTTTGCAGTAGTTTCTGTCCCTCCTCCCCATCCTATATTGAAGCATCACAAGAGATCCCACTCGGTCCTGTTCTAATTAGAAATTATTTTTAGGTTAATTCAGCTGTGTATTTGGGGGCTGAGAAAGCCAGAGCTCACTGGGAATGGGGTTTCAGGTTGGTCCAGAGTGAGGATTCCATGAAGGAAGTGACCCCAGCCCCACCACCCTCCCCAGCTTCTTGTGTACTCAAACAGATTCTGGTTTTAACCAAAAACCCGATTCACTCTTTTGATGAGTCCTTCAGAGTGTCAAAAGGCACATGAAGGCAAATCAAATATCTTCAGGAAAGGTTTAATTTGGGCAGGGAGCACAGGGATAACAAACTCCTGTTTCTCACCAAATGCAGCACGTGCAGGTTGGGCTCCAGGAAGCACAAATCAGTTTGCACGCTAAAAGCAGCTGCAATCTCTTGAAATTTATGTTCAGGAAACAATCCTGAATCACAAAGATCCTTTGGCATCAATTTACAACTAATTTTTAAGTAAAGTGAGTGTAGTTTCATTTACAAGGCCAAACCTTCTGCAGCCCCCAGCCTTGCTCAAGTGGAAGGAAAACCAACCTTCCGCTGGTGTCAACTGGAATTTAAAGGAACTGGGACTATGAATGCTCAGTGTGCTCCAGAGTGCTGCTCAGGATCCTATGAATCCCTTCTCTTTGAGGAGAAAGGCTGTCTGAATGTCACTCACACTGCCCTTTATTTTTATCCATTAGACAAACAAAATGAATGATCACATTTATGTGCAAAAAAAAGCAGACCCCACGGGCTATACGGCGTGAAAAGAACTCTTTCTCCCTAGCAAGATAATGCTTGAAAAGGTGAATGAAAAGATTTTAGCAAAGAGGAAAATGTCCCTGTAGGACCCTTCCTAATTCTGAGCTCTTCAGCAACGTCAGCCTCGCTAATCCGTACCTAGCTGTGAGTTCAAATGAAAAATTCATTAACTTTGTGTCCTTTAATTTATTAGGTGTAGCAACACTCCTCATCAGGGGAAGGGCTGAAAGGAGAGGACAATCAGGGCGCTTTTATTCTCTTGGCAAACCCACGGGCTCACAAAGGGAGAGGACCCGTTTGGGAGAAATTACCCTCCCTAATTAGAAGCGCCGCCGTTGGCTCTCGCCGGGGCCGAGCAAAGGGAAAATGGAAAATCTGCCATCAAAGACCTGGAACGGCCACGGCCACAAGCACGGCAGGACCAGGCAGTGGTGGAGGCATCTCGGTGACCAGTTCATCCCACACCGGTGCATAAAGAGGGAACGGGAACAGGAGAGACTTTTTTACAGAGAATTGAAACCCGAAGGTGGATTGTCTGCGCCGTGGCAGGGCTGGATGCTGCCTCACATGCCCTGCGCTCGCTGCTGATCCATCCTGTCCCCGTGTCATGGCAAACTGGAGAGGCTTTTCCCAGCAAACTGCCTGAGTTTGGATGCAGGGAGTGAGAACAGGAAATACAGAGGATACTGAGTGATCACACCCACCGTGGAACCTGGGATAACAACCCACTCCTGTCTTTCTGCCGGGCTGATAGGATTTGGGTTTATTCCCAGTAACACAATATTTTGTCCTTACATGACCCTCGCCGGTGTCCCTTCCCTCCCTCTTTGGAAAGGAGTAAATAATTATCCTTATTTTCTGCCAGGAAACACAGATAGTGAGTGGGGTGAGATGGACAGCAGCCAGGCCAGCGCCAGCAACAGAGCCGGGGGCCCAGGCCCCATTAACATTAATGCTTAATTAGTGTTTACATTTTCCAGGCAAAATGTAAACACGTATCTGCACCAGCCAGCGCCAGCTGTGGTGGAGGGAGTGATGTTACCCAGCAGCAATTTCCTCTCCTTTCAAAGGGCCATCTCCACAGGTAGGACCACAAAGCAGCATCTGAATCGTGACACCTCGTATTGTGCCCCTACAAAGGACACAGCAGGGTCACACCAGCAGTTTTGGGGTAAGATCAGCAAATATTTAGGCTGACGAGAAAGGGTAAGCAGTAGGAAAACAAAAAAGCATTAAAAAAACCCCCAGCCCCGTTGAGGATGCCGTAGCAGTCATCTATGATTTCAATTATGGAATTACAAACTGCCTTGATAGCCATATGGATACAGTCTTTGAAGCCAGGAATTATTGTTACCCAAATTAATTGTTCTTTGCAACGGCAGAAAACTCCGAACAGCTGTAAAAAATGTTCACAATGAAATCTGAGTGCAGTGGAGGTTAATCCAGGTTGAAATTTCTTTACAGATATTAAAATGAAGTTCAGCTGAGCCAGAAGTTCATAAAATCAGCTTCTCTTGCTCACGAAGATGACAGAGATGCTCTGGCTGTTGACCCTCCACCCCTCCAGGGTGATGCCCAGCTTACCCAGACACGGAACACGTCCCTCTGTCACCACTGGTACCTTCCTGAGGCTGCTTCCAAACGTCTCCTTCCCCATGGTCCAAGTTCTCCCACTCCAGGGATCCCACAGACAAACAGCTGGGGGAGAAAATCACACAGCCGAGGATTTTCTGCTGCGATTACTGAAAAATAAACCTGCCAATACTCTCTGTCTCTGATATTTCTAAAGCCTCTGTCACGGGGGTGTTGGGACAGCAGATGTTTGTTCCATGAGGGATGGATATGATAGGGACAGGATACCTCATGTCTGTCTTTTTCCAATATTGGAAGTTAGGGCAGTGCTACTTCACCTCCTGTACACCCTGAGAGTCCCATTTGGTCTCCCACCTCCTTTGGGATACTCCTGGAAAGAAGCCTTAGGGGCTGGGCAAGGTGAGAAGTTTCTTTGGCAGTGGAGCTGAAACAAGATGGTTTTCCTGGAGGGAGGTGCACACGCACCCATTGCCCACTCAGTCACTCTCAGCAGCCACTTGCCATGCTGAAAATCAAATGTAAATGTTGATTTTGTGCTGTAAACTGAGTCCCTCTGGAAAGGTGGAAAACTATCAAGGAGAACAATCACAATCACTGCAAAAACCCAATATAATTGTAAAATAGGCATAGGTGGCCATCAATGTTCAACACCTCTATAAGGATAGGGGAGGTGTACAAGGTGTTCATGCAGTTATTTAAAGAAAGGAGGCTTTAAAAATGTGTGAAGTTATCCCTGAGGCTGAAGACAACTCTCCCACAGTGTTCCCTAAGTGGTGCATAACCTAAAACTGTAAGAACTGCTCTGGTTACCCAGCAAGAACAAGAGCTCAGGTGAGCACGCAGAGCTGGCAGGACATCACAACTTGTACTAAGAACGGTAAATAACACAGTGAGAGCTTTATTCTGTCTAATTTTGTGGCAGAGTTCAAGTTTTGGTGCTGTGACAAGGAAAACAGCCCCTGAACATGAACATCATCACCGTGGCTAAGTCACTTGAAGGGACTTTTCTTCAAATCCAGTCACAGATAGGATTATGGACAGGAATTCCTCTTGCCATTGTGGACATATTGATGACCCCATGTCCCCCAAACAGCCCCTAATCCCTGAATCAGGGCACGAGAGAGGGTGAAGGTGTAGGACTGTCCCTGCAGCAGGATCAGCATTGTCAGACTCATCTGCAGGTTGGTGCCACAGTTCCCGGTGAAGCACAAATCCCAGGAATTGCTATGCAAACACACCATTACGATATTTTAAGAAAAAGCATTATTTTTTTTTTTTTTTAAAGCTTAAATAGGAACTATTTAACCACTAAGCTGTGGTTTCCCTCCATGCAGGGATGACTTTAGCACAGGTGTCATCTGTCCCCGAGGCACCAGAATAACCAGACTGACCGCCAGGTGCACGTGGGAAATTGCAAACCACAAAAAATAAAAAGGAAATTCCACCTGGAAGAACAAAACAATGGGCAGATGCTGCTGTCCAAGGATAACTCATTTTGCAGTGCCCCACAGCCCTGCAGGTGATCAGTGCATCCCCCACAGGAGGTCTCACCTGGGGAAGTTGCGGGTGACACCCACGGGCGCAGCTCCGTCACCTGGGTGCTCCCAGTGGTTCCCAGTCCTTGGGAAGCAGCAGCCTCGAGTGCCAGCAGGGAGGTACAACAGGGAGCCTTTCTTTGTGTGCCACACCAAGCTGGGCTGGAGTGTGTGAGGGCACAAAGGGTGGAAGTTATTTTTTGTGAAACAAACTCCGCAAAGGCTTGGCGAGACACCTCCGATGTTTCCAAAGAGCCCATGTGAGCTCAGTTTTGGAATAAAGTAGCCGGCTCAATGATATCTTAATTTCATGAAGACAGTTGTTCAGTCTCTTTTCTATACTGTATGTTCCACATTAAGTCATTATCTATGCTGTTCACTCCATTAATTCTGCTAGTTTTATTAGCAAAGTTCTGCTGCCTGGTCCTGTAGCAGTGACAAGCATTTCTAAAAGCTAATCTGACAGATAATGACTCCATTAAGTGTTGAATACTAATTGGTTTACATCAGGGGCCTGAAATTAATTGATGTAAATAAATTAGCACCTGAGCATGCATCACCCCAGCTTTGGATTTTCCTAAATACCAATGATTTTTAAAGCTTGTATCTTCAGCAAAACGCAGCGGAATATAAACAGACAGGATGAGTAATTAAAATGTGGCAACAAAATAAGACTATCAAGATGAGCTTAACAAAGATTGTTTACCTATTGATGGAAAGGGTAGTGCCTGCCTGTACAGTCTGTTTACACTGCTCTGACTCCTAAGAAAAGATACTTTTCTGACAGCTTCCCAAAGATATAATTATCATTTCTATAATAACAGTGACACTGACCCCCACACCATTACTAAGATTTAGTAAAGTTCTGTGATACGCAGGGAATGTGTCCTATTAATCACAACAAACACCTGCCCTCCCCACCCCCCCCTTGAAAAGTCAAGGCTTCAATTATTAAATCAAAGAATTAATAAAAGTTATTTTGGTTTAAAAGTATAAAGCCTCATTATAGCGGTGATTTGTCATTGCAGTGACACAAATAATGACTGATTCCTAAAGCCTGGGAGAGTGAGAGGGAGCCTGGGCTCCTTGGGCACGTCAAGAACAGTCCATAGGTTTTAGAAGACACCAACAAATATGGTTTATTTTTATATACAGATTTACTATGTCCACTTGCACGTTTATAAGCAAAATAAAATCTAATGTAAAGCAATAAAATCTAAGAATTCACAGGCCTTGGGAAAGTGGATATCATTTAGAGCGGTAAAGGAAACCCAGCCCAGGACAATATAGAATCATGGAATTGTTTGGGTTGGAAAAGCCCTCTAAGGTCATGAAGTCAAATCATTAACTCAGCACTGCCCGGGCCACCACTGCCCATGTGCCCAGGTGCCACATCCACAGGGCTTTTGAAGCCCTCCAGGGATGGGGACTCCACTCCTGCCCTGGGCAGCCGTGCCAGGGCTGGACACCCTTCCCATGAGGAATATCTGGACAGTAAGGGGAATGTGTGGGCACGAGCTCCACTAGAGAACTCACCTGAATCTCTGCAGGGCTGCTGGGAAGCTTTGGGAAAGCCCCTGAGGTTGGTCCAAACACACCCAATGACTCCAGTCTGCTTTGGATCAACTTCCTGATTAATCCCATTGATTTCAGGTCGGAGACACTGATGATTTTTACACGTACTCAGGAAGCCTTGGTTTGACAGACCTCTCACCACTGTGAAAACATGGAATGACCCAAAGTTATCCTGCAAAGGACAAGACCAAAATTTCTCCCATACATCCCACCTAACCCTGCCCTCTGGCAGTGGGAAGCCATTCCCCGTGTCCTGTCCCTCCATCCCTTGTCCAAAGTCCCTCTCCAGCTCTCCTGGAGCCCCTTTGGGCACTGGGAGGGCTCTAAGCTCTAATACAAGATATAATTCCACGGATGAACATGGAAGGAGCTGTAGCAGTCTCGGGGGAAGCCGGGATCCTCCTGTCCCCTCCTGCCCGCACTCCCGTCCCCGGAGGGCCCCGAGCTCCCACGCCGGTGCCGAAGCCGGATCCGAGCGCTCTGTCCCCGCCTGCCTGGAACCCTCCCCTGCAGCCGGGCTTGTCTCTCCTGCTGAGCTCCTTTCAGGATCTGCTTTGATCCAGCGCCAAGCACCACCCCATGGCAAACAGGCAGCCCGAGCTCTGTAAACAACAACACGAGTGTTCCTCTCCTCTCCCCTCGCTCCTGCAGCGGCCGGGAGAGCCAGGAATGGCACATCCCACCTTTCAGGGGACTTGTAGCTCCTGGATGAGTCGTTTATCCCCACTCTGACTCCGATTTCAAGTCTAGCAGCTGCCTTTCAGTCGCCTCAGCCAACACGAATCCCAGTTCCTACCCAGAGAAACCTTCGCCCCACCACTGGGCCCCGGTCCTGTCCTACACCAGTGAACCATTCCTGGCATTTACATCTTCAAGACATCATGAGCTGGGGATTTTTGGGGGGCTGGCAGCCCTCAGAGCACCCGGCAGACAAGAGCCTCCTATACATTGCTCACACACTCCCAAAGCTGAGCTGCAGGGCACAGTGGAAGAAAGTCCCCTGGGAAGCAGCTGTGATAAAACCAGTCGTGTCTGGGCTCCAGCACCCCAGAGATTCCTTGCTCCAGAGCTATCAGCCAGCTTCAGTAATAAAGGTAAAAGACAAAAAGAATTAGTAACTGGGGAGAGATACGGGAGTGAACAACCCCTTTGCCACTCATGGAGTAAAACACAGCTCCAAGTGATCAAACAGTTTTGAAACATTGTCTTAAGCTACGTAAGAAGTTGGAAGGATTTAGCAATTCCATGTTCCCTGGCACAGCCTTCCTTTGAAAGCTTTCATCCAAGAGTGTGGAAAACTGTGCAAAGCATTAGCTCTGGGAAAACTTTAGCCAGCATCCAGCACCATTCAACATTCATCAACAGCTGGGCCCAAACCAGTTAACACCATTTAAAATCCCAGGTTGGTTTGGCTCGGAAGGACCTCAAAGCTCATCCAATGCCATGGGCAGGGACACCTTCCACTGTACCAGGGTGCTCCCAGCTCCATCCAACCTTGGCCCTGGACACTTCCAGGGATTTAAACGGATAAAAAGCTTTTCCCCTGTAAAAAAGCAGCAGAGCCCCTCAAACCTAAAGCGACATCCTCGAGGTGGGGAGAACGCAGCCCTGTGAGGTGTGGGGAGGTTTTGGTGTGGTCCACTCTCTTCTCCATCTTCAAACCACTTTCAGAGCAGCTTCTCTCTGACCTCACCTGTGCAGGGATTTTGATTCAGCCACCAGCAGAAGCACTGGAAAATCATCAGGAGTTAACCAGGGAAAATTAATTACAGGAATAAAACTTCTTCGATTCTCCTCATCAGTATTTAAGTATAACGACTATTTATTAGTCAGGGTAATGGACAACAGAGCTGAAAGGGTGCAGGTTTCCAGTAGTCACCATGCATATGCTTAATGAGAATTCAAAAGACATAATGAATTAGGATTCCCCTGTTGGGCACTGAGTATTTCTTCATTAAATTCTAATGAACTGGGAAGAGTATCAGGTTTGCTCACGCAGTGTAATTTTCCCCCTTTTTATGGTTATGTTTACATGCATTTAGTTAATCCTCGTCATCCTTATGACAAAGAAGTGCTGAAAAAACAAGTTTGTTAAGAATGGAAGGAAGATAAATGTGCAAAGACAGAAGAGTCAGCAGCACAAATTGTGTGAAATGATAGAATTTGTGTCGTACCCCACAGAACCTAGAGCCCCCAACCAGACATTGCTTTTTTCTTCAGAAATTGTGGGGTGAGATGAAATCTCATTTAGTAATAAGATTGTGGCAAAGGATGATGGGGTTTTATTGGTTACCACCTTTAGGAGAAGAAAGGACTCATTCCTAAAAGCGCACCCAGCACGAGAGGCTCATCACAGAGCTGGTGGCAAACACAGCCCAGGAAAAAAACCCATCTCATTGAATGACTGCTTCAAACGAGAGCATGATGTCCCCAGAATAGTGCCCTGGACAGGAGGTGGCTGGACTGTGCACACCTGCACCAGGCAGCCCAGAGAAACAAATCCCGGGAGCTGGAGGTATTGTGCACTCTTCTGAAGGGCATCAAGAGGAGCTCCTGTGGCTTTGGAGGCTGGTATCTCCACAGCCCTGGTTCCTATAAGTGAGTTCCTGTAAGCAACTTCCTGTAAGTACATGGTTGTTACAGAGCAAGAAGCATAAACCAAATAATCTGTGCTGGCGTTAAGTCAAAAAATATTTTCAGAAGGGTGGGAGGGTTTGAAAGAGAGGATGAAAGCAGCTGCAGGAATCCCATGGCATCTTCACGCTTCTTCCAGAATCACAGCAAACTGAAATTTCATTTGCAAGCTGCTTGTGGTCCCTGTGTCCCTGGTGTGGTCCCTGTGTCCCTGCTGGGGTCAGAGCCACAGCCCCACCCGATCCCAGAGCCACGGAGCTGCCCCAGCCCTGCTCCTCCTGGTGGCAGCTGCTCAGGTGACAGTGGCACCCTGTGGGGAACGGGCCAGGTGCTCGAGTGGTGGCACTGCCCCTGCAGACCCGGGCGTGTCCCTTTCATCACCACCTCCCACGTCGAAATCCAAGGGATTAGAGCTCTTCATCTCCTCCCTGCCTGGTGGCAAGACTAGCAAAGCAATTAGGCTGCTATGGCAATTTTATGGTGCTTAGAAAATTAATTAGCCACATATTAATTAAAATTTCTCATTAATATTATTGTTATTATCTTTTCTTTTAATTCCTTCTCTTCTGGAGCTCTATTTGCTCTGGTATTTTTCTGTTTTGGCTTGTTTTTCTCCTCTTGCTTTGTATTCTGTGTTTACTTCCCAGGATGGACACATCCCACCCCAGCTCTCCAGCCACAGGGAGGCCCTGGATGGGGAGCTTGGCTGTTCAGGATGAGCCTGGAGTCGATGGAGCCCCACGATGTCCAGAGTGTGGACACAGCCCTGGCAGGGCACGTGCAGGACTTGCCAGGGAAAGCCTTTGCATAAATCAGTGTTTAGGTCAAAGGACAAATTCTGCTTTTTTCAGAGACCTTGGATGTCTCCTTTATTTTAAAGCAGAGGATGCAGATAAAGCCTGGAGATGTGGAATCTTCCTGAAGGGGCAGTTCCTGGAGGATAATGTCGTGCAGAGGTTAGAAACCACAGCACTTGTTCTTCGTGGACACCAGCCAGGCATTTTTTTGCTGTTCTTGCTTTTTGTTTGCTTGTTTGTTTTTTAGCTCCACGTTGGGAATAATCTCCGAGAGACAGTTTCATAAAATTTTACATTAATTTAAGACCAAAGTGTATTTTATTTGTACCCTTGCCAGGATTTTGAAGTCTCCCTCCCAGGCTCCTGTCCTCCGTTAAAGCATCTCCAGAGACTCCTTTGATGCTCCTAGCATGAGAGATCCCACCACCCCACAACGCCAGAGATTGTCAGAGTTGGAAACTTTCCCAGAACAAGTTTGTTGGTTAAAGGGCTCTATTTGTGATGAAATATGGCTCAGTCCATGGGGTCTTACCTTCAGTACTCTCACAGTGTTGTCTCAGACGACGTTAAGCAGCACCACACTTGACACGCTCCTCTCTCCTGTAAGAGACACCAGAGAACTTTATTATTGTCAATAAAATTCCTACTGGGGCTCAGCGTGGCTTTGCCTGCTTTGTCCTCAGGTCTCCTGGAGTTTTACAGCCCCGCATTTAAGGCCAGACGGTGCCATGGACACGCCCTGTGTGGATGTGACCTGGTGATGCCCTGAGTGGTGCCTCTGGGGCAGGTCCTGCCCTGCACAGGTGAGGACAGGGGCTGGAGGGAAGCAGCAGCACCACGGTGGCACTGGCAGGGACAATCCGTGAGCGTGGGGTCACACGAGTGCCAGCCACAGCCTGGGCTCATCCCCAGCGGGGGCAGCAGGTCCGGGAGGGGATTCAGCCCTGCCCAGGTGAGACCCCACCTGCAGAGCTGCCTCCAGCCCTGGAGATCCCAATATAAAGGATGTGGAGTGGCTGGAGCGAGTTCAGCAGAGACCACGGAGCTGCTCCGAGGGCTGGAGCCCCTCTGCTCTGGAGCCAGGCTGGGAGAGCTGGGGGTGTTCACCCGGAGAAGAGAAAGCTCCAGGGAGACCTGAGAGCCCCTTCCAGCGCCTAAAGGGGCTCCAGGAGAGCTGGAGAGGGACTTTGGACAAGGGATGGAGGGACAGGACACAGGGAATGGCTTCCCACTGCCAGAGGGCAGGGCTGGGTGAGATTGGCCACAGCACAGCGTGGGGGGCCACAGCCACCCCCGTGCCTCTGGATAAACCACGGGGAGCAGAGCCCTGTGCGAGCAGCGGCCGGGGCAGGGCGGGGCGCAGGGTCCGTGTCGGGGTTCAGTGTGTTGGGGTGCAGGGGGGTACAGGGTGGAGAAGGCGCTCAGGATCAGAGCTGAGATGCTCAGCAGTGCTGGGTGCTGCATCGGTGCTGGGGTACAGGGCAGTTTTGGGGTGCAGGATCAGTGCTGAGGGTGCAGGGTCGGTGCTGTGTTCAGGGAAGTGTTGGGGTGCAGGGTCGATGTTGGGGTAGAGGGCAGTTTTGGGGTGCAGGGCAGTTTTGGGGTGCGGGGTCAGTGCTGTGTTCAGGGGAGGCTTGGGGTGCAGGGCCGGTGCTATG
>VZRR01008711.1:1602703-1652102 GCA_013398015.1 Oreocharis arfaki | reverse complement strand
GTGGGTGCAGGGCAGTTTTGGGGCACAGGGTCGGTGCCGTGGGTGCAGAGCAGTTTTGGGGCACAGGGTCGGTGCCGTGGGTGCAGGGCCGGTGCCGGGCACAGCACCGATGCCGTGCTCAGGCGCCGTGCCGGGGCTGGCAGCGCCGCGGGAGCATCGGCCCGGCCGTCGGTGGAGCATCGCCATCTGCAGCCCCTCCCGAGCACTGCACAGCGCTCGCCCCCTTCCCTCCGCGCCGCTCTCCATGGACTAACAGCATCCTTCTTCTCTGTGCTGCGCAGGAACCCTCTGGGATGTCCGTGGGAATCTCCAGACTAACTTTCCTGCCAGCCCTGCCCGCCAATAACCCGATGACAAAGCCACGCTGGAAGCGTTTTCCCGGGATCCGAGGCGCTCCTTGTCGGAGCTACCGCGTGGCTGAGGCCGATGAACGCGGAGCAGCCTCGCACCGTGGCAGGGAAAAGGCATAAATTCAAGCATTAAAACATTTCTGCCTGGAGAAATCGTGTTAAACCCCAACACTTGGGTGCTGTGATATCATAATTCAATATTGTTGTGGGTAACATTTGATAAACTCCTGATAGATGTCATTTTAAGGGTGAGTTAAAGGCTGTTAAAACATTGAAGCACTGAACTTGCTGCTTACCTAAGTCACCCCTCTGGCTAAAATCTCTCTAAAATAGCCCTGCTACCTCAAAAATCATCTGTCTCTGCAAGCAATGACCTTTCTTTCCTATTAGAGTCTCTTTAAACTTTCTAACCCTCTTTTCTGCAAGTTCAGAGGTAGTTGTTCTTAAATAACCTGCCCAAAAGTTCCTGCCTTCAGTCTTGGCTCCGGTCGGTGCCTGACCAGTTTTACCCACTGCTCACACGTGTCAGGACTTCTCCACTCTGCATTGTTTGATAAATTAGATTTTTGGGGCACAAGCTGAGCTGTGGGGTTACAGCAGCTCCCGCCTGGTGACCACTGGCAAAGTCCTGGGGACAGCTCCAGTGCCAGGCTTACCCTGAAGGAATGTCCCAGCTGCCACCACCTTCCTCCTCTGTGCTGCAATTCCGAATTGCACCAAAGGTAGTAATAAAATCAGCCTTCTCTCTTGTAGCAGAAAAATTAAATTTGCCATTATTATGCCTCCACACAAATCCTCGTGGAAGAGTGGGTTCCGTTTGCATGAAGCAACTGTATTTCATATTGCACCGGTTAATACCAATGTCTTTGGAGGTCATCAAACCCAACAGTTAAAAAAATTAATCTGAGAATTTACAGCAGTTAAATACAGCTAAATAATTAATGATGAGGAAATTGAACTTCCCGTTGAGATTGGATTAGGAGCCAGTGTGGGACACCACTGCAGTAGAGCATCTTTCCCTGGGGAACCTCCCAGCAAAAATCAGCTCCTTTATTGCTTTCCATATCACTAATAAAATATGAAAGCAGAGAATACAATAATATTTTCATATCATATTAATGACCTTCAGAATGCAATCAGACTTGCAGCTCTGGCAGAGCAATTTGCTAACATAATATAAAACTGTTAATATGATATGAAGGTCACTGAGACGGTGCAAAAATTAGTGTAATGACAGCAACTAACCTGGGCCCTTCAGCAGCAGGAACAATTAACTTCCAACTTCATTTCTGCAACCTGTACCTCGCATGGCAGGGGCTGCTGGATCCCAGGCTGCTTCTTCACAGGCTTTGAGTTCGCTTTTCTCCTTCTGCAGGGCTGTAAAAGTACTTTTAAGAGGCCCTGCCACCCTGACAGGTGCCTTGAGCTCCTTGGAAGGACATCACTGCAGCCATGTAAAGCAGATTTTTGAAGGAGGTGGAAATCTCTAAAAGACCTTGTGAGAAAAGCTTAGGTTCCAGGGGATTTACGAGAAATAAAAGAAGAATAATATTTTTAATGTAACTGAGCATTTAAAAATGAAAATATTTCAAAATTATATTATTTTGCTCCTGACTAAAGCTGATATGTTTAGTTTTGATAGTTTAAACATGGCAATGTCTAACAAAAAAGTTCTAAACAAGTTTAAAACCAATGATTCTAAAATTATTTAAAAGAAAGACCTATTCTGGAGCAGGATAACTTCACTTTTCTCCATTTAATGTTCCTGAAGCACTACAGAGAATGGAGGACAGTGAGCATGTTAAAGTCATTCTTTTAGGGTCTCCTAAAGAACTAAGTCTGGTTAGAAGAGAGACTAAACTCTGCTCTTGATCTCGTGTAAACTTTTAGGCCTCTTATTTCAGGTCTGTCCATTTGACCTCACCTTAAAGACCACCAGTGCAGGAGCACAAACTCCAGATTTCTCTCTGAAGTGTCCCACTGAGTCCCAAAATGTTCACTCATGGGAACACAGTAGAGGGGGAAAAAAAAATAAAAATCACATGAGGCTTCTCCTGTGTTGGACTCCTCTTCCAGACCCTCCAAAACTTCTGTCCTCCCTGGAGCTCCCCTAAATTTTGGCATACACAGTATCCTGCAGTAAGGCACTTTCAACTTAACAACTTGTTCCATGAAAAGTCACCTTGTTTTGTTAGCTTTGGATACTCTGGATTCATTTGATGCCCCTATAAATGACCGCAGAAATTTTTGGGAGAACAAAAATGAAGTTATTCTTCCGTCAATGAGAGTTTTGTCTAATTACAGCAACATCACCGTAACAAAGTGGTGATGGAAAAGTCCCTGTGAAATCTCTTCTGAACAGCAGGAGTGGGTCAGACCACGGCTTTGTTTCCACAAAAACAGCTTTTCTGCAGGACTCCAATATCCTGAATGGCAAATACAGCAAGGAAAAGAGTGTGGGAAGCCACTCTCCAGCTGCACAGTGAGCAAGAGGGGAATCTCCTCCTGGAGATCCTCTTACTGCCTGAGTCAAAGCCCTTTATATGTATTTTGTACAGGAATTGATTGGTGTTTAATTAACCTCCACTTTATGCCATAGTCAATCTTTAATTAAATGCATCCTTAAGCATAGAATTTAGAGTGTCACCAGAATGAGTTTAAGTGCAGAAAGGGATTTTATGTTTTCCTCATAAACAAGAGACAAGGAAGGAAGGGAACTGCTGCTTGGAAGAAGGAGCCTCCTCAGCCAAACACAAAACTCTTTGCAGGAGCCATTTCCCCAGAAAGGAGACATCCCAGTTTCCCACTGGGTGGGCATTTGTGGAGAGAGAACCCAAAGCAGCAGCTTGGAAGGAAGGAGACCCTCCAGCTCCCCTGAGCTCTTTGGAGCCTGTAAGCCTCATGTAGCCTTTGAAAAACCAAATCCAGGAAAAAACAAGAGGGAAAAAATGAAAGTTATTATGGAAAATTTTCTGATGTAAACAGCAGTGATTAATTTTAATATCTTAAGTAGGTAAATACTGTTTAAATAATACCCAGCAGTGAAAAGAACATCGTTATTTTAGTTTGCAACAAAAGCCTGTGGCTGCTTTCTCTGCAGAATTCTGAGCCTTCTTCCACCAAAATGCTGAACATGACAAAGTTTAGAGTCAACTTATTTTCCTTTGCCTTGTAACACTCATCCTGCTCTGATTGCCTTGAGTGAAACCCCCACTCTGGTCCCACCACAGCCTGATTTCAAACAACAGGGAGACGGCTCCGAATTTTCCTCCCAATTTTGCCTTACACAGAGGTCAAGAATCACCACGCAGGTTTTGAGCCATTGTTTGCCAATCTATTGATATCAAAGTGATGATTCAGGAGGAAATCACATTATGGATCACTCACATGAGTAAAAGATGTTCTTACCGAGCAAGGCAATTTCTAACCCAGCACAACCGGTTAAAAATCGGTTTAAAAAAAAATCCCTCTATCCCCCACAGAAAAGAACCTCCTCTACAGGGCAGTGTATGCCTTCCATTTTCATACAGATTTTCTTAAAAAAAACGTTTCCCAGGCGTCCCATGGGCAGTTGTTCAGGGTTTTCCCTGGATGCAGCCTGACACAGAAATCCAATGAGCCCCAGAGCCCTGCTGGGTTTGCCTGACAGCAGCGGGGTTTCAGCACCGTGCCAGGGCGAGAATGAGCCCAACCAACGCTCCCCTGCTTCAACCCCACCAATAAACAGCAAACTGATGGGCAGAAACCTGAAGACTGGCATTGAACCACCTATCTTCTCACCTTGTCTGTTGTCTGTACTGCTGTGATATGGAGAAAGGAACTTTGCAGGTTAATCTTGTCAACACCATCGGGAAGGGTGGGAAGGGACCTAAATCATTGTCAGGTTCCAGCCCCCTGCCATGGGCAGGGCCACCACGATGTGTGGGCTTGAGATGCTGGCCTGCTTTATAAAAATTTTTTTTAAAGAGAAAACAAAACCTTTTTATTTCGGCAAATCAGGAATTATTGAGTGTTGCAAGTGACAAGCAGGAATTCTGTTTACTGGAAATACGAACTCCACACAATGTCAGTCCACAGTTCAATCCAGGGCAACACCTTTTATTTTTATACATGTCAAGAACGAGGAAAGAAGAGGAGAGAAGCAGAAAAGGATAATTCCCAGCTCAAGGAGGCAGAATTTGGTTTTGGCCAGTGTGGGATCACAAACTATCAGAAGTAAGCTAAGAAATACTCACATTTGCATTAACCCCAGAGTTTCATCTCTCACAGAGCAGGTGATGGTGCAGATCAGCTCAGATTTCATCTCCATTAGGGCAGAAGTGCCTTTGGGGCTGGTGGCCATGTGTTTTGGTTGAGTTGGGACCTGGGCATTTCTCTCTGCAGAGAAGTATTGCTGCCCAGAGGAGAGGCCCCCAAGCCAAGTTCTCCTACGGAGGATTTGTCACCCTGTTTTTCTCCCAGAATTGAAAGCATATTTGTTTTGTTTCCAGAAAAACCAATTACACACACAGCTCACATTGCCTGAATTAAAAATAGGAAGACTGAGTGTTTTCCGTGTAATATCCCAAAAGCTCAGACACCCCAGCTGACTTCCAGATTTTATTTGAAAGGAAAAAGGAACCCATGTGTCCTGGCAGATCTGTGCTAAAATTGGCCTCATTGTGGCTCCAGACTGAGGAATTTTTCCAAGAAAAGGATCTTGAGTGCAACCATTTCTTTTCAGAGCTGACAAACATTTCTATGGCTCCTGACTTGCAGTGGTGGAAGGTCACGGGCTCCCTTCGCTCCCTTTGGGTCTCTTTTCCATAGACGAAAGGTCTCACTGAGCAGCTCAGCCTGGAGACAATGATCCATGAAGAGACTCATGGCTTTCCAAGAAAATAAAGTCTGTCTAAATCATTTAAGCAGGATAACGCCTTCTTCCTTCGTGGAAAGAAATGTCTTTCACTGCCTGTCTTATCTTTGTTATGAAAAAAAAAAACGCCTTTCATTCGACTTGCAGCACAATGATCTCGTCCTACCAGCCCTAGACATTCCCTCTGCCCGAGCCCATGTCTCCTAGCATTGGGTCTCCAGCATGAATAATTGCTCTGCACAGGCTGGCAGTGGGCAGGGAGCAGGTTTTCCTGACATCCCTACCACAGGCAGCCTTCCTCCGTCCCGCTGGCGCCGCTCCCTCCGCCGGGCTGGGTGGGAAGGTGAGGATTAAGCGAGCAGAGATCGACGTGCTGCCACAGGATCCTAAAACAAGCACTTCTGCCAGCATCCCTCACTGATCCACAGTGTAGAGACTCCAAAATTCCCCCAGCTGCCCAAATTCCAGGCACAGTCCTGCCCTTCCAACCTGTGTCTGCCTCCATAATTGGCAAAAACTGAGCGTGCCTGGACCAGGCGCCAGCTCTCACCCTCTCCAGGGCTGCATCCAGCTCCTCCTCCACCCTAAAATGGACTCATGGATTCAGCTTCACGTCCCTCCTCCTAGATTAGCCAGAAAGAGAAGCCATTTTTGGCAGAGCTAATTAAAGGGGGGGATGAAAATGCTGGTTGAAGGCAATAAACAATTAAACCAACTCTTAGGTCAGCTGTGATGTACTTACACAATTCCTGACATCCCTACAAAACAGCCCGGATGGAAACGTGAACCTTTCTAAAAGATAAATGATTGTACTAACAAAGAGCAGGATCCTTGATATTCTGACATTTGAAATATTCAAAGAAGAGAACTTATCTAAGTGTCAGCCTCAGTTCAGCCAGAAACTCGCCACAGCAAACACAACTCAACCTCACCTTCAGGATCAGTCACCCCCCTGGCCTTACAGCCCATAATATGCAAGTCCCACACCATCCAGGCACTAAACAAAGAGCTTTTTCCCAATAAACCAGCAACCTCAGTGCCATCCTGGCCACCTTCAGCCCTAAATTGCTGCAAAACAAAAACTTTCCTGCCTGCCTAAAATAGACATCCCAGCATCTGTCTCTGCTCCATTCTCCATCTTGCTGTTATATTCAGTAATTTGCTTTGTTTTCCTGGTATTTAGGATTAAGTTATTGCATTTCCAGGTATTTCCCCATAGACAACTTTCTTAAATAGCTTACGTTGCAATAGTAATAATCCTTTGGATGGTCCAGCTGATGGTTCACCTGATTTCTTTTCGCTGGGGTAGGGCTGTAAATCAGATCTCTCTTCTCCAAAGTTTTCTTGGATGAATGGTTTCATTAATAAGAAAAGAAACAGAAATCTATTCCAGCATTCAAAAGGCTCTGAAGAAAAATAATTTCAGAGTAAAGAGAATTCAGGAAATTTCAAAGCCCAGAGGAAAAAAAAAGTAGGACTTAATCAGTTTTCTATAAATCCTAGCTTAAAAAATAAGGGAGAAATACAACAGGGTAAAGAAACTCGCCAAGAAATGCAAAAAATTTACCAGGGAGAGATTTTTCTAGTGTTTTTTTCCTGATGATGCTTTTATAACTTTATTCCCTAAGCCTTTAAGAATTTTTTTGTTGTTTTGTTCTAAATTTCCCTTTCAAGTTTCCTCCACTTACTGAATTCCATCTGGCCTTTTATCCCTGTGTCCCAAATAATGTTTCTCTCCTCTTGCTCTCCCACCTTTGTCGGGCAGCAGGGACACCCAGGTCACACCTCACCGTGTTGGTTCTCCAACGTTTTGTGTCTTCTGCTGAGGAGGAACTGTGGCTGTGAGGTGTAAACCCAGCCCTGCTCAGAGGTTACTCCTTGTTGAAGAGATGCTGGGATGTTCCTGCATCTGTGCACTCTCAAAAAAAGAAAGGAAAATTTGGAAGGAATTTCTGTTTTATTGACCCCACTGCTGAGCAGGAGCTTCCTACAACAGGAGCTGCTGGAAAACACTTTTGCTGAACGGTCTCCCAAGTGTCACTGGCAGCAAATCATCCTCTTCTTAGCCCTGGGTAATTTGTGAGGACGTTTGGAGGCTTGTGCTGGGGCATAAATCATTGGCAGCACACAACTGATTCATGGGGAATTGCAGTGAGTTCACTCTCAACTCCAGACCATTACCACTGGGCTGATTTTAGAAAATGTCTCTTCCCTTGCAATGAAAGCATCTAAATCAAGCTCACTTTCAAGCCACAAAAAATTAGTGGCAGGTATTGCCATCCCAGCGTGCAGGAGCTGGGCACATAAATCCCACCTCGTGTAATTGTACGCACCACACAGGCCCCAGATTCAAAATTTATATTAAAAACCTCACCTAAAGTTCAAAAACCTCATCCTCATTATTTCATTTTCACTTAAAGAAACCCCAATATGTTAAAACAATCAGAAAATCACGGGTCTATAGACCTTTGGATGTTGTATTATCCCGGGGAACGTTTGGATATATCGATTTTCAAACAGGGTAAAGTGCTGCTCATCCAGGGAGTTGGGGTTCAGAGCAAGGTGTCTTCAGGGCATATCTTTGGCACCACCTTGTCTAAAGGACACAAAAAATGGATTGGAGACTCCTGGAAGAACATATGGCCACAGCGAAGGGAAAACTATTTGTGATTTAGTAAATTATTCCAGACTTCAGTTGATCCACTTTGTATTTTCTTTCTCTTTACTTTCCAACAATTTAGGGCGCTTTTTTTTAATTAAATACAAAGGCCTTTGCATGTTACAGAGAATTAATCACTTTTGGCATTTATTAGCTATTCATTTCTGTTTAAAACACGTTTTATAATTCATTAAAGTGCCTCAAAAATTAAATTCTTAACAGCCGTAGGCCCAAATTATATTTAAGTAAGAAAATTAAGCACAGTAATAAATAGTGAAGAATTCTGAAATATTAATTTGGCCTGTAGCATTTCAAATGTTTATTTGCAATAATTAATTTGAAACCAAGTTTACACTGCCTTTGCCAGGAGTTTGCTGGGAACTTTTCAGTTACGTTACTGATTTCCTCAACTCTGCCCTTATTCCCTCCCTGACAAGCACTGCCAGCTCTTTTACATTAATTCTTTCAGTTATTTCGGAGTTTGATCATTTTCCATGGGGCATAGGGGGTGAGCAAGCCCACTGCTCCTGGGCTGGTGCAGGGGCAATTAGTAGCTGGAGCTGTTAATTAACTTGAGGTTCATTTTCTGCTCCCCCCTCTGCACCAGAAGCCTGAGCAGCACAAGGAAATCCCTTCTTTTGGGTTGGAAGGGACTTTTAAAACCCATTGAGTCCCTGCCACGAGCATGAACACCTTCAACTTGATCATAATGGGATTTTCTAACCTGGCAAAGTAAGATCTTATATAAATTTTATTCTTAAGTTGTTGTCTTACTATCAGAATTTAATGAAAGTTTTTCTGTCATACACTTTACTCCAGATGCTGAACCCTGGAGTATCAGAGCATTTTAAATTGCAATAAATTCCCTAATGAAAACGATAAACATGCACAAAGTTCTGTTTACAAGCATGCAGGTGTTTAAATCACCTTTCCTAGGGTCTGGCAGCTTTGAAAAATCACTAAAAACATACACCTGGTCTCTACTTGGATCCAAAATGCATCTATTTACCTCAAAAATCTGCATTTCGAGGTTTTTGCTCTAGATCAGAAACTTCCAGATTTGCCTCGTGCTGCTCTTTCCAAAACAGAAGCTTTGGTGCTCGGCTGCTCAGGAAGAGCAGAGGAAGAATTGCAAGAGGGAAGTTCCGTGTCCGAGCACTGCCCAGACGTTCCCATGCCAGGTGTCCATGTGGATCCCTGTGCTGCCCTGGCCCTGCCACGCTTCCTCCTCCTGGATGGAACACCACTTATTATCATACATGTCAAGAATGAGGAAGGAAGGGGAGAGAAGCAGAAAAGGATAATTCCCAGCTCAAGGAGGCAGAATTTGGTTTTGGCCAGTGTGGGGTCACAAACTGTCAGAAGTAAGCTAAGAAATACTCACATTTGCATTAACCCCAGAGTTTCATCTCTCACAGAGCAGGTGATGGTGCAGATCAGCTCGAATTTCATCTCCATTAGTGCAGAAGTGCCTTTGGGGCTGGTGGCCATGTGTTTTGGTTGAGTTGGGACCTGGGCATTTCTCTCTGCAGAGAAGTATTGCTGCCCAGAGGAGAGGCCCCCCAAGCCAAGTTCTCCTACGGAGGATTTGTCACCCTGTTTTTCTCCCAGAATTGGAAGCATGTTTGTTTTGCTTCCAGAAAAACCAATTACACACAGAGCTCACCTTGCCTGAATTAAAAATAGGAAGATTGAGTGATTGAGAGCTCCCCAGGGAATGCTCTCGGCCCGAACCCTGCCAGAGCTCCAGGAGCGTTTGGAGACCGCTCCCAGGCACAGGGTGGGATTGTTGGGGTGCCTGTGCAGGGCCAGGAGCTGGACTCAGTGATCAATGGGGTCCCTCCCAATTCAGCATAATCTATGATTTCGTGACTCCTGCTCCTCCTCCTTTCCCAATACTGGGAAATCCTTGCCAGGCGTGATCTCTGTGCTCAGGGAGACGCTCCGAGGTTGGTCCTGCCAGCGCTGCTTCTCTGCCCTTCAGCCAAGAGCAGCAGGATCTGCTCGTGGAGCAGCAGATATGAAGCTATTCCAGTAAATTCTTTGGGATATGGACACGAAGGGATCACACAACCACATCCCACAGGCAGGAAAACAAGAGAACCAGGAGAACAAGACGTCCTCGAGAAGGAGAAATAAATAACTAAAATAACAAAACAAAACAAACGAATTCCAGTAGCGCAACTGAACTCCAGCTCCCGGCCGGGCATCCTTCAGCCGCGCTGACTCCTTGAGGGTTCCAGGTGGGATCAATCCCGGCGGGAAGGCTCGGGAGCCGCTTGCGGGGCGCTGCCTCCATCTCCTGGGTGCTGAGGGGAGCGCAGCGGCTGCGCCGGGACAACCGCGGCTCGCCGGGACCCGCCCGGAGCGGGCACGGCCGAACCCGGGAGTGCGGGCATGGCAAACACCGGGAGTGCGGACATGGCAAACACCGGGAATACCGGCACGGGAAACACCGGGAGTGCGGGCATGGCAAACACCGCGAATACCGGCACGGGAAACACCGGGAGTGCGGACATGGCAAACACCGGGAACACCGGCACGGGAAACACCGGGAGTGCGGGCACGGCCAACACCGGGAATAGCGGCACGGGAAACACCGGGAGTGCGGGCATGGCAAACACCAGGAATACCGGCACCAGAAACACCGGGAGTGCGGACATGGCAAACACCGGGAATAGCGGCACGGGAAACACCGGGAGTGCGGACATGGCAAACACCGGGAATAGCGGCACCAGAAACACCGGGAGTGCGGGCACGGCAAACACCGGGAATACCGGCACGGGAAACACCGGGAGTGCGGGCACGGACAACACCGGGAGTGCGGACATGGCAAACACCGGGACTACCGGCACGCCAAACACCGAGAGTGCGGGCACGGGACCCGCACACCCCCCGGGACAGCCCGGGCCGGGAGTACCGGGACCGGCACAGCAGCGCCGGCATCCCGAGCCGGGCACCGCACCGCAGCGGTGTTGGGGTCACTGTGACCCTGTAAGCAGCCGGTACCAGTTCCCCCAGGGAAGAGCAATGAAGAATTGCATCCCCCTTCCCCACCCCGGTCCTCATCGCTGCTCCTCACTGCTCTTTCACCCCTGGAATGACTGAATTCAGCCCGAACAAGCAGATGATGACACAATCCCTGTTTCTACCGCCTTGCCATGGGATTAACTTTCAGTTTAGTTGCCGAGACCTCCAAACAAGGCTTTCAGCACAGCCAGGTGCCAGGTTAGGGATGCACAGGGCCTGTATCAGCATTCCACAACTGCAGCTATCGTAGAAGAAATTTGTGATTCAATAAAATGGGAAGGGACCTTAAAGCCCATTTCCTTCCACCCCCTGACGTGGGCAGGGACAGTTTCCCCTATCCCAGGTTGCTCCCAGCCCCATCCAACCTGGCCTTGGACGCTGTCAGGGATGGGAGAGGCACAAACCCATCAAAATTATACTGCAATTCCCCCACCAAACCCTTTAGAAGCAATAAAACCCCTTAAATTAAGACGTATCCATCCCTTTGTAATTGTGCAGCCCAGCCACCCCCACAGGGACCAGGACACAAATCTGGATGCTGAGGGCCACAGGAGCCCAAAGTGCACCTGGATCAGGAATAGAGGAACTTGCACCATCAGCCAGTATTAGGGCATTACACTGCTTGTTTAAACACAGCTTGGTACAGGATTGCTCTGGGGTAGAACACTGTGGATGCCAAAAATAAAAGAGCAGGCCCCAAACCAGCTCTGCAGAGTCAAGGATTTGCTCCAAGGCTGGAATTGCAAACAACCCCAAGGGGAGGGAGCTGGAAGGGAGCCCCTGCCCAAACAGCACCTTAAGGGACTGCAGAACTGACCTCACCTCTGCTAAAAGCTTTCTGTGTCTTTCAAGAGGCCCACAAGAAGTCCCAGCCTCTGAGAGCAGTTCCCCAGAGGTTCTGGAGGGAATTCGTTAAACAAAAGTTAAAATAAATAGAGTTAAATTCACATTTTGCCAGCAGACACCTGCTCCCTCTTCCTGCTACTGCTGGGGCAAGCAACGGTGGGAATATCTTTACCTTAAAACATTTTGCACCCCATAAAAACACAAAAGAGATGTGGGAAGGTGCCTCTTACAGTCATAAAGCTTCAGAGATGAATCATGGGGAAAACAGCTCCTGAGAACCAAAATTTGCAGGAAAACAAAGAGAGCAGGATGCGATTAAGGCACATTCTGGAGTCTCTTCTTTAACACTTGGCTCATCCCTGTCCTTGGTTTCTGAAAACATTCACTAAGGTTGGCTTTTAATCCACGCCTTGTCTCTTCTCTCACCAGCAACAGCTTCACCAAGCCTGCAGATCTCAATACCTGAGACTCAGGGCTTTTAAAAATTATTTTAGAGTAATGTTTTTGTCCAATTTGATTATTTTTTCCTGCCTACCTTGAGTAAAATTAAGTGAATTATCACTATCTTGGAAACTTTGGTACCTGCTGCCTCCTCTATGGCTTCAGTCCTCCCTTCTTTGCCACCACAGTGCTGGTAAAAGCAGTGTCTTGTGTGAGCAAACAGCACCTGAGAGATGGACCTGAGGCAAAGGTGGGAAAACCTTTCTGTGCATTCAAAAAAATAAAGTATCTATAAACTATTTTGAATACCAACAGCACCAGCAGTTATCAAATACCACCTCAGGATTTTAAACTCAGTTTTTAATGTCATTCCTGTCACTTGTAATGCAAGTGTCTGTTTTCAAAGGACCAGATCTTTGCAGGAAAATGATTTCCTCTTCAAATATGGAGTCAAATTTAATAGGGACCTAAAACACATAAAGGTAGATGATCCCACCCTGAGGTAACACATCAGTCCTACCACTGAACGTCTGTTTTACTGCAAGTGTGGCATGAAACACTTGACTGAACATACATTTATAAATAGCTCTTGATGTATGTGAGATTTTTGGCAAGGTTTGTGAAATAATTCACACACTTTTAATTTAGGAATGTTTGCTCATTGTTTTTTATATCCATTTGAAAAACAGGAGCACGTGAACTCCCAAAGCAGAAGCGATGGATTTCTGTCAATTACCAAATGTTACGGATTTGCAGCCATTTTATTCTGGTACCAGCTAATTAAAACCGTACCTTTGTGATTATTCAGGGAGTTTGACAAAAGTAAATATAATTTTGAGGTTGTCTTTGGTGTGTTGTAATTGAAGGCAGCAGTGCCAAGAAAAACACCACTGCGCTGCCAGACCCAGCCTTGCAAGAAGAGGAGAACATAGTACAATGCAAACTTTAATGTCAATATATACAGAGCTTTAAAGAAAACATTTCTTTTAAAATTAAATGAAATAAATACAGTATGATACAAAATCCACAATATGCTCAAGAGAAAGAAATGACAGTTACAATATCTGATAACGGGGACCTTGTGTAGAGTTTCATCTTTGAAGTACCTCAGAGAGCATGGAATTCATTGCACACTGTTCTCAATTAATGCCCTTTATGGAGATTTAGCCACGTGCCAGGAGAGTTTCAGCTCTAACCAGAGCATCAGTGCAAGATGCCAAAGTGCTTGGGACATTATGACAATGCAATTAATTGATTAATTAGCAAACACTGCTCAAAAGCCTAATGCAAAACACCCAAACCTGAACACTTGGTCCTGCAAAGCAGATCCACCTCCAGCATCCTCAGACCTCGTGTGAAAAACCCCACAAGAGGGTTCGAGGTTATTCAAACTCACTACTGGTAATAAGCTATTGCCCCAAAGTTAATAATTCAGAGATAAAATCAATTAAGTATCTTTTAAAACTTTCAGAGAAAGTTTGCATTCACTACACATCAAGAATCTCAAGAAAACCAGCTGCTGATGATTTCGTGGGGGACTTTCTAATTACGCAAATTATTACAGTACTCTACCAGCTTCAGCTATACATTAAGGGTGGAGTTTTTCAAATTTGTATCCATTCTTCTACTCCCAAGGTACAACAGAATTTGGAGGAACAAATATTTAAAAAATAACTGGAGCAGGGACAGAGATGTTGATGCAGAAGGCTGGTGTGGTATGAATGAAGTGCAGGGGTGTTACCAACAGCCCTCAGAGCCCATCTAAGAGAGCTTTGGAACAAACTCTTAAGAAGAATTTTATGTTTTTAACCTTATAGAGCTCCTGTAGGATTACATAAGGACTCTTATTATGATCACAGCTTCAGAAGCTTTCTGGAAACTTGGAGAAAGAAAAAACCTGCTCCTCTCTCCCCTCCCAAAAATATTCGCAAACTTTTAGTTCTAGATAGGACTGAAAAGTTTAAGTGCTACACAGTACATAAAACCCTGTGTTTGCATGGATGTTTTAGCCTAATTTCACTGACACAATCCAGGAGAATTATTATAACCTTGTATAACTCATTTAACTCAGCTCTACAGACCAGTCTCTAAGTACATTGCAAGGAGCTCCCAACTGCTGAAGTTTGCTAGAGGTTGTTTTAACTATTGGACAGATGAAGATCAGCTTTGGAAAAGGAATTAAAACATGGAAGACAGAATTCAAGCTCAACATGACTGACTTGGGTGAGGTTTTGAATGCCTTCTCTGGCTGCAAGAACATTCAAACAGCAGAGGCCTCAAATGAACTGCAGGCTCAGCCCCCTGCACCTCAGGCTCCTGGCGTGGGCAAGGGGAATTCACTGAGTTTGAGCACAATGGGAAAAAGAAGCAAAACCCCACAGCACTGAGGCCAAACAAGCCACAGATCAGGGGCTTGACTGGACCCAGCCAGGCAAAGCTCTCAGGAAGGGCACTGTGCCCCTCCCAACGGGCTCACCATGGTGCCACTGCAGTTTTTGGATATGGAACAGCAATACAACAGAGTTCCTCACTTTTTATCCAAAGGATAACTGAAGGAAGAAATTGAGATATCCCTGGGGTGAAAAAACCAGCAAAACAGGTCCTGAGCCCACTCCAGTGGGAAACTGCTTTCTGTGTGCACCAGAGCTGAAACTTACTGATAATGACCATCACCAAACATCAGAGCAGGAGCTTTTCTGGCAGGAAGTCACAGCCAAAATATTCTACTGTTTAAGATTTAGTTCTGTGGAAATTCCTTTAGTCTGAATGCCTATTTCTGTGTGATTACGAGCCTTTGTGAAAATTTGGCTTTTTTTTCTAACTCAGTAAGGCAGTAATAACACAACCAGTTTGTAAACTTGAACTGTGCCCAGATGATATGAAAGGATTTCCACCAACATTTCACTGCAGCCAGAGCACGTTCCCATTACCTGCTCTTCCATCTCAAACCTTTAACTGACAGCTCATGAGCAGACCATGCTACTTTTAGGGATCAAAACCTAAGTTGGGAAAGAAAGGGATGAGAAAGCGGCAAGAAATTCCCAAAGGAGCCTCACAAAGATGATCATTAAATACAGTAAAAGTAAACTGCAAGTGAACTCTTTCATGTTCCTGCATATCCCAAATATTTCCAAGACTGATATGCTGGAATAGTCAGAGCAAGGGAACTTTTCCCCCAAATCAAGGATTACAATTGGCATACCAGGGTACACTGGCCTGTCAGATATAACATATCCCTGTTTTCCCCATGATAAGACAACTTTGCAGTGTTGCAGTCACTGAAACTTCGCTTTTACCCCTGGAGTCCCACTTGCACTAAAGGCCAGGAGTGATATAAAACAGGGATAACTTTACAGGAGATCTTTTAAATACTCTGTAATGAATCAGAACATCCACCTTGTTCGTGTTCTTCTCCTCTCACCACCTTTGTGCTGCACATCAAGAACAACTTGAGTCCCTTCGGCTGCTTCCAACTGCTCTTGTGCAAAATGCTTTTAAGGTGCTTATACTGTGGTGCTTCTAAGCAAGCTAAAAGAAAATACCAACAGAAACACTGTTAAATGATTCATGGGTAAAGCCACTAAAGAGCAGCTGCTGCCTTACAGGAAAGCTGAAGACAATTCCAGTTTGACATTTTCATTGTGTTCCAGGCCTTGCATTACCTCTTACCCCCAAACCAGCTTTTAGGACTACATTTCATCCCACATTGTACCTTGACCTGGCTCAGGTGATTTAATTTCCATCACTTTTGACTTTGGTTTTTTAGTGAATTCAAATTCTTCCAGCAGTCATCTTTAAATTTACATAAAAATGACCCTGACAGAATGTAGACAAGATGTTTCCAGGTATTCTTGCTGGCAAAGGTCTTCAGTAAGGAAAAGGAGGATGAACCAGCTGCAAAAGGGGCAGATTTTGTACTAAACAAGGAGCTTTCCAGGAAGCAGTTGTGTTCTTTGATAAACTTTCAAGCATTTCAAACAGGCACCTCAAAACTAGGCACAAATGGCCCCTAAAGCTTCCAACATCTATTAAGCACTCAAGAAATTCCACCTGGGGTATGTTCTGCATGATACAAAGAGCACACCTATGTTTGCTATATCTTTAAGTCTCAAACCTACATATATTCATACCTAACTATTTGGCCAGATAATGTCCATCTTCCCCCACCACAACAGAAGAAAGCAGCTTATCTAAAAGTACTTCCAACATCACCAAGTCCTTCACAGGTATAAGCAAAAACCAGCCAACACCTCCTGTGAGATCTGAGTTATCAGCACCACTCCTGGTGCCTGGGCCAGAATTCTCCTGGAAGTTTTTTTTTTCCTTTCCTGTCTCAAAACACTGATTTCTGTCAGCCCTGGGGTCTCACAACTGAAAATTCAGTGATGATAAATGACTCTGAACTATGTTTGACTTTTGGTCACTTCACAGTCTAATGTCACTAATATATTTAATATTTAATATAACCCTGCTATGTCACTACAATTGCTCAGTGTCGACAACTTTTGAAAACACTTCTAAGTGTACCTCTAAATGAACTACCAGCAGTTAGCATTAGTTTTGAGCCAGGAAACCCCAAGATAATTCTGGCCCTGAAATGAATTTCCTCTCCATCCCAGCATTTAGGAACAGCTGAAATCCTAACAGCAGACAGAGAGGGTGAGTGAGTGCTGGCCACATGATGCTGACAGGAATTTGCCCATAACTGTGAAATTTCTTGGTCAGAATTCCCTTATCTGGGCACACAGCAAGGCTTATTTATTTTCCCAAGCTACCCCTACAGTTAGGCAAAGAGAATTTTGCATTTCTGTTCTGTAATATTTGTACATACGGCAAGAGGGTCAGAGAGAAGCAACATTCTATTAAAAAAAATCAAATAAATAAAAAATAAACCCAAGTGCCAAGTTGGTTATAATAAAGTGTCAGTTCGTCTCATATGCCAAACAAACCTAATATTGGGTGTATTCAGTGGAAAACCTGCTGAGGAAAATAACACAGTAGTTGTGCTAATGGATGGGAAATATAAATAACAAAGGATTGAGCTGCATGATGCTGTCTTGAAGTGGTACCAACGTTTCTGAGAGCCTGAATTTTGACAGTTTGTGCACATATTGACTTTCTCCAGCTCAGTGCAGGACACAGTTTGTGGTAACAACGAGAGATGTTCATTTTCCTGTAAGAGGCCACAACCAGCATTTCTTTTGGCTCACGAGTGATCAAACTGAAGTGCAGGATCTTGCACACCCCTTTGGTTTCTATTTCCACAGAAACTCCTCAGTTACTGGCACCATGCAAACACAGACCTTCCAAATCAACAGTGATGAATGAACACTGGCACATCCCATTGCTCAACTCTGCTTAATAGCCATGGACAAGGGAAAGGAATTGAGTTGAATCCATGAAGTGCCCAATTACAAAATGAAGAATTTGCCCTTCACAGCAGGGTCTGAAGGTGTGAAGCAAAGAAAACTCACACTGACACTTTATGTACAACTTGGTCATTGGCAACGGTCCCCTAAACCATATATTTTTTTTTTAACTGAACCCAGCAAAACTATACAGAATGTGAAAGAATATTTGCAACAGATCTCAAAGGACAGTGTAGAGAAATTCATTATGGTGTACCTGATGTTTAAATTAACTTAACAGATACGGCCTGTAAAACAAACACAGTATGAACCTGTGGATTTTTTTTTTTCTTTTTAAAAAAAGGACTTTTACAGAATTCAAGTAGTGTAGCAGGAAACCATAGATGCCTTTTGATCACAGGTCAGGCAAAATAGAGCCACTTGCTGGGTCTCCCCCTTGCTTGTGTCTGCTCAGGTGTCCCAGTGGATCTATAAGTCTGTGGATGTGAGCTTTTTCATGCTCCGTCGCTGAGCTAAACTGGAGGCTGCCACAGGCTCCAGCACTGGCTGAAATGTCTTGTGATTCAGTGCAGAATATGTAGCAGCCATGGCTCCCTACAGAAATAAGAAATACATAATAATAATTCATATATAGAGAAGTTTTAATCAGAAAATAAAGCAATTCAACATTAAATACCCAACTCCACTAAAAAACCACAAGATTTATGCCAGGTCATGTGAATCCTCTAAAGTTTGTTAGGAAAAAAACTATCTGTTGTTGAATCCTTCCAATGTCTAAACATGGGTGTCTAACATTTCTTTTTCTTTCCTTTGTATTTCTTTTGCATACCTCAGATGTAGGAATTGCCTGTTAATGTAGGTCAGGATTTGTATCTTTCAAACCAAAATAGCACCAACTGCTCAAATAGAGACACTTCAGTGCCTATTCAGAACCTGACATAGGAGACAACTCAAGAACTGCCTTAAAGAAAACACCCCAAAAAATCTCTTCCTTTACACAGAGGTTAAAAAGAATTATTTACCAATGATTTGGAGAGGGGTTTTATACAAGGGTACGTAATGCCAGGACAAGGGGAATGGTTTCCCACTGCCAGAGGGCAGGGTTAGGTGGGATATTGGGAAGGAATCCTTCCCTGTGAGGGTGGGCAGGCCCTGGCACAGGGTGCCCAGAGCAGCTCTGGCTGCCCCTGGAAGTGTCCAAGGCCAAGCTGGACGGGGCTTGGAGCAGCCTGGGATAGTGGAAGGTGTCCCTGCCCATGGCAGGGGGGGGATGGGCCAGCTTTAAGGCCCCTCCCAACCCAAACCATTCCATGATTCCATGAATTTGTCTCACTGTGCAGCTTAAATATGTCGGTACTACGGAAAACAAACAGAAAAAATGAGAGTTCTGTCTGTAGCTCCAAACCAACTCAACTTCTTGCCCAGCCCCCAGCTCAAGCAGCACCAAAGGTGTGTTTACCTTTACTAGATGTGGGGCATCTTGCCTGTTGAGCTGATAATGAGGCAGCTGGTCCCTACAGGCAATCCAGGAATGCTTCAGCACCTGCTCGGCCGTGTACCGCTGGTGGGGATCCACGTGCAGCATGTGTGACAACAAGTCCTGCAGGGAAGGGAAACACACGGATTGCTCAGTCCAAGTCATCTCAGGTGGCCTTTAGAGCATCAGGGATGGCAGCAGTGAGAGAAGCACCCGATGTGGAGGGATTAACACAATGCAAACACACAGAGATCAGCAGACAAACGGGATCATTCTGTGCCCTGACACTGCAGAAGGCTGAGAACAATGTGTTGTACTATTGGAGCAGTGCAACAGAGCCAGCCTTGATTGCAAAGGAACTCACTGTTGTGCCTTTCGTGTTTATTATGAATATAATCTTTAAAAGACTAGAAATCCTATTAAAATGTAGCAGGCAGGTTTTATGGAGGAAAGCCATTATTTGCAAATCTCTCTCCTTGCTCATTCTGCACTTCGGGCTCTGCTGACTCCTTCCTACAACTGAATTCAGAGACAGCGAGACACCAGCAACAAATTTTTCCTTCAAGAAGCCACATAAAGAATAAAGCCAACAGCAATGGACACTCGTTTTTGCCTGTTAGAAGCATTAGCAATAAGCTACTAATTAATTACAACGTTGGTCCAAAGGAGAGGTGGGTGGGAAGGGCACAGAACAGAGACAGCACCAGTTTGAAATAAAACCAAAATATGAGCAAGCTGACAGAATGTTCCCTTTGTTTTAGGTACAAAATGTGAAGCATTCTTAAATACACAGAAGTGAATTTCTTGTGCTAAGAGAGCAGCAGCCAACAAGCATTCTAAATCACTCCTACTGAAATGAACAAACAGTGCAGTTCCAAAGGATCAGGTAAAATATTTAAATATTAATATTTAATATTAACGCTGATCTTTTTAAAAGGTAGAACTGGTGATTAAGATACCCACAGAGTGGGTCAACACCATCCCAGGGAATCCATATTGATTACAGATGGAGTCCTTAGATAAAAAGGCTGGAGCAGATATCCTTCCCTTCAATAAAGTCTGCAGATAATAATAACAAACTACATTTATAGAGCAGTCTGCTTGATAAAGCTCAGTAGATTTCACTGGAATTCTACAAAAATATAAAACCAAAACACATTTACACCTTTGCTGCATCTGAAACAGTGTCCCAGTTGCCTCCACTTAGGGAGAATTTTCCACTGCCTATCCGTACTAGGATCTCCTCAGGAGTATCATTGGGACCATTGGCAAATGGAGTATAGCTGTTGAAAGACAAAAACCAACAAAAACACCTTGTTATAGACAAAAACTACAAGAAATTGGTAAAATCTCGTGAATCTGAGTCAATATCCCACTGCCAGCAGACACACATCACAGAATATCTACACACACTATGGAATACTATTAACATTTCTAATATTACATGAGAAGTACAGATTTATCAAGAGAATAATTTCCAATAGACAGGATCTAGCCATAAGGCTAAAAACCTGCTCTATTGCTGTTAGAGCAGAATTCAGCAAACATCTCTCATTTGGCCACTAGATGCTTCCTAGAGCTTCATCAGGAAACTCCAGAGATCACATGCCAGAGTGTTCTATAGGGCCAGGAATGCAGCAGGGGCAGGAGACACAAGATGAGTAAAGGGGATGGGGTGGGAGGACGAGAGGCTGGAGGATAAAAAGAAACCCACCACGTGTTTTCACAGACTCAATTCCCTCCTGGAAACTGGGGGAGGTCTTTGGCACCCCCAAGTCCTGCACTATGGGAAGAGAAGCCTTGATCCTACTGAGATAAGCCTGGTTTATTTGGCTTTGACTCAGAGCTGCCTGTCCCACCTGAGTGTCTGTGTCATTCCATGAGGCAATGCCTCACCATTTCTATGGAAGCAGGGATTCAGGCAACATTCTGGGATTTTAGGTAAACAAAACAGCTCAGAAATATTCTCACCCTGCCAACATTGTGTAAAGGAGAACTCCCAAGCTCCATATGTCACAAGCAGCATCATATCCCTGTCTCATGAGAACCTATGAAACAAAGAGTGTTAAAGACTTCCCATATATTAAAAAAACCCACCAAACCACCACCAAGGGCTAAGGAAGGGTAAGACCATCCCTGGATCATGTCAGGATTTTGATTATTGATTTTCTAATATACAGGTTGCAGCAAGTACCAACAATACTTCTTGTTGCCAGATCATCCCTTAAGACTCTCAACAGGCTCACATCTTATTTTTGAGGGTGGACTCTGCTGCTTTTAAAGCAGGTTTATAATAAACACATGCACCAGTGTTTAAAAAGCATGTGTGATTATATTTAAAGAAAAGCAGCAGAACTGTTGAGGTTTCTTTCCAAGCATTGCTAAAAGTTTAAGCATTTGATGCACCAAAAAACAGCATAAACTAAACACAGAGCAGCTTGAAATACCTCTGGTGCCACAAAGTTTGCAGTGTAGCAGGGAGTTAGAAGTAGTCCATTTTCTCCTCGAAGTTGTTTTGCAAATCCAAAATCACAAATCCTGATGGAATCAGCATTGTTTGAATCATCAGTATATAAAATATTACTGGGTTTAAGGTCTCGGTGCACCACCTTTAAACAAAGACATTTGAAAAGCCATCATTTAGGAGGAGCAGGTACACTTGTTTGTAACTTACAATTTATAAAAGCTATTCTCTAGATAAACATACTTATGATTTAAACAATTATATAACTTACAAGTACCCAAAAATTCTAGTTCAAGTAATATAATAAAAACCTCCTGGCTCATAATGCAACTGGAACCAACATCTCCATTTGGCAACAAGTGTAGGAGAACAACAATCTGCTGTTTCATTAAGTGCAGAGTCGAAAGGTTTTGCCAGGAGAAGTTGTTTCTATTATTCACCTTCGTGATAAAATACAAAACCTTGTAGCATGAAAACAAGCCAAGCAAAGCACCCAGGGAAAGGGACTGGTCATTTCAGAGCTGTGACAGGGGTGTGGGGTGGAAGGGCTCACTCACTCCCTGGCAGTGCAGGTAGTCCACGGTCTTGGCGATGGTGAAGAGCACAGCGCTGGCCTCCCGCTCCGAGAAGAATTTCTGCCTCAGGATCCGGTCCAGCAGCTCCCCCCCCTTCATCAGCTCCGTGACCAGGTAGATGAATCTGCCATCATCATACACCTGGGGAGAGGTTTAACAGTGCACTCACACAAAATACACTCAGATCTATTCAAAGGCAACATCTGTAGTTACACATCGCCATAAATCCCCTCCTCCCACAGGAGCGGGCAGCACAAACAGCAGGGGCTGCCAAGGCAGGGAGTGCAAGGCAGCTCATGTGTCATCCTGGGAGTTCATGACTCAAGCTGTTAATTCATCCCTCTCAATTCAAGTTGTTAATTCACCACTCTGAGTCCAATTTTTCAGTGTAAGAACTTCTGGAAGAGGAGAGCAGCCCTACACTCCCGACTGCTCGTCCCTTCCACGGCCATTTTTAGGTGCTGGCACTCGACATATACAGGACAAGAAGCCACTGCTTTCTCAGGTTACCAACACACTGGCTGCTCATTTGAAACAAGAACCATGGCATTTCTAACCTTGACATCATTTCTCACTTCAAGTTTGTTAAACAGCCTTTAGAAAAAACTAATATCAGGACAGCGTTGTATTTTGAAACATTCCCTTACTACTATGTACTGCTCTCCCAAAAGATTTTACTATGCAAAAGAAATTTAATTAATCCCAATAAACTGCCTGCATCTGCATTTATTTTTTGAGCACTGCCTAATAAGAGGTAGCAGAGAAAGAGGTACATACATCCTTTAAAGTAATAATATTTGGATGTTGCCCATAACGCATGAGAATCTCGATTTCTTCTGAGGGATCCCTCTTGCTTTTATCAATTATCTGCAAAATAATACAGGAAAAACAACTTGTGTAAACAAAGTCTACTAAATAAAGACTTTTTTGTATTTATATTCTCATTTCAACAACAGAAAAAAAATCTGGAATTCATTACTTCTTACTAATGCTAAGAAATTCATCTTCCAGCTTCACATCCCATTTATTCATTTCTTGCTCTATCCTTGTTAAAATTCTATCATTAGTGCAGCCTATCCTGCTCCACTGAACAAGGAAATGCACTGGACTGTCTGAAGCATCACTACTTCCCTGCAGCCCAGCTCCACCCTTGTGAATCTCACTTTATTTCAGGTGTTCTCATCATTGTATGGTATTTTCAGCCTTCAAGATTGTAACTTATCAACACATAAACAGCCACAATAACTGGAAAATTCACAAGTATACATTTTCAAATCTACTAGACAATATTTTCAGAATGTCAGAGCGGAATTTATTCCATTACCTTCACAGCAAACTCCATGTTTGTAGCTATGTGGATACATCTCTTGCAAACTGAGTAGGAGCCCACACCAATATCTTCCTTCAGTTCATAGACATCAGTGAACTGTGCACTGTTTCCATGAAGCTGCTTTAAATAAAAACAGACAAGTGGTTATCTAAAGCAACAGGATTCTCTCTGCCATTACACTGTTACCAACAGCAGAAGTTTCTCCTGCTTGCTCATGATTTTTCTTTGAAATTCTGCCTCCAGAAAAACAGTAACTCACTTTTTAAAATTAAAAATATCCCATGAAGTATTTAATAAGGCACATTTTATAATGGTCTCTTCAACAAAGCAAGAACAACTGTAAAAACTGAATATTGGTCAGCCTTTGACATGTCAAAGAAGTTTCCCAAGAAGGAAAGCATTACCTGGACTATGGGCAGGATATTGGTGAGGGGTGATATTTTATGGTCTTCTACAGTAGTAGTTGCAACAAAACTAAATCCCTTGAAGAGCTGGTGGGCGTTTGCACTGGGTGGGACCCCTGGAGAATCTGGGGGCACAAAGACACACAGGATTAGTGGGGCTACATCCCAGCAAGGCCATTTTGTAACATCCAGGACAGGTATGTTATAAAAACCGTTTTGAGGGAAGGGAAGGAAACAAGAGGAACATCAACGTTAAATAATAAATAAAACTTCTAGTTTGTTATCAGTTCTCTCTTACTTCAGTAACAAACACAAACAAGTACTCCAGGGTTTTATCTAAAACTGGAAGGCACTGCAGGAAGTTATGTATGAACACATGTTTTAAGAAAGAAGTTTACTGAAACAAAGCTACTTGTGGAAAAGAAATAAAGATGACTGTCTTGTGCTCAACAGCTTTGTAACACAGAAGAGCAACCACAGATTGTGCTGGTTCAGTGGTGAATGTGCTGCTGGCAAGGCACAAGTGAGGCAACACAAGAGTATTCAATTAGTAAATTATCACTGAAAAAAATGCCACTGAATGATTAGAATCTGGTTTTCCTCAGATTATATTCTGTGCACCCCTGAATTCACTATCTGAAATCTCACAGTGAGCACAGCTCAACACTTTTGTGTAGCCTGTTAAAAGACCTTCTCCAAACAAACATGAGAGGAGGGTTTAAAAGCTGGATGCAGCAGGAAAGAAAAAAACCCACAAAAGAAAACCTGAAGTGAAACTTGAAGCAGACTAAGCAATAACAATGATAATAGTTAATGTTTCTTAAAGCAAGCCATTCTCAATGAAATACTGACCTTAAAAAGAACCACTGCTGCAATCAAATTAAGTTTACTTTTAGTATTAAATACTTTCCCCCAAACACTGCATGTCTGACTTCAATCATATCTAGAAACCATAGTCCAGCTTTTAATATTCCATTTATTTTTTTTCTTCTTGAGTTAAAGATTAACAAAATATTCAAAGAACAGAAACCTGCTGAGGGGAACATCCTCCTTTCAAAGCACTGGAACCCTGGTGCATCTTTTCCTTTTAACTTTGTCCCTGGCTCTTTTGCTCGTTGTTTTAACATTAACTTGAACCCCTTGTCCCACAGACCTCACCAATTTATAGCCATGCACAGTTACCTTTTGGTGTTTTTGCTGTGAATTCTGGATCAAAACAGAAAGTATCTTCTGGCTTTCCAGAGGCAGGTTTGAATGGAGGCTGAATTTCTCTTCTGAACAGTTTCTGAAGGAGGAGGACAAAGATAATTAAGAGTCAATGAACCCTCCATGGGCACTGTGATTTTGCCAAGATAAAGGGTAAAGGACAAAGACCTCCAACAGTGTCAGGCACGTCCCTCTTGGCAAGGACCTGCCCACTCTCAAAGCTCTGTTCCAGGATTTTCCTAACCCACCAAGCTAAAATCAAGCAAAGATGGGAAAGATCTCAAATCTGCAATAAATGCCATTTACAGCTAAGGAACAGAAAATTTCATGTCAAAAGATGTTGAATCCCCATGCAAAATTCAGGAAGTTCCGAGAGCATTTCCTTGCCATTTCTCTCCTCCTCTCAGATCTATTTTTTGCAGTTTATTTAACCTTCCTGCACAAAAACCTACAGTATATTTTAGTTAAAAAACCAAAACAACAACAACAAAAACCCAAAAAGCAAACAAACAAACAAACTAAACAAAAAACAACCCAAAGGAAAAGGGACCTGAATTCATCCCCAAGAAATAATGAGATAAAATACAGAAGTGTCATCAACACCACCGGAGTGAAATAAATACAAATTATTGCCAAATTGAAATAAAAAACATATAAAGGAAAAAAGAAAGAGCTGGGACTGCTGAGCTTTCAAACTTCCCTGCTGGTATTTATTTCAACATCAGTCCCTTCAAAAATAAAAAAACATACATAATCAAGTCAAACAAGACAACAACTTCTGAAGTGTATTCACATAAAGCAGTGACGTTTTGCTGTTACTAATAACTCTTGCTGCTGAGCAGGACTCTGAAGTAGCTGCTGCATTAACACAGCTACAAAATCACTTTTCAGAAATAAATACACAAGAGAAACAGATGGATAATGATGAGAGGCTTCAAAATACAGGTGAGCACAGCAGTGCCCTGTGAGGCTGCAGTTCTGTCAGCACAGCCACATCTTATTTATTCCACCAACCCTTGTGCAGCACCACAGCAAAGGGGGGATTTATTTCACACACAGCATCTCAGCTTTGAGAATGCTTCTGGCAAACACAGCTCAGGGGATGAGAGAACCACAGAGCAGAATCATAAGGTGCTCATGAAAAATTGAAGCCAGGAGTTGTGATCTTGTAAAGACTTTGGATCATCTTGGAGCAGCTGAGTTAATTCCTGAACTGAGCCTGGGAGAGGAGGGATGCAGAGGGAAGCCCAGGACAGCTACAGCCACAGGGAGGGGTTGTGCCCTGCAGGGGAGCACTGGACAGACACTTCCTGAAGGGTTCCTGGGAACACCAACAGCCTCTCCCAACTACAAATGCTCTAATGGACCCTTTAAGCTCGAGAATGCTGCAGCTCTTGATTATTTAGAAAGTAAATGCACAATTTATAATTAATACTCTCTATCTGCAGTAAATACTGCAGCTTCAGATGCCAAGGAATTACAGGAGAAGCCAGGATGTGCCAGTCAGCAGTGAGGCAGTGTTTGCTTTGCCCTATTCAGATGCAAATACTCACACAAATGCTACAAGACACAGAAAAATTAACAACAGCTTTATCGTTCAGATCCTTCTGTACTCACATTCCAGTCAACAGTAGAAAAAAAAGGATGTCTCTTGATTTCTTCAACTCCATCTGAACCAGCTCCTGAACAAAAAAACCACTGTATTTAACACACTTGTGGGTAAAGTCTGAAGATTGCACTAAAAATTAGTTCATTTCTAAAAGGTTTGCACAGACATGGTTATTTGAGGGAACTGTGAATACAGAGATATTCCAAGGATGTAAAATACCTAGGGAGGCACAGAGAGCACAAGCAGCCTATAAGTACAGTGTCAATATTCTTTGCTCTGACAGTGTCAGAGTTTTGGCTCACTCCTAAGAGTCACTGATCCCAGAAGAGACCATTCCTTGGCCAAACCCAGCAAGCCATGATCCAAACTAACAGGAAACGGTATCCAAATGTTACTGATCACCCAGAGCTTGAGAGTCTCTAACAACTACTTTTTTAAAATAAAAAGTTGGGTTGAATTGATTATTTAAAGACCAAAATAAATGAACCGACCTAATCTATTTGATGGATTCCTTTTAAACAACATCCTCAGGAGACTTTGTGCTTCAGGGCTGAGGAACTGAGGCATCCCAAGCTTTGCTCTAAAAGAAAACAGAGAACAAGTCAGAGAAAGAAATTTATCTTAGTAAAAACTGTCTACGCAGATTTCACTGCACAGTTTGATGTATCAAGGATCTATTCCAAATCCTTGTAGAGTGCACACACCTAACTCACCAACTTTTTAAGTTTCCTATTACATGAGTGGTTTAAAATAAAATCCAACAAACACATCAGACCAAAACCACCAAACCCCACCCAAGTCCCCAAAGTAAGCTTTATGCTCAGAGTAAAATAATTTTCTCAGGAATATATAAATATTTTCAAAGATATTGTCCTGTCACCAGGAGGTTTTTACCAAAATAATTACCAGTAACTCAGAAGAGACTCAGCAAATCCCCAATTACCTGCCCTTTAAGTGATTGCTGCTACTCCTCTAGGGCTCATTGAGCCATCATATAAAAGCTCACTGACTTTACCATTTATTTTATTTGATGGAAACTCTAATGGCAAGGTAGGGAATTCTTGTGCAGAGCTGCAGCACCACTGGGAGCTGCAAGGGAGGCAGCTCATGGTCTGCTCCATCCTTTCACAGGCAGCACCACCAGCAACTCCCAACTCAGGGCAAGCTCCAAGTGCCCCGTGCTGGGAAGAACAGAGTTTCACTCTCCTTCCCTTCCCCACCACCCCTCAGAGGGCCCAAGGCTCTGCCTGTGCTAGGAGGAAACTCTTTGTTAGCTGAGCACAAAGACAGACGAAAACATATTTGCCCAACAGCTCCACTCACTGAGCACCAGTTCACCCAGTTTGTCCAGTTCAACAGCTTCTGTTGTAACTGGGGTAATTTAAGATGAGAACTTGAGCACGTAAGTGCTCTCCATGCATCTGTACACAAAGCAACACCTGATCACCTGCTGCTTACAAAACAAGGTGTGCTGTAACAGTAGCAAGGGAGTGTAACAACAACAGGAGTGTAAATCAAGCTGCCCTAAGTCGCTGCGCTGTTCTTATCTTTCTTATCTTTATTATACGCCTACAATCAAAGTACAAATTCATCCCTAAGATTTTAATTGCTGGGGATACTTAATGGTATTTCACAGCCTGGGATCTAAAGCTTATCAAGGGGCTTTGCTTTTTGTTCCTGTTCCAGCTCAGTGCTCTTAGAATCATAAAACGGTTTGGGTTGGAAGGGACCTTAAAGCCCATCTTGTTCCACCCCCTGCCATGGGGACACCTTCCACAAGACCAGGCTGCACAAGGAGTTATAACAAGCTGTTAAAACATGCTTAAAATGACATTTCTGACTTCTGAAAAAGGAAGGAGATATACTTACTTCAGTATCATATTCATAGTCTCATTTCGATCTTTACCTTGAAATGGCAGGGTACCAGTAAGCATTTCAAACTGGAAAGAACAAATGTTAATCTAAATCAACACTTCTTCCCCCAATTGCTGAAACAAAGTGTTAAGCACTGCACTCTTTCCTATCTCTACATCCGACTGATTGAGCTTTGAAAAGATTATGAAAATGTTAAACCTAAAATTCTGCTCTCACTTGCAGTTTACACGATGCTAACAGTGGTAAGTGTAACATGATGATGATGGAGGAATATTTTGCATCAAGAAGCTACTTGAAAGCAATAAAATCTCCTCCATAACCAGGTTTTAGATGTTGCCATATTCTAAAAACTGCCAGAACGGTAAATTCTACAACAGTAGTTTACTTTTCAAGTCCATCTGCATGTCAGGCTGATGCTGCACGTCCCAGCAAGGGCAGAAGTGGCAGCAGTTACTGGCTTACATCCCTACTCCAACTCCAGCACTCCTTCCACAGGCTCACTCTTACAAAAATGCCATTAAAATTCCTTCAAACCAAATCTTCAAATCTGTTTTTAAATTTAACTATTAAGTAACATGCAAAATAAATGCACAAAGTAAAGTCTCACACTGACTACAACTGGTTTTAACTACTAATGGATGGCACACAGGATTTTTCTGGTGCCTGACAAACATTCCCTAGAGGTGAAAAGTCGATTTTATGCCACCCAGTAGCAATTCAGTTACTGAATTACCCCCCTTACCCAAGCATTCCTAATTAGAACTGGACAAGTTTATTCTAAGTGCATTTGTGTGAGCTTAGCAAGGGAAGCAAGAGGCAAATACAGTACCATGAGGACCCCAAAGGACCACCAGTCAGCACTCTGGTTGTGCCCTCGCCTGTTTACCACTTCAGGAGCCATGTACTCTACAGTACCACAGAAAGAATAGGCCTTCTTCTCTTGGTCTACTGATTCCTTGCTGAGTCCAAAGTCTACAACAACAGCATCACAAGAATACAGCCAGTAAAGAACTTCAGGGGAAAAAAAATAAATCAATATATGGTACTTCAAAATCCAAGCGCTGAGAGGTTTGGGTTGGTTACTTTCAGAAATATGATTAGCACAGCTCTCCATGAAACAAGAGACTGCAGGTATCTGGAGATAGCACGTTTAGTTTACTACACACCTCCAAAACCATTCTAAAAGTCATTAAATTCATGATTAGCCATCAAAATTATTACTGAAATAACTCGACATTTGAAATCGCACACATTTAGAGCCCTAAGATACTCAGAAGTTCTCATTTTCTCTCTTTACTGCCTGCTTTATTCACACAAAAAATTGGACAGGAGTAAAAATCAGTTTCAAAGGGAATGCAGCCTGCATGGTCTGGTCTTACTGAATGATGAATAAATAAAATCACACTAAAAATATTGCTGTTATATAAGACAACATGGCTCTGTAACCTGCCTCAAGTTCAGCACAGAAGAGTCCTGCATTCCCAGAATATTTCACCCCCAGAGCACTTTCTTCCCTGTTTTGAACACAGTGAATGCACAATCCTTGACACTGGCTCAGCTCTCAAACATCCTTTTTTCATAGGGGAAAATGATTGCTAAACAATGATCCCATCCATTATTTCCACTTCCAGAATGAAGCGACAAGTTTAGGACTGAATATCAAATATAACTTTATATTTATATTTTATATAATTTTATATTTATTTTTCTAGTTAAATATACCAGAATTTTAAAAGGGATGCATTTTATAAACCTGATTTCCATCACCATTATTTCATCAAGTCTTGGAAGGTTTAAAAAACTTCATTTTTTCTTGGAATTTAACAGCAATATCTTAGATTAAAAAACATGATGAAATCCCTAGTACAAAAGCATCACCTTAAATGTAATTTAAAGCTTTCAGAAATTTATAGTAATTTGTTTTCCAAATAGGCAGTCTTTTGTATACATAATTTCCTAGAGTATATGTATTTATTTTGTTCCTCACAGAACTTTTTTCTGCAATGTTATACGCATTTAAAATTGGTAATACCGAAACTCAAAAAAGCTTATTTAGAAAGTGCTGTATCAATGAGTGGTGCCTACCTGTTAACTTGATATGTCCTGCTTCATCAAGCAAAATGCTGAAAATTAAAATTCACATTCACCAAAACACATAAAGAGCAATGTTTACATAAAACATTTAAAATATGTCAGAAATTATGATATCCAATTCTGTTATTACTCTAACAAGCAAATATTATTTCATTTAAATCACAGATGTGTGTTTTACATTTTGCACTTGTTTACAAAGCCTGACAGAAATAGTTTTAATTTTTTACAATGGAAAAGGCAAAGCAACAAGCAAAATACACATAATAGTGGTAAAATACATTTTACTTTACTTTTCTGGCTTCAGGTCCCTGTACACAATTCCCAAGCTGTGAAGGTGATCCAAAGCAAGGGCCAGTTCTGCGAGGTAGAATTTCACATCTTCCTCTGTAAACATAACCTAATAAGAACTGTATAGATTTACCTTCTGATCTTGTCTTCAGTTTTTAAAACTGCAATCTAAAAAAAATATATTCCTGTCTGCCTAAATTTCAAACTTAGTTTTAGAAGTCCCTTGTGAACTCATAATTCATGAGTTCAGCCAAGAGAAACGATTTACTAATATCTGTTAATTAAAAAGTACACAAAGAACTACCTGCAATACTTAAATAAAACCATCAGCATTACTGCAGAGTATTAAATAACTTTTAGATAATAAAGTAATTGTTATATTTGGTGTAGCTGACACCCAGCACTCATCCTGACACAACCCTAGACAGTTTTCCACTGCACCATAAAATTTAATATATGGCTGCTGTATTGGGTGAGTGTGAATTCACAGTAACAATTTTTTTTAAAAAAAGCAAAAATCATTTAGGAAAAAAGCATGCAAAATAAACCACTGGTGACAATAACAATGACAATCTGGCAGTTGAAGAACCTACATTGCTCTTAGGAAAAAAAAATTAGATTTAAGAGCCCTGGTGAGACACTGAAACATTGATGTTGCTTCTAGAGCAGAGATGCACTTCTGTCCTGAACACTCCACAGGTTGCTCCTAACTTAATATACAGAAACTGTACCTGCTTTGGCTCCTGTCATGATCTACAAATTAATGGAGGAGATTGGAATCTTTAAATTGCTGGATTGAATTTGGGCTTTAAGTGAACTATTCCCTCATCCTCTGAACCCAGCAGGAACGGGGAGTGCAGCCACGCAGCTGCTGCCCAACAAGGCTGAAATGGAAGTACCTGGGCTCTCTGACTTAGTGCCACTGCTCTGCACTTTGAACTGCTCAGGTGTGATCTGTTCTCCAGGCACAGAATATTCCCTGATTTCCATAATGACAGGTGCTAACCTTGGCTGAACAATGAAGCTGTTACACTCCACACAGTGTCACCTTCACGCCTTTAAAGAGCAACGTTGATGCTGGGTTTCATCTCTTTCAAAAGGGCAAAGGGAAACCTTGGATTTCATTACTCCTTGGATTTCATTACTCCTTGGAGCAGCCAAAATGCAAATCTCAGAATACAATGATGCTAAATGCTAATCTACCATCTCCCCATAATGACATTTAAAGCTGTTCTCTGGGTCAAGTTAAACATGATGCAAGTCAACTTCATTAAATATTACCAATAAAATCTTCATTACACACTCATCTCACTGCCACAGCTGAAACTCTCACACCCACATTAGAACTTAAAGACCAACAAAAGTCTTTTAATAACTTCATACTACACCAAATTAGTTTAAAATAATCTTTGTGTGCTAAGTATGAAACGCCACGGGGAATTTATCCTCATATGCATTGTCCAGAGGCTGTGTTTCACCATGGACTTGTGAAACTCCCTCACATTCCCACCAGAAAACAAAAACCTGATTTTTTTTTTTATATCTATATACAGAAAAGCCATCATAGAAGGTAACTGAAGTGTTCCAAAAAACAGGTGGAGTCTCAGCAGTAAGAAAACTTGGGAATTATGACTTCTTGATTCCCACAGGGAATACATCCCTCTTTCAACCCCTGACAGAGTTCTTATGGATTGCCTTGCACCCTTATTTAAGAATGTTGCATAGTGGATAATCCCAGCTGGGCTGGTGCAAGGGAACAGCTCTTCCTGCTATTCCAGAATTCCCTCTGTAATTAACATCCCATATCAAAGCAGAGCCTGACCTCTTTCCTACCTCCTGCTCCAATAACCTGGGACAAGTCGGTCACTTGAAGTTTTTCACAGCCATTTTAGCTTCCAGATTAATTAATTTTGAGCTCAATTCTTAAGATATAATCACTGTGTTACCAAGTTCAGCTTTTAACAAAACTGCCTTTAAAGTCTTCCTTCATTTTTTCCTGTTCCTAAAGTAAAACCTATATTTTTATGAAAAGTATAAGGGGAAAAAACTCTCTCCTGGCCTTACATACTGGAATAAACAACCTCCTCCATGCCATGAAAAAAAAATCAGTCAGATAACACTGTTTGCTCATTTAAGAAAGTGGCTTTTCCTGTGCTTTGGCAATGTAAATGGATTTACAGTGGTGAAAACACTGAAAACCTCTCTTGCTGTGAAGCTGTTGAGAAACTGCCATTAAAAATTTAAATCTTTATAAAAGGTTTGTCGAAAGAAAATAAAAGTCTTCTAAACGTGTTCATAACACTTAAGGCAACATGCAATAAATATTTGATGGCAAATGTTTAAAAAAAATAACAACAGCCTTTAGCTGTATCCCATTCCCTCCTGTGAAGCTCTCCCTCCAGAAAACAACAATAGAAATGAAAAATTCAAGGTCCAGTTGTGTGCCAGGGCTGGATGGAGAGGAGTGGGCTCAAAAGCACTCCATGTTCCCACTCTGAGGGATTCAGGAGGAGCATTTGGATAGCAGCACGAGGCAATTTTACAGTGCAGCAGAAACCTCTCAGGGCTGCAGGATTCCAGGAGCACCTAAGCTGACTAAGAGCATAAGAACTACACATCCCCTTTCTTCAGTGCTAAATATTCATTTACTTCAGTTGTGTTTCCAAGCAACAAAACATTTTTAGACAAAAGAACTGTACTTTGCAGATGCCAAATTAAAACTTGGGCTACTCATCAATACACACACAGGTTTCTTAAGGATACAACAGAATCTAGAATTTGTAAGGAAAGCCCAACCAAGTTATTAAAAACTTCACTATGACAAGAAATATGAGGGAAAACAGGTTTAGAAGCCAATCTTGTACCAACAAAACCCAACCCCTGTCTAAGAGTGAGTGAAGATAAAATTTTAGGTACTTACCTCTTTGGATAATCGTGTGAATACATCTCCTCCCCTGAGAAAATCCAATATTAAATAGAGCTTCCCTTCAGTCTGAAAGGCTTTAAAAAATTTTAAAAAAAGAAAATAAAATCAATAGCTGTATGACAAAGCTACAAAACAGATCTGAATGCTTTTACAACGAAGAAATTTCAGTCACAGGCAATACTTTTGTTGTGGAACTGAAATAATTCAGCAGCACATAAGGTAATTTATTGAATGATTCCTCGCTTCTTCACAGAAGAAAATCTTAGTCATGAGAGACTATTAAAATAATGTTCCATTATTTCTCCTATGTCAAACAGGGAAACAGCAAGGATGAACATTACCGTGGTTTGGTTTAAATCAATGAAAAGTACAAAACCTCTGCAGAACCTGTAAGAACTTTCCAAATCTTTAACTTCAAGAGAGCTCACCCTAAAAACTTTTATATAGGTGTGTAATATTTACATCCCTTTTTTTCTTTTTTTTTTCCAAATTGCTAGAACCTAACGTGGACCATGAAAAAGTGAGACAGAACAAGAGCAGCTGCAGGCAAAGAGAAAGGAACCTGTACCAACCATAGTGCAGTTTGACGATGAACGGGTGATTTACTTCTACCAGGATGTCTCGCTCCATCTTGGTACGGACTCTGTCCCGAACTGAGGGGAGCAAGGAGGAAACCCCAGCGTGAGACAAATGCATTTGGTACAACACAAACACAGCAGAAAGGCTTTGCTGTCTAAAGGAATCTCTTCCCTCGTCACTTTGTTTGTTTTTAATGTTCAAGCCTCCCACAAAACTCGACGGCAAAACTCTGGTTTGTTTCGTGCCTGCCCCAACTTCCTCATTTGCTTTGTTATATTTCCAGCACATCCCCATATTTTTTCATAATCCATGCCACTTTCGAGAAAAAAAGCTCCCATCTACGTCCCACTTCAATTTTTGAATTAACTATTTGTACTGAATATATAGTATTTTTAAGATTAATTTCTCCTCTTTAACAGTAACAGTCCTATTTACACACAGTGGACTCGCACCCATTCAAGTGGCTCCTGAAAGCCAAAACACTGAATTAAATTGTTATGGCTCCTGGAACAAAAGAATGACTTAATTTTAACCACAGCAGAGTTCTGACTTAACAAAAGACAAAAGGAAAACTGTTTATGAAATTAACTTGTTTTCATATAATGAAAAGTCTAAACAGAATTAAATAACCCAATTTTAAACTTTGAAAGAGCATTTCTGACCACATAATTAAAGCTACCTGGCCAGATTTAAAATAACACTAAAACATGAACTTACAAGTTACTCTAAAAAAACCACCTACAGTCAGAGAAGAGTTATGAGTTCACTGACAAATATTTCAGATTAAAAAAAGCTTTTAAATACAGGTGCACTAAACCCCATGGTCCAAAGCCTCAGCTGAAAGACAAACTTACCTTTTAAAGAAGCTTTTTTCAACACTTTCATTGCATAAAGCTGCCCAGCATCAGGCCCAATTATCTTCCTCACGAGGAAGACCTGGCAATACAAAGCCCATTTTTAAATCACTGCAAGCTTGGTAATCAAATCCAAACTCTCACAAAGCATTTGCAAACCTCCCATTAATGTCAGGCAGCTTCCAGTGCTCTGTACTAAGCACACACCTTTAAAGGAAGAGCAAAACTGCATTCCTTGATCAGATCAGAGCTGCAGCAGCACCGAGCTCTCTCAAGTATTACATTGGCCATAAACTCTGGATTCTTTCCTGATTTATCCAACAAGTTCTTACAGAAAGATGTTTCTTTCTATCACTTTCTTGGAGAATGACAATTCTGCCTGGTCTGCCACCTCCCAAGAGGTTTTTGAGGTTTAAGACCCAAATCTCAAATACGAAACATTCGTTTTTATTAATGAATTCTGTACAAGTGCCGAGATGAAAGCAAGGAAACCTCACCATTTAAGATCAAAGCACCCTTTCCCTCTGGAATAGCAACTCCAACAGGTTTTTCTACTTTTTTCTCTCTAGAAGAGTTTTAAAGATAGATGGGATATAACTTGACATGGAGAAAAGCATACTAGATGAAATATTGCAGTATAAAGACATGGAGCTACACTAATTTTTAACCACCAGATCTTCCAATTTACAAATTGGTTTGATATGTGCTCCTACTCCTAAATTGCTATTCTTGTAATAGCAATCATTAGTAATGAATTATTAGGTTTTGCTGCAAAACATAACATACAAATCACAAGAGAAAGCCAAGACTTAACCAAATTTGCCTCTCTGATCCCACCTTATCCAGACTTTCATTTACACTAGATTTATTTCTATCTACAAATGATATGTATTTTTTCAATTATCTTGGCAAGTTTTCCATTCTAGAATCGGAAATTCAAGCACTGTCATGGCTAAGTTTTACAGGGTTGGGAAAGGGGTTGTTTTTATTTTAAGCTCTGGTCAGAAGAAAAATGTCATCGTGTTTCAAGGTTGTCTGGCTCTTTGTTTTCATAACTTCTGCCCAATAACTGATCTACAACAGTGCTCTCCTATAGGTCAAGGTGATAGAAAACAGCAAAGGGAGTAATTTGGACACCAGCAACTAAGAAAACATCTGTAGACAAATACAATCACAATTATAAAATATTAATAGCCAGCACATAGGAATATTTCAGTCTTAATAACCAACAACTTGTGAGAACATAAGGAATTCATGTACAAGTCACAAATTTTAGCTAATAAGGCCCAAAATAGCTGAAAACTACTGCAGCACCACCTATTTATTTAATTTGCAGACAAAACCTCCATAACTCCACATCTGCTTTAGAAGGCAAATCATTCCTCAAAGAATGAAGAGAGAAATTCAGCAATTCAGGAGGTTTAACCCTTTATTTCCACGGGTATGTAAAATCCTGCACTGATGACAAAACCAGGCACCAACCTTGTGTTTGCCAAGCCCAAAGGAAGGACCCTGGGAGTAGAAACTGGGAAGAGAAAACACCACAAAGGCAAACAGCCACTGATCTGCCTTGTTTGTTTTCTCTTTTCAAAGGAAAGCAACAGAGATAAAGAGTCTGAGCTCAGGTGTGCAACAGGCACCACGCAGCTCCTAAAGCTGCTTCCTGAAGCAGGCACTGCCAGCTTTCCAAAGCTCCAGAGCATGTCTGGCCAAGCTGGTGGGATTCCAAGCAAGAGCACTCCTCAGGCTGGCAGAACCCTGAACTCTGGGAAGCCAAACCTGAGTCAGGGCTGGCTGTGCCAGCTGTGCTGAGCCCTGAGGTAGCTTCAGACATCTCAAGTCAGGAGTAATAAATATATGGAGCCTTTCAGGCTGACAGTGAGAAGTGTGAGGGCATTGGCAACCAACATCAACAGGTAAAGAAATGTTTTTGAAACCTCAAAACACTAAGAAATATTTAAAGTCTGTTCTCTACATCATCACTTATGCACAGAATGCCTTCCTAACATCTATTTCTGCCTCTCTCATTCCACTCTATGCAGAGGTTTGTTCCTGCCTAGAGACAAACACAGAACCAGCAGAAGAACAGGAAAATGGGAACATATGTAAAGCTGATTGACTGCTTCTGACGTGTTGCAAAAGATACAGTTTGAGTCTGGTTTTACAAAATTAATTACCTTCTTATACATGAGGATTAATATTTCAACTACTGTGTTTCAACACAGTGAGTGAGAGATCAGATTTTTAACTTCATTTCTGCAAAGTGACACATTACAAAAGGAAAACATTGTAACAAAACCCTGCCATATTTCTTCTCTGTGCCATTCAAATAATTAGTGTCTTTTAGCTGCAGATCACCTGGTAAATACAGCAAAATAAAAAACCTGAAATACATTTCCCAGGTTATTTACTTTTCTGTTACTTTGGTTCAAGTTCCAAACTGCCACAATCAACTCTTCTGTAGCTACATAAATGCAGATTTTGTGTCTTGAAAAAAGCCAAACATTCCCAGCATGTCAAGTCCCATCACTAAAAGACAAACCACCACTTCCTTCAGAAGGTTCTGTCCACAGCACTGGAGCAAGGCTGGAAAAGGATTCACTCACTCAATACATTTTCAAACATTCCCAGCAACTCTGCTGGCCACTATTTCCCTGGAATGTTTGGACAGGTCTATGGAACAAGTTTATCATCTTACCTTTCCAAATGATCCCTGTCCAAGAACCTTAAGTAGTTCAAACTGTGCTGGATCTGCTTTCTCACATCCTTCTTTCACGTGGTGTGTAATAGGAATTTCTTTCACGCTTCCTTCATCCTGTGATTTCAAAGCAAACAAAATACAACAGTGAATAGGCCTGCAGTAACTAAGTCTTGCTAAAAGTGCATGCAAACACCTGGATTTTTCTTTGTTTAGTTTTATTTTAATAAAATATTTGAAATTCTAATAAGGCATAAAGGAAAACGGTTCAAATGAAGAGTTTTTCCATCTATCTTTTCTTAAATAGATGCAACTAAAATTTCCAAACTGAAGGAAAATTCTCAAAGAATGGTCATTTCCTTTTGCCATAAATATTTCAACTAGAGAAAAGCTGGATTATTTTACATGAAAGGATTAAATGCACAGATTTTTAAACCAAGACTTCTGGGCTTCACCTCTGCTTAGCAGCTTTAGTTTTCCCAGTGATTACTCTTCTCATCTTTCCCCTTCCTGAAATAAGTCTTAATGAAAGCCAAATTGAATTTCATCATTTGGGGTAATTACTGCTTTTCACAGTAGCAAATAATAACTCTGGTCATCCATTTGTAGCTGGAGGAACAGGCAGCATTTGAAGACCATAAATAAGATATGAGTCATCTTAAGGACTCTGAGAATTCTTGCATCCAAGAGAAGAAACAGCTCTGGGGTGCAGAGCTCCTGGGAAGATTATCCTGTGTGGGGACCTCCTTCAGACAGCTGAGTGTAATTCTGAGCTAGGTGAGTGATTTAATGTTCTCTTGACTTTCTCAGGTCCCTCTCATCCTTAGCAAAGCAGGGCACAGCAGCTCCAGTTGTGAAAAGACAAACGTTGCTGATGACAACAAACCCCGTGATGGATTGCAGCTTTTATGGTGTAAGAGAAGTTTCTGAGAGCCAAAACAAGCAAGGTGTCAAAATAAGCGCCCTTGAAATTAAAATTTAAAGCCCACAACAGCAATCTCAGCTTGCAGGTGGAAAAGGAGCAGCACCCTCAGGCCTATCAAGAGTATCAGTGAACTGCTCGTACACAACCCAGTCACAAGGGAAAATCCCATCTGATTTGCAGTACTTCAATTTCGGGGCATCAAATGATTATCAGCTGTCTCCTACCCTCTCTTCAGGCCTTCATTTTGAAAGCTTCTCGTAGCAGAGACCAGAAAAACACCCAACCAACCTCCTGTGAGTTACTGCCCCTCGATGAGAAGTGCAGACAGCACCAGGAAAGGACCTGAGCACTGGATGGAACAGCTGGGTTTTGGAAACAACACCATTCTGTAGTCAGGTGAACTTACTGCCCAAGATCGTGCATTAAAACCTCTAATCAGCTTTATCACAGCTCATCCAAAAGTACCTGGATGAAATTCTTTAACTGGTTTTACACAGAAATTTAGAGTAGCAATCTGCTCATCTAAATTTGTACATACTGCAGTAATTAAAGAAAAAAAAGAAGCAATCATCACACGGCATTAACTGCTTCTGCCTTAATTGCTTTGCTTGTCCAGAGGGGGAAAGAGTTCAAACAAACATCTTGGTATATTCCCAAACTGCAGTCCAGCTGCTACTGCACACGAGTCCTTTCCCCTCCCCTCTCTCTTATTTCATCCTCCTTCTGGGAAAGGCCTGTTTGTTCTGCCTGCTTCCCACACAAAGGTGGGTATTAACACCAGACACTGGTGGAAAACAAAGTTAATTCTATAATTCACATCCAAGCTACTTTATTTCCCTCTTATGGTCACAAACCCCCAGCTGACATACAATGATGACACACTGCAAACATCCCAACTTCCCCTCATCCATGCACCTTGGTGACTGTGCATTTATGTACTCAGAGGAAAGATTCACCTATCTTTTCATTTTCCTTTACTTCTTAAACACATGCCTAATTTCAGGCAGGTAAGAACAGCAGCATTTTGAAGTCATCTGATGACAGATGAAAGCAGCCAAGTTGTCTAATTACACACCAAGCTGTACAACAGACTTAATGGCTGCTTCTTCCTATGAAATATGTAAATACTCTATTTAGAAGCCTTTTTTCTTACCCATCCTAATTTGTATGCCTTAACAGGGTGAACCTTTGCATGAGAAAAGCTCTTTAAGAGTTCAGCCTCTCCTGTGTTTATCACCCACCTCAAGCCATTAGCCTGTGACATCACACGTGGTTGCTGAGGAGACTGAGAGGATTTCTAAATGTGCACTCTGGAGAGAAATGTTTTCCATGCAAATAAAGACTAACTTGAGATGGATGAAATGAGTTGGGGTTTTTTTTAAAGTGTTTTATCTTATTCACAAAAGATGTCTGTTATTCACTTACTTAACTATCATTAAGGTACTAAAAATTGGCATGACTGAGGGATAAAGAGACCTCTTCATCATCACCAAGGAATGAGCACACAGAGCTGAGCAGCTCCAAGACACTTTCATTTTCATTTCTCCTTTGGCCTCCATGAACTGCAAATTTGGTTATCTCATTTTGTGTTCTGCTGCTTGAGCAGAAAATTTCTTTCTGGGCTGAAGCACCAGCTCCCACCGAGTGGCCTTGCACAAGAGGGAACTCTTCCCTGCCCCCAGCAGGTTCACCAGGAGCCAAAGGAAACACCAGGATCAGGCATGGCTTTGTCATAGCTCCCTGGTATGTGGCTCCAAGCACCCGAGAGCTCAGTAGCCTCCTCCTCCTGGTTCAAGACAATCCACTGCTTCTTTCTCTGCCAGATGTGAGACCACTCTGCCACTTTATTTACCCACTCCACACCAGGAAACATCCAGGCACCACCTGGTTCTATGCCCAAGACTTCATTCTCCAAATCCCTCACTTCTAAGTGCTGTTACTGTAACACACAGCAGTGGTTACAACTGGTGACAAGATCTACTGGTTACAAGATCTACATATCACAGAACCCCAGAGAAGGCTGGGTTGGAGAGATCCTAAAGCTCATCCAGTGCCATGGGCAGGGACAACTTCCACTAGCCCAGGTTGCTCCAAACCCTGTCCAACCTGGCCTTGGACACTTCCAGGGATGGGAAATCCACAGCCCAGGTCTCTCTGGGGAACAGATACCTGACATCCTCTTTATGACCCTGCCCAAAAATACAAGGATTAGCGTGTTGAAAAACGATGGCAGATATTTCCAAGGGAAGTCAGGCATTTCACCACACACAGGATGAGCCTGAAGTTTAGCCCAAGGTTTAGCCAGCACACAGAACACTCATCTTCAGCATCTCCTAAGCAGGCACTGAACAAGACCTATGCTCAATAGGGGCTTATCTGGGATATTTCTACATAAAAGCAAAATTAACACACTGGTGTACACATTAATTCTGTTCAAAAATAGCAGAATTAAGTACCTTGGAGCCGAATGTACAGCAACTACACGAAAAACTACAAAGGCAGAAGAGCTGACAGTGTAGCAAGAGCAGCACTCAGCACCCTGTATGAAAGGTTCAAGGCTGGCCTGAGCATTTCTGAGGTTGAGGGACCAAAAGCTCCCTCCATCACACGGAATCTTTCCATAAAGCTCTGCCTCATAAAGCAGATTTTCCCAAACAAGGCACTTACAGTCCCTACCCAGGTACTAATTTCCAAAGCCATCTTTGAGACTTAGAGTCTCCTCAGATATTGTTCAAATACAATGATGGGTTCAGAAGTTATTAAAGAGAAGGGAATGCATAAATTTCTCTTCAACAGGAGGTCATGCTAAGGAGTGGCTGAAGTGAACAGGTACCAAACACTTACGTGGTAGGAATATGGTTCACCTTCTTCCATAGGCTCATCTGCCATTTTAAGGCCATTTAGCTGCAGAGGGGAATGCAGGGAAAAGAAAAAGAAAGAAAAAAACATCATTAAGACCCAGCAATCTCCAATTAACAGAGTTCTCAATTTGACCAATTTACATTTCAGAGCACACAAGTGCAAACTGGTGGTGGGGTTGCTCTAATTTAAAGCTGTGGTTTCAAACAAACATTACTACTCAACAGTTATATTTAGCATCTCCCTTATGTATCATTTAGCATCTCCCTTTGTAAATGCCATCATTATTATTACTATGCCAGTGTTATTTAATTGGGATTAATTTAAAACTCCTTTAAAAGCTACAGATACCACCCCTACAAGATGACACTAATGCAGAATGCCTCAGTTATGCATGAACTTATGCTGCAGATGCTTTTCAGAACTATAGAGTCTTCTAATGAAAATTAGTTCAGAGTTTAAAAAAGAGAAAAGATGCAAAAGTGATTCCAAGCCTTTTTCAAAATACCAAGTTCACGGTAGCAGTGAAAAAAATAAAAAATGCAAAACTTAGTTTAAGCATTCCCTAAGTCACAAATAATTCAGAGCTAAAACTAAGAAAAGAAAAAAAAACCCAAAAAACCCAACCACAAAAGAAACCAAAACCACCAAAACCCAGAAATATGAAGCACATGCTCTGTTCAGACATGTAAAGCATTAATTAAAAACTGGAAATACCTGACAAAAATGGGTGAATCCCTGAATCCCATTATGGATTTTGCCAGTAATAATTGCTAGTTTATTTATATATTAATTGTTCAGCATCTCTACCTTTATGTGGCACAGTTCTCACACTAAAACACTAACTAGAAATAACATAAGAAAACTTTAACTTATTTTTCTGAAGACAGAAGTTGAACCAATTAAATTCTAGGCTGGATAATGACTTTTCTTCTTGTGCTTCTTTTTTTTTTCTAAAATCCCCACCTAAGATACTGGAATGCAGTATTATTGTCAGCATGGGAGTTGCTAAAACACAGGACTACGAAGAAATGCCCCACAGATTCCTCTGTTCAGAACCAAACCCAAAACCTGGAGGAACAGGTGGGGCTGCAGGGCCAGGTTTGTACCACGACTGTGACACCCAGGCAAACCCTCAACCACTTCCACTGCTGCTACAGACTCCTGGCCTTGAGAGCTCTGAAGAGCTAATTCACAAATTAATGATTTTGATAAAGTTAAATCTCTGATTTTTGCAGCAAGATACTGGCACTTATTTTTGGACTGTATCCTCATTGGAAAAAAAAAACCAACCAGACCAAGGAAATGGCATAAAGCTTCATTTATCTTCACTCTACAAGCTTCTATTTATCAAAACTCAGTTTAACCAATAGTACCTCCTGCCCATGACCATCTTTGATCTCTCACGTGTTGCCACCTCAATTCTAAAGGCCAAAAATCACTCATCCATTACCCTGGATCCAGAAACCAAAGTTACTAATCTGCTACATAACTTATTTCTTTTTTTTGCATTTTTTTTTCCAAATTAGACACTGGGAGGGACAAGACACTCACTACGGTTGTCACTGTATGAATTAACTCAATAAATCAAGAAGTAACACCAAAGTTCAGCCCAGCTCTGACCTCCAACCTCATTTCCACGCAATCTCTTTTCACAATACCGTAAGATTACACTCAAGTGTGAACCAATTTGAAACCCACTAACATTGTCCAAAAAGCTTATTTGGAGCTAAACTGGGTTTCCACTCCAGATGCTCAGAAATGTAATAACATTGTTCTTTCGTGGACTTCAATTTGAAGTGATTTTAGTGTGCATTTCACTGTTTCTTTCTATAAATATGGGCAACATTTTCCAAGTTTTGTTACTTAAATTTAAGCTCTGGAACCAACACCACCAGCCAGAAAAACTGTAGATACACTGAAAACAATAGAGATACAAAAACTGAAGCAGGAATGGGGTTTTGAACCGCAGATCAGTGTGTTATTTCATCTATGACATTCCTGAGAACACCATGTAAAGTACTTTCGACTTGCTGGCAAATCAAGTACACTAAGCTATTGGATTTTTATGGCAGGTAATCATCTTAATTAACAATTTCCTATCACACACTTTTCCCCTTTATTGTTGCTCCTTGGTTTGTGTTTGTTTTTTCCTGTCCAGTCTCTCTGTACTGATACAGACTGGGATGCCTGCCAATTTCTAGTCCAAAGAATTTGATGTTCAAGGGCATGAATCTGCTTTTACTGCTTGATACACACAACTACACTTTTGCTCTATTTGTTTGTAAAGCCTGGTCACTGTCCATTAAAAAAAAAAAGGAACAAAAATCTGCCAACTTGCTGGAATATAACCCAAAGTCTAAAAGCTTGTTAAGTAATTCAGCTAAAAAAAGTCAGTGACAAAAATCAAATCATTACTGTCTTGTACAGTCACTTAATTGGCCAAGTTTCAATAACTAGAAGCTGGCAAAAAACAAAAGTGACAGTTAATACTTATTTCCCACCTCTGTGGAAACCAGATACAAAATGCAGCTTCCACAGCCAAGTGAGGCTCCTTTTAGTGATTTAACCATGAATATTTATGCACAAACATATATAGAACAGAACTGCTTTAACCTCTCAGTCATTACTTACTAAATATCTACGAACGCACAAATTTAATTATTGAGAATTAAAAAGCTCTCTATAAAAAGAACAGGTGAAAGAAGCCAGTACTAGGATTGTGAAGGAGATCCCTTCATCTTTGAATCATTTTGCTGTTCAGTGCTGCTGAAGCCCTACAACTGAACATTTTAAATATTAACTCCCATGAAAACACAAACTGAACTCAGGCATTTTGGCAATACTTTCCAAACACACATTCTGGAAACGACACAAAGTACCCCACGTTGTTGATTAGTACAAAATAACAAAAGAAACTATGTAAATAGATGAGCTCAAAGTTTAGGTCCGAGCACCCGGCAGGTCAGACACTCACTTTTGCAGAGGTGCAGGCTGAGGGACCCAACAGCCTCCCAGGGAGCAGGGAACAACGTGCCTCTGGATTTAAATAGTGCCACAGATCCCATGGCTGGGACCATCCCTACTGCCTTGGGAGAATATCCAAAGGGCTTCTGTGGGCTGGGAAAAGGCTTAATGACTATTGCACATGTTTTTTCCTCTGATTATTACAGCAGAGCAGAGAAGTCCCAGTATTCTCAAAGATTTGAACCATCTGTCCCTCCCCATATGAAGGATGTTTTCACTATTTACATGGTAAATGCCTTAGGACTTGGTGGGTCTACAGGTTTTGGTCGAAAGAAGCCAGGCAAAAGGTCAGCAAAAATGCCTAATCACAGGAAAAGCAGTGGAAGATGTAAAGCAGGTTCATCCTGCCCTGTTTGTTCATGTCTTCACTGAGGCATTCAAACAGCACTGAAAAAATTCTAGAAAAAGCAGAACTGGGAATTTTATCATCATACTATAATTAGAAGTAAAAAGCAGTACTCAGCACCACTCACCTAAAATCTTGTCTGGCTTTGAACAAGTAAAATTCTCGCCAAGGATCAGCAAGAGCTCCTGTATCCTCCACAGTTCCTCCTTCCCTGGGCTCCATTTGGGAAGTGACTGTGGTGTCCCCAGACCTGCACCTCAGTTGTCCCACATGAACACAGGAACAACCAGTTTCCTTCCCCACACACAGAAGGAACACTTCAAATACTTATCTCAAAATACTCCAGTGGAAGCTTACATTGGAAATCCCAATTATGTCAAAAACACTTTGAAAAAAAAATATCCTGTCAGGACGACCACATTTGTTCCTCATTTATTCTTAATTACACCTATAGAGTTTGCACCATTAATTTAATTAGCAACACAATGGCCTACTGAGTATTTCCTGAGATAGGTCTGAGGAATTTGAGGGTTCTGGGCACATCCACTCCCCACCTGCACAAACCCTGGGCCAGCCCCAGCCCCTCAATTCTCCCCACAAAGGGAAGAGGCCTCGTAACTCCCTCACACTCTTTAACACACCAAGTAAAAGAGGGAGATAAAGCAATCCAAAAAACCTGAAACCCATAATCAATTACTGGGGAGAGCGATAAAGTTCTTTTCCTGTGGCAAATAAATCATACATTCCGACAGGATACCAAACCTTCAGCAACATATAATTAGTGATTTTAAAAGAACATTTTGATCCTTCCCCTTATCAGATCAGGGGAGAACTACGTGTGCCTCCAACAAGTTATAGCTCTGACAAGACACAAAGCTGACCCCAAGCACAGGGATCACTGAATTAGCAAAGGACTTGAGATCTTTTCATTCCTGTCTGTGTACGTAATCATAACACCAGAACCAAAGGGCAGAAAGTAGCCAGTCTCCAAATCATGTTTGATGGCAGGTAATTCCGGGAAAGGGTAAGATTTAAACCCGATGAAAGCAACTATTTCAAATTTTATTCTTAATGCAGTGAAGTACTACACAAATAGCAGAATTCTACCCATGATGAGTAAACAAATCATCCGATTCTTTGGATTTAGGGTTATTGTGAAGTGTCTCCAAAGGGATCCTGCAGGAAGGAAGGTGAGTTACCTGCAACAGACTCCTGGCTCCTTTTTGAGACTCAGAATACGACAGCAGATTTCCAAAACTAATTTCAGAAGTGGTATACAAACCCACCACCGTTATTACTGTATTGCAGCACTTTTCAATGCATAAAGACACTCATTGTTTTCCCTTTAAGAGCATTAATGTGCATACTTTTTTTTTTTTTTTTTTAAAGGCAACTTGTTCTCCGAGATCTTTACAAAATCTGTACGTTGTTGCAACGGCTGAGAGCACCCAAATTAGGGGCAATGTTTTACTTTCTCTCCTTAACAGAACACCAGCCGACTGTGGAGATTCTGAGATGCACAAAACTAGGTAGAGCTGAGTCATCCACGTCACTGCCAGTAATTACTCACAAAGGAGTTATGCAACTCCTAACACTGACAAAATTCAGTGGCCTTTGACAGACCGGGCTCAGAACGTGCTCCAGAGGATGGGCTGAAAACACGGGCCAAAATCAAAGATGTATTTATTTCAACTAGCAAAAGCAGCAGCTTATGCACAACAGCAGCAGAGCTGAGCTCATGAAAATGCCTTTTGGAAGGCAGCAACTTTCAATGCAGCCCCGTTTTCCAGCAGAATACTTTAGTTTTCAGTCACTTTTTTTGTTTCAGCCTTGTCTTGCTTGTTACAACCAGGCAATTAAGCAACTGGTTCCTGAAGTATTTATTGCAAAAATAAGTGTTTGAGAAGGAGGTTGCATTTATGCAATTCACGATACTCGTGTCTCGCAAACAGCATGTGCTTACATCAGCTACCCAGCTCCTTGTAAATGCAATCCTCCCTGTTCAACAGGCAGAAAGTGCCCAAATTCCTGTATTCTGCCCAATTACAACTATTTCTGCACTTCATTCGGCTTGGTCAGTTAAAATGCTAATGTTTACTTTCCTGTTTCTTTGTAGACTAATTTTGCTTTAACAATCTACAACAGTTGATTATGATCAACACTCTCATACCTATTCTTATTACCATGGAAATACTTATTAATCCAATATCCAGAGGGAAAGAAGTTCACTGAATATTTGAAGCTTAAACAGCATAACACTCATCCTTCCTACCTAGGCTTAAGGAATTCCCAGTCACAAAACAGCTTCACAAGTGAAGTTGTCACAGGAATACAAACACAGAAACAGTCCCAAACCCTCAGCACTTCAAAGAGCCCCCCAAAGGGGCAAAATGATCCAATCCAGACTTTCAATAATTTCTTCCGAAAGTTCATGTTGTTCTTGTGACTTGAAGCATGAAAATTTGTTTCCTACCTTCAAGATCACATCCTTTCCTTGCCAGGTGTTTTTACTCCAAGTCAACACAAGTGCTACTGGAAATGCACTTATTGCTAATCACATAATCCTAAATTTAGTCAACAAGCAAGGTCCTCAGAGAAATTTTTCCTCCTGTGCCACAGCTGATGGACAAGAGCACCAGAAGGCACAAGTTAATCTTCAAAATAAAAACCTATTTCACAGTAGCTTTGTTGACTGTCGTTCCAGCAAAGCCAAGGTCAGAGATCTCTCGGACTGCCAGTACAAGGCTGTGATAAGTACTATGAACTATTCTTAATGCTATAAAAATTAAGTGAAAGTCCAAACTAAAATTCATTTTGACATAGAACACACCTTTGTTACATCCCCAGGCCACGTGGATGTAGAAATCCAACAAGTGAGAAGTGCAGCACACCCCCGAGATCACTTATAGAAAGGGCTATGACAACACAAGTATTTGTTCCTGTAATTTGGGAACTTCACACTCAACTTGAAGAAACTACTTTGGCACAAATGGGCTTCAACTGCTGCTGGCCAAACCTAACACGGACACAACAAACACCAAGTCTCCTTTTAATCAGAGCACAACTGGAGGAGCTCTACACAGACCTTGTGAAACAGTTCAGGCCTGAGGAAAACACAATTTAAAGAGTGACTGTTGCAACCAGTTGCCTTCAGATGTTACACACACACACAGAGCCCTCTCAGCTGGACATCTCCTGCCCTGTGCTCGGCTGGCATCTCTTGGTGGGGGGTTTTGTCCAGCCAAAAAATAGCCAGGGATGCACATCCCAGTTCAGCTGCAACACTCTACACTTTAGATTATTTTAGTATTGATAAATCACAATTTCCTAACATTTCCTAAAGAACTGATCAACAGGACCAAGAAAGTTCTCACACCTCCGCTAAGTTTCACACCTCAGCTACAACATAACTACTTATACAAACAATATGAACAAATAAGCCTTAATACTTCTGCTGACTTTCTAATCCTGTAGCTTCACTAACATAATTAGGATTTCTCTAATATTAAGGTACAGGGACTGCATCAAATATTATTAACCATCAGAATATTTTAAGTTGTTAGAGTGTAGCAGCCACAGCATAAAAATGCATAACCAGTAATTATAGTATTTGGCAGTGGTACTAAAAACCCCAAATATTAAAAGCACCAAGAAATTTGGGGTTTTTTTCTCTTTAAATTTTTATCAGGGAAAAAAATTTCAACAAGACCCTTTAAAGGACATTCTTTCACCCTTACACACTTCGTACTTTGAGATGATTTTGCTACAGACCCTTTTCACTTACAATAAGAAGTCTGGTGCACCACAGAAAGCAAGTCTGACCAGTTTTAAGCAGCTTTATTTAGATAACATCTTTTGTGTGTCTAACAGACCTAGGTGTAATCTTTTATTTGTCATAGCTGACGATACCTGATACGCAACCCTTCGCTTCTGATTTCAAAGTGCAAGAGTTTTAATACTCGAGCACCAAGTTCTGCTGAGACACGGGAATCATTGCAACAGAACCAGTTTTACCTTTTATTTTCTTTTAAATTGCATTTGCTCCTTGCTGATGAAGCACCTCGAGCACTAAGCAATACCTCGAAGTCGTTCCTCGTTCTTTAACACGTTTAAGCATCCAAACCTCAGCCAGGCACTCCTGGTTCTCTCTGCTCGTTGTGTTTATGATAATCAACGCAGAGTTAGTTATTCAACGTTTAAGCATCCAAACCTCAGCCAGGCACTCCTGGTTCTCTCTGCTCGTTGCGTGTACGATAATTAATGTATAGCTATTCCAGAAGACGGCAAAGGGACCTCTGTAGTGACAACCTACC